>JARHVA010002407.1:2452500-2465000 GCA_037957365.1 Torreya grandis
CATGGCTTCTTATGCAGCTATTGTTGAGTTGTGAAGCTAAAAGCTTCACTAGTGTGCAAATGTGGAGGTTGTTGAGTGACACAGTAACTGATGTCAGTCAGGCCAACCAGCATCAGTTATATTTAGCTACACAATAACCGGCATTAGTTAGGTATCGGCCGGCATCGATCACCTTTAGACTAACATCAGTCATCTGTGTGTTTCCAAAACTATTCTAATTTTAGATGAATAGTTAGTTTGCATGTAAAGACTAATTTTAGTCTTGAGTCTGTGTTTCTAATTATTGTTTGGTTTGGGATCTATTTAAGAGACCCATGGGGCTGTATTGTAAAGTAAGCAAGATCAATTAGATTTGCAAGGTGCAAGATCAAGAAGATCTACTGTAAGTAGGTAACAACGGTTGAGTTGATTGTCACTTGGATGTAGGCAAAACAACCATTGAGTTGATTGTCACATGGAGGGAACAACAACTCGGTATTAAGTTGATTGTTGGTTGTAATTGAGAGAGAGAGACAACTCTTGAGGGAGAATTATTGTACACCCAAGAGGTGTGGGAAGAGTGAGATTTCTTCATTGTATTTCCTTTTGGATGAGTTTAATATAGATTGTATTGTTTCTCATATCATCTATTCTTTGTTGTTTCTAATTTCTAGTTACTTATTACTTCTAGTTTATATCTATGTTTAGTTGCTTATACAAAGGTAATTAATTGTACTCTAAGGAGGATCCTAATAGTTGGTATCAGAGCTAGGTTCACTAACAAGTGGTAGAATGGGATAGTGTTTGTTGATTATAGGTTCACTCACAGGGGTTTCTGTTTGAGTGGGAGTAAAGCAATGGCAGAAAAAAGTAAACTAAGAATGGAGAAATTCAATGGCAAGAATTATCAATTATGGAGGATGCAAATATAAGATTATCTATATCAGAAAGATCTGTACTTGCCATTGAGTGGGGTTTCAAGTAAGCCCACATATATGCAAGATGAAGAATGGAATGTTCTTGATAAAAAGGCTCTTGGATCTATAAGGTTGAGCCTAGCATCATTTGTGATTTCCAACTAATCACAGGCAAAGACAATGGTAGAGTTAATGGATACTTTGAAAATTTATATGAAAAACCCTCAACTTTGAATAAGGTATTTCTTATGAAGCAATTATTTAATTTGCAAATACAGGAAGGTGGATCGGTATATAGTCATCTTAGTGATTTCCATGGATTAGTAAATCAATTCATTTCAGTCAAAATAGTTTTTGATGATGAAATTAAGGCTCTCTTAATCTTATGCTCTTTACCTAAAAGTTGGGATAGCTTGGTAATGGCAGTTAGTAATACTGTGTCTCCTTCAAATATCTTGAAAGTTGATGATGTTGTTAGTGTAATCTTGAATGAAGAAATTTGTAGGAAAAGCACAGGGGAAACATCAGATAATGCTTTAAGTGTTGAAAGTAGGGGATGGAAAAGAGAGAAGAGAAAGCAAGGGAAATCAAGGTCAAAGATAGGCAGTAGATCCAAATCCAGAAATAGAAGTATCACCTGCTAGAATTTTGGAAAGAAAGGACATGCAAATAAAGATTATTGGATGAAAGAAGATCAGCATGAAGGTAATGAAGAAGCAGATGTTGCAGGTATTGTTGCGTAGGATGCTCTCATATTTTCTTTGGATAGTCAAGTAGAATCATGGGTTTTAGATTCTGGTGCTTCTTTCCATGCAACACCAAATAGAGAATTTTTCCATCATTATGTCCATGGAGACTTTGGAAAAGTTTATTTAGGGGATGGTGAGCCTTGTCAAATTGTTGGCAAAGGAAAAGTGCAGCCGAAATTGTAGAATGACAACACATGGGTGTTGAAGGATGTCATGCATGTACCCATCCTGAAGAGGAATCTAATTTTTGTAGGAAAATTAAGTGATGAGGGTTGCACAGTAGCTCTCACAACTGAATCTTGGAAAGTTTCCAAAGGTGCATTTATATTAGCTAGATGTAAGAAAGTAGGCACACTTTATCTATCTACTTGTATTACTAATTCTCCTTCTATTTTATCTACTTTAGATGTAGATGCAAAGATGTGGAACTGTAGGCTTAGTCACATGAGTGAGAAGGGAATGCATGTTCTTAAGTCAAAAGGTAAGCTTTCAGATTTGATAGATCTAGATTTTTGTGAGTATTGTATGTTTGGGAAATAGGAGAAAGTGAGGTTTCTCAAGACTGGGTCAACAAAGAAGAAGCACAAATTGGAGCTTGTTCACATAGACATGTGGGGACCAGCTCAGGGAGCTTCTATTGGAGGATCACAATATGATGTTTCTTTCATTGATGATGCTACAAGAAAGGTATGGGTTTATTGCATAAAGAGGAAATCTGATGTTTTTGACACATTTAAGAAATGGAAAGCCTTGGTTTTCAAGGAGAAGGTGATGGACAATGATTAGCTTAAGAGGCTAAATAATTCTAAGTAGGGCAATATTGATTTGGACAAGGTTATGATCCAAAATGATCTCATGGGTAAAAATCATCACTCACAAGAAAACACAGATACCGACATCAGTCAGGTGAGAACCGACGTTGATCAGGTAGGAACCGATGTCAGTCTGGTGGAGACCAAAGTTGGTGATGTCAGGCAGGTGGAAACTAACGCCAGTCAGGTGTGAACTGACATTGGTCAGGTCAATTAGGTAGAACTGACATCAGTTGGGTGAAGACTGAGAGATGACCAGGATCGGTCACTATTAGAATGAAATTTGGGTGGACAACAAGCTGTTAATGAGTCTCAAATGCCCATGAAGAGGTCTAAAAGGGTAAGTAAGCCTCAAATTCATTATTCCCATTCTTTACACTACTTGTTGCTCACCGATGGTGGAAAACTAGGAAGTTTTGAAGAGGCATTGTAGGTAGAATCCAAGAAATAGTGGGAGCATGGCATGAATGAGGAAATTGATTCCATGGAAGAGAACTAAACATGGGATTTGGTAGAGTTCCCAGCTAGAAAGAAAGCACTGAAAAATGAATGGATTTACAGGTTAAAGAAAGGAGAGAATGGATAGGTGAGACATAAGGCTAGGTTATATGATCTTGAGCAAGCTACAAGACAATGGTATTTGAGGTTTGATAGGTTTATGACAAAGCATGGCTTTAGTCAATGTCAATATAACCATTGTGTTTATTTTACCAAATTGGATAATGATAGCTACATTATCCTGTTACTGTATGTGGATGATATGCTTGTTTTAGGTTCACACGTGCAGGAGATTATTGAGCTAAAGGTAAAATTAGCTCAGACATTTTACATGAAGGATTTAGGAGTGAAAATCCTTGGCATGAGTATTTCTAGAGACATGAAAAATCATAGGTTGATTTTGTCTCAAGAGGATTATGTGAATAAGGTAGTGGAGAGGTTCAATTTGTAGGATACAAAACTGATAAGCACACTTAAGGCTGGACAGTTCACGTTAAGCTTAGAATAGTGTCCTAAATCACATGATGAGGTTGAGTACATGGTATGTACTAGAGCTGATATTGCCCAAGTAGTGGGAGTTGTCAGCAAGTTTATGGCCAATCCAGGAAAGAAGCACTGGAAAGTAGTTAAGTGGATTCTCAGGTATCTGAGAGGGACTAGTAGTAGGTATTTATGCTATGCAAGGTCAAACACTTCTCTACATGGGTATGTAGATTTGGATATGGCAGGTGACTTGGATGGCAGGAGAAGCACCACAGGATATGTGTTCACTATTGGTGGAATGGTGGTTAGCTAGATTTTAGAGTTGCAGAAGGTTGTTGCAGTCATAGAGGCTAGCAAGGAAATGATATGGATGACTTGGTTCATGGAAGAGTTGGGAAATGAGCAAGAGAGTTGCCAATTGTATAGTGATATTCAAAGAGCAATTCATTTGGCAAAGGATTCAGCCTTTCATTCAAGAACCAAACATATACAGCGTAGGTACCACTTCATTAGACAGGTATTGGAGGATGGACAGTTGAAGCTGAAAAAGATCCATATGGATAAGAACCCTACAGATATGTTAATAAAGCTAAGAACAAAGGAGAAGTTGAATCTTCATTCAACTTTTTTTGGTCTTCAAGATTGAACTTGAAGATGGAGAAACAAGCTAGAAACAAATTAAAAGATGTTGCTGTACAAGTACAGGTATAGGTGCAACTATTTATCTCCAAGTGGGAGATTGTTGAGTTCTGGAGCTAAAAGGTTCACTAGTGTTCAAATGTGGAGGTTACTGAGTGACATAGTAACTGATGTCAGTCAGGCCAACTGACATCGGTTATATTCAGCTACACAATAACCGGCATCGATTAGGGATCAGCTGGCATCAATCACCTTCAGACCAACATCAGTCGTCTGTACATTTCCAAAACTATTCTAATTTTAGACGAACAATTAGTTTGCATGTAAAGACTAATTTTAGTCTTGATTTTGCATTTCTAATTATTGTTTGGTTTGGGATCTATTTAAGAGACCCATGGGGCTGTATTGTAATGTAAGCAAGATCAATTAGATCTGTAGGGTGTAAGATCAAGAAGATCTACAAGGTGCAAGATCAAGAAGATCTATTGTAAGTAGGCAACAATGGTTGATTTGATTGTCACTTGGATGTAGGCAAAACAACGATTGAGTTGATTGTCACATGGAGGGAAAACAACTCGGTATTGAGTTGATTTTTGGTTGTAATTGAGAGAGAGAGAACTCTTGAGGGAGAATTACTGTACACCCAAGAGGTGTGGGAAGAGTGATATTTATTCAATGTATTTCCTTCTAGATGAGTTTAATATAGATTTTATTATTTCTCATATCATTTATTCTTTGTTGTTTCTGATTTCTAGTTACTTATTACTTCTGGTTTAATTCTGTGTTTAGTTGCTTATACAAAGGTAGTCAATTGTACTCTAAGGAGGATCCTAACAGCTATTAGTTGTCTTCAAACATCTTCAATGACCTATACCTTGATATCAATCTTAACATTAATCAACAAAAAATACAAATATTCAACAAAATCACTTTATCACATCAACCTCACAATATCATACCTCAAATACACTCACCATCATATTCATTAGATGCACCTTGACATCAATGACTTCAATCTTGACATCAATGACAACACTTATCAACAAACTCCCCTTTCTCATTGATGGAAAACATAATATAAACTAATCATTCTCATCTCCCCCATTCTATTCTTCCTACCCCTTTGGCATTAATGATAAAGGGTATCTTATAAACTACTATATAGAATCACACCATCTTGCAACAAAATTTCAACACATACAATATGAAACATTATAGGAACATGCTCCCCCTTAATTCATACATACCTCCATAAAAAGAAATCATATCACAAGACCACTAATCTTGTCCTTGACATGAATGATATGACTTAAACCTTGGATCACACACTAGGCCACTATATTCTTGACATCAACTAAATAATTAGGGATTCCCCCTTTGTCTTTACAACTTGAACTCACCACATGAGTCATTAAGACTCTTAGACCATCCTCATATTCCTTAAAAAATCTTGATACCAATACCATTTCCATCTTTTTTGATGTTATTCAATATGTCTTCATGATATCTACTAATGTTTCACTGACTAATGAGTGTCTCCATGATAACTAATGGAATCACCCCTTACCATAGGGAAATATAACAACATAAACTCAATATATTCTCATATCTCCATGCTCTCACAAGACTAATGATCATTTAGAATCATTTTAGGCTTGATTATAATCTTTGGCTTGACCTCTTCATCATCCATGTCGACATCAATTTGAGATGATAATGAACACTCTTGATACTCTTTAATATCTGGTCTATACTCTACCATAGCAAATAATACACTATGGCTTGTAGATTGATAAGGACTAAGCTTGATTGTATTTGGATTCCACACCTTGGTTTATCTTCTTTATTGAAATATAAGAACTTTAATCTTCTTGTTCTATCTTGATGATTCATGATGACATAATCTTGCAATATGACCAATGTTAACATAATCATAGCAAACAACATCACTCATATATCTTGATTGATATGAACTATGACTCCTTCTATAGTTCCATGAGTACTCATTCTTGGATGGTCTTCTACACTCTATTTCTCTATGACCAAACTAACTACATGAGAAATAATAACCATTGAATGAATATTCATACCTTATGGCATTAGGATGTCTAATATAATTAGTCTTCATATTGTTCTTGAGGTTGACCTTCCTATTCACATTAGCATTTTCCTTGTACTCATTTTGATGTAATTTGAAACTAAGACCTACCTTATCATTGGAAGACTTATGAATACTCAAAATGTCATCTAAAGCCTCAATACTCATTTTAGACTTCCCATTGGTCTTCATCTTGCTAGTTTCTTGATCAAATTCTAACTTTAAGGACACCATTTTTTATTCATACCTAGTGAATTATTTTTCCTTGGCGTTTAGGCTAGTAGCGACTATATCCATCTAAGTTTCAACCTAATTGATTATCTAATCATTCTCCTTGGATGTGTTACTCAGTCTCTCTTTAAACAAACTAATCTGGTCTTCATAGTTATTAACTAATGATCTTAGTTTTTGATTCTTCCTTCTTTAGAACATCAACTCCTCTAGATCACTCACCAATTCTACCTAAAGGTTAAATTTAGCCTCTTCTTCATCTAATTATTCATAATCCATAAGGCCTTTCACTTTTGAGCAAACTTCATTATCTAATTCTATAGCCATGAATAAGGTTTCATTATTTTCATGATCATTATTGTCATCATCATTATTAGATGTACTTATGACACTTACATTAGATGAGCTATTATCTTCTTTGGTATATAAACTTCTCTTATTTTTGGATGACGCTTCTTTGCCTTCATACTTTATAAAATCTTTATTTATTTTTTTAGGATTATATACATTATTATCATCACCATGATGTTCATCATATTCTTCATCATGCTCAGATCCTTGTTGGGACACTTAGATGCAAATTGACCAATCTTATCATAATTGAAACATTTGAAAGGCACATTACCCTTGTACTCACCATATCTAATATTCAATTTTCAAGAAAACATGGCTATTAATTAATCATCATCAATATCTAAACATACCTCATCCTTGACCTTATTGGTTTTTGAATTCTTCTCAGCTTTTAATGTTACTTCTTTCTCGAAAGGTTTTATTTAATTTGTTCTCATCTCATAAGTATTCAAGATGCCATGAAGCCCATCCATCTCAAGTGTGTCTAGATCTTGAATTTATTATAATTAAGACACCTTTGAATCAAATTTATATGTTAGGAATCTCAATATATTTTGTATAACTATAGACTCTTTCACTGCTGCTCCTATGTCTATAATGACATAGACACCTTAATTAGCCCTTAACAGGTAAGATGCAATGCTCTTATCTTCATACTCAAAATTTCAAATTATCTTTTGTGGTATTACAATTTATCCATCTTCTCCCTAGTGTATCCTTCATAGAATTTCTTTATCTTGTCACAAATTACCTTGGTTGACTTAGAATGCATCACCTTCATAAATGCTACCTCTGATAGGCCATATAGAATGTCATCCATTGCCTTAGATTTCTCTCACTTTCCTTCTTGCCTACTATATCAAGCTGTGGTATAGGAGGTGGAGTGTATCCATCCACAACTGATTTCCATATGTCATTTCCCATTGAAATTATATATGTCCTCATTTTGATGCTCTAAAAGGCATAATTAGTCCCATTGAAGAATAGATCCTTACTAGTAGATAAATCTCTTTGAACTTGAATACTAGTCATCCTTGCTTCTAAGATCTCTTTTATGTTGTTAGGCCTACTTCAAATAAATATATTTAATACCAGTTGATTGAATCATAACAATTGAGAGGTGGGGGGGTGGTTGAACTAGTCTTCAAAACTTTTCCTTCAATTTACACTTAAGAAATCATGAACCATTCAAATGAGCATATAGATTTGGTAAGCATAAGAAATTATACACATAAGCATGAAAAAAAAGAACACATCACTTATACAGGAAACCCTCATTAGGAATAAAACCCACTAATATATATAAATGGATTATATTCCTATAATATAAAAACCAAATTTATTGAAGAACCAACTCTACATGGAGCACCAACCCTAATTAGCAAGGCACCCACTTGACTAGGTTTTAGCATGTACCTACATGGAAAGAAGAACCAACCCTCTAGATGATTAAAAACCAATTAAACCACCTAATTGCTTTGGTCACCTTCATAAAAATATGTTACTCAACCAATAGATAATGAACACTTCTTTAGCTCTTCAAACTCTTATGTCTCTCAAACTACGTTTTAGGCATAGTTTGATTCTACGAATGGCTACTGGACTATTTTTTTCGTAGTGGTAATGGTAGGTGGACCAATCCACTATGCTTGATGACGTAGTTTGATTCTCTGTTAAGGCTAGTGGACCACCTAATGCCCTCTTACCTTATCCCTTCTCCCCTTGGGTGACTTTTAATGTTTTATAGAAGTCACATAGTAATCATGATGTGATCTATTTTTGCTTATGTTTTGCTAAAACTATTTATATTTGATTGATTTGTTTTAAGTTGATTGGAAACTAGCTTTTTGATTTATTGTCTCTAATTTTTTTTCAAATGGATGATCATGGACATTGTTGTTGAATTTTTTTTTGGATTTATGTGCCTAGTTTTTTCCTTTGAGACTACTTAGTCTCAATTTTATTGGTATTACCATAACATGATCAATTGAATTCTCTTAGATAATACTTTTGATGATTGTTGGTGTTGGTTTTATATGTGTTTATATGTGCATAACTGGTATGCCTATAGCATGGTATGGGGGAGAAAAAGTAGCTTAAAATATAGCTAGTGGATTATGATGAGAACTAGTCATGTCAGTTCATGATATTACCCATCCCATCCCAGCCCACCAGATGTGGTGGTTATATATATATATATATATATATATATATATATATATATATACATACATACATATATGTATGTATGTATGTATGTATGTATATATATATATATATATATATATATATATATATGTATACATACATACCTATATATATATATATATATATATATATATATGTATACATATATATATATGTATATATATATATACATATATATGTATATATATATACATATTTATGTATATATATATATACATATATATGTATACATATATATGTACATATATATGTATATATATATATATATATATGTACATATATATGTATATATATATATATATATATACATATATATGTATATATATATATATACATATATATGTGTATATACATATATACATACATACATACATACATACATACATACATACATACATACATACATACATACATACATATATATATATATATATATATATATGTATGTATGTATGTATGTATGTATGTATGTATGTATGTATGTATGTATACACACACACACACACGCACGCACACACACACACACACACACACACACACACACACACACACACACACACATACATATGGTCCTTGTATGGGGTTATGACTCTTTTGGTAGGCATAATGTTTTTCAATCATTTAAGTGGTGGTATCATTGTATGTTGATGATGGGAGGCCTAAGTAGATGATTTGATATGTAATGACTAATTGTTATTTTGGCATATAGCTAGATTGGTTATTTCATCATGGTCCAATATGGTTTAGTGTTATTTAGTTATCTCCATATATTATTTCCATGGATGGATACCTATCCTAGCAGGTTACCCTTGCCATGATTGACACTTATTATTCTTTTCTCAATATGATTTAGACGTTGGATGGATAATTGAGCTTTTATGATTGTGTGCTTCAGTTGGTTAGTGAGAAATACAAATAATAACATGACTTATATTAGGATAAAATTTGTTCTCAATTGCTCATTTTAGAGGCCAGTTGTGTTTCAATTAGCACCTTATGATATTGATTAGTACAACATAGTTTGATAGTATCACTCAATGTGGGAGTTTGGTTCAATGTGATCTAGTATTCAAGGTATTGTAGTGTATGGTTTCCTAATTGGCATTAATATTAGCATAGTGAACTTTCCCTCACATGGAATGTTCACCTTGGGATGACACTGAGTGTTTAGTATGAGCATATAATAGATTGACACATGATATACATGTAATTTCAGAGTTTTGCTAGATATATTTTTGTGATATCAGTTGGGTTGTGGAAGATAGTTATCATCAATATTAGTTAGTATTATTTATCATTGTTTAGTTGTGCTTAGTATTATTGGCCTTGGATTGACACTTATATTCATATGTATGCATTAGTCATTACTTGGGTTCAGTTGTTTTCTAGTGAAACCTCGAGTATTAGTGGTTATGGTAGTATTCTAGAGTTATTGAGAGCAAATAATTAATGTTCTGTCATTCCTTTTGATTATTTTTGCATTGAGGATGATGATTTTAGAAGAGGGGGAGAATATAATACCCATATGTTGAACCACTATAGACAACACTATCCTTGTTGCAATTTCATAGGAGGAGAGTCTTATTAGGTGTATGAAAATCTCAGTGATAAATACCTATTATTATGATAGTTTTTATCTGAGTCTAATTATATACATTATTCTATATTAGATTGGATTATTTTATGATTATCAGAGGAGCTTATTAAATTAACCTAGATTTATGATTTATGTCTCAATATATTGGCATTGTTGGATATGTATGTATATAGATGTGATTGCTCATATGACTAGTTATTGTAGACATATAATAACTTACCTGAGTTAATAAATAAACAAACAAGAGAGTATTTATTAACATGCATTAAAAACAATGTATTATATTTTGGTTCCTAATAGGCAAGAGATTAACTTACTCATATTAATAAACTTTATGGATTAATTATTACATGTAATATTATTAAATTGTTGTAATGAACCCTGAACCAAATGAGGTCATAACTTAAACCTTTTAGTGAGTAACCAAACTTGTGGTGGATATAGTTAGGATTTTGAATTAAAATAATAAAATAAAAAAAGTATGAAGTAAAAAATGTTAAAACCAATTTTCTCTTCTAATTTATTGCTCCACAGGTGTTTTTGTTCCTAGGAGAGCCAAACAGGCAATGAATAAAAAATGAGGAATGATTATCTGTTGAATGTAATAGATCCAAGTGTTTTCAAGAAATTAGACATTCCTTAGATATATCTATTCCATTCTTAGTTTTTTAAATAGGGAAAATAAGAAAGTATCTTATCTTAGATTTTTAAATCAGGGGTTTAGGGTTTAGGGTTTAGGGTTTTGGTAATGAAGTAGATATCTATTATATATACCTCTTTATATTTGCTTGATTTTATAGAAAAAATATGTATATATACATAAATATTTATTAATATATATATGTATATACTTATAATCTATTTTTTTACTTAATTTAATACATTTTATAGATATATAATATGAATATACATTCTATCTTGTTTTATATGCATATATACATCATGTATATGTGGATTTATACCTAAATGGAAAATATAACCATAAATAATAATAATAATAATAATAATAATAATAATAATAATAATAATAATAATAATAATAATAATAATAATGACTTCTTATATACGAATTTTCTTCAAAAAATCCTATCTACCCTCAGGTTTAGTGTTCGACTAGTGCTTTTATCCCTTCTAGGTTGAGTTGAGGTGCATCTCAGGCTATCTCCTTTAGTATTTAGGGTTTTTGGGAGATTACATCATCATGATGGTCACACAAGACTCCATGAAGGGGATGTCATTTAAGGATATAAAGCAGTCTATAGCACCATTAGTGGTAAATGGGGGTTTCGTTGAGTAGTCGATGTGCTCCTCAGCCATGAAGCCTATGACTGATCAATCACCCCTTCTAATCTATAGGTCAGGGTTTCCTCTAAATCTACCAATCTATTTTTTTGTGTGGCTTATTTAAAAGGAAAAGTGATAAAGGAGGTTTTTGATAGTGAAGAATGGTATTTGGAAAGGGGTTTGATTTATCAATTTGACATATTTTGGCCATCTCTATCAGATTTGCATAAACGGATTTTTCTTACATGGAAGCCATTATTGGAAGGTGATATGGAAAATTTATCATGTGAAAAAGTCTTTTTTTGGTGTATTTCAATAATCTGACTGATCAGATTAAAATTATTGAAACTAAACCCTAGATTTTTGATAATCACCTATTGTTACTGAAACCTTAGTCTCTAGAGTTTAACCCATTAACTAAAAATAATTCTATTTGATCATTCTAGGTAAGGATTTCATATATCCCTCTTTAGTTTTGGAATGAATATGGGCTTTCAGTGATTGGTAATTCTCTATATAATTTATTGGAAATCAATGTCACTTCATTTAATTTCTCCCAGACTACATTTTCTAGATTGTTGATCAGTTTTGATATCTCTAAAGCTTTGCCTAAAAAGATTGTAATAAAATTCAAGGAGAGGTGTTGGTATT
>JARHVA010002407.1:2470000-2515000 GCA_037957365.1 Torreya grandis
TATTATTAAATAGTGTTTTGAATACTTATTTAATTTGATGTAAAAATTAACATTCAAGTTAAATGGATTTAGTCCTAGGTATGTAATGAAATATTACTTGTTGAACAAATTTTCATGACTAAAAGAATGTAACTTTGAGAGGTAAGACTAGAAGAATCATAAAATTAAATATATCTAGATTTATTGTTCAAATATTAAAATAATAATTATAATAATGATAATGTAATTATAATGACTCAAAATTATCAAATAAATATTTATCTAGATCACTTAATCTTAAATTGATTCATTCATTATTGGAAATAAAGAAATTAAATTAAGCTATTTACAGTTAAAATAAAATCGACTTGAGCCACATCGATTCTGACTTAAACAAACGATTTTACTAGTTAATTGACATAAATGAAAATTTAAAACCTCTACTTCTATTTCATTATAATTTTGTTTATCAACATGTAACCTTTTACATCATTTGTAGGTATTTTGGTGAAACCATTTCAGGAGCTAATTGTCGAAATTATTCACTTGCTAGTTTCTTTTAGTTATCAAAGTCTCTTTAGGAATCACCATGCCAAAAGAAGCTTAAAAGGGCATATATCATTTTTGGAGATTGTAATTATTTTATTTTATGTTTAAATTAGTCGATATAACTTTAAATAACTAAAACATGATTGTTTTCTATTTTTTATAATGCATTTGGAATTAAATTTATTCAAAAATATTATGTTGCTTCTGGTTTTGGTTTGTGAAATCATTCAATAAAGTGTGTTGTGTTTGGGATTTACAAAGTCTATGACTTGTATCCTTTTATTTTGAGTTGCATATTAATGAATAATCATTCATATTTTTTTTAGAGATCCTCTTGATGTTTTTAATAGGTCCTCCTTGAAGCCTGCTAATCGCTATTTTTCTGTCTGGTAGAAATGTAACAAGGTGTTTTTTGCTATGGTAGTTTTATAATCCATTTTATTTACCCTTGGTCTGAAATAAAACTTTATTTTAATGGTGGTAATGTTTATATTGAAACCAATTCTTATTATAGTGTAAAAATCTATCCAAATATTAATTTTAGCATCATTTAATAGCCTATTTAGCCATGTAGAATCTTTGTAACCTTTAAAATGCTTTTGCATGTTTAATTTTAACTTTGAGTCAGTTATTTTAGGTTTCTATGTTAATCCTTACCTCTATGTTTGTCAATGTTACTTGTGTTGAAATAAAAAATGTGGTTTCTATCTGTGTCTGAGATGTAATTTTGGGAATTACAAGATCAAACATAATATTGAAATTAGTTATGGATTGTAATTGTTTTTCCCTTTGGATTTGGACTAATCATGAATTTGAATTTGATGAATTTTCATATTTTTCAATTATTATCTTTGTTTTAGATTATTTTTTTGTTTTACATTTGATCATGTTGTTTAATAGGCTTGTCATGTTCTATCACCATTGTATTTGACATGTGATTCATATTTTTAAGATAAAAGTTAAAAATCTTAATATGGCACTATAATATCAAATTATAGTTATTTCAAATGACTACAATTAAAAACCAATTAAATAAAATGAAAAGTTTCATGATGAATGGATCAAATATTTCAAATGACAATACTATCCAAAATTGTAATGAATTTAGTATTTGGAACATTTTACAATATAATAAATTATATGAAATTGGAATTTAGAATATTATAATTGAAATAAATATACAAATAATACTTTGGTAGTTGAAACCACCCTACACAAACCTGATCATCACTAGTGACATTTGCATCTACCGTGTTAGTGACACATTCAGTGTCATTATTTACATCCTCTGTATTCATCATTGTATTTTTGATGCCTCTTATTTCAGTTAGAAAACTTCATGTTGCTAGATATTTGTCATAAAGAAACATGTCCACATCATAACATGAAATATACAATCTCAAATATTTTTCTAAATTTTTATCCAATTTGTTTCAATGTTTTGAATTTATGAACGATAATGCACTGAATACTCTTTCATCTTCCACTGAGCCTATAATCATTGTTTGACAAAGCTCAAATAATTAGAAATATTCACCTAGACTTTCGTGCAGTATACTATTAGGATAAATTTTTTTCCATATCCATGTAATTACCCTTTTTTTAATTGGTTCGGTTAGAAAGAAATATTTCTCAAACATTGTAATTATAGAATAAGTTGACTATGATGTCAGTAAATCCTTCCACAAAATACATTTTATTTCAACTCCATTGACCTCTACAAATTTACCAAAATGCTTTCCAATACAACCCATATATTTGTGAAATAAATTACTAATTAACTTTTGATTGTTATTACTATTCCAAGAAATGGGATTCACAACTACCATTGCCTCCAATAAATCATCCCTTTACAAATGATCTCTAATCTCTATAGATAAGTTTTGTGAAATTATACTTGATTTCCTTCTAGTTGTAGAGAGAATAGTATTATATAGAATACGTGTTACAAGCAATTCTTCAGATTTAGCTCTCATAAGATCAAGACTTTTGTAAAAGGTGTGCATTGGTATCTCCTTACCATTAACAATGACATAAAGATGATCATTGATATTCAATTTCAAATAGCTCTTAGGGTTTCTTAAATCTATCAAACATTTCCAACTTCTAAAAATAGGGTCTTGAAACTTTTCATTCAAAGTGTATAGTATATCTAGAGTTTGACTACTCATTATCTCAGTTGTATGAATTCAATAATATAAATGGATCTCTCCTAAGCATGTTTCAATAAAAATTGATTTCTCTCAACATTGAGAGAATTCCACATAATTTCGACAGTGTTCTAAATCTATTAAGTAGAACAAGAAATCTTTTGCCTTGTTAGTTTATCTATGATATTTATACATACAAAAAACTAATGATGGATATTCTTAAAAAATTCAGCATACCAGTTCATACATATAAATCCATCTTGTATCAACATCTTTCAATAGTTTCTTATCATCAGTCACTCCTTTTGTAAATTTTCAGAACTCTAAAAATCTTTGTGGAATGCTTGCCATATAAGCATGTAGGTCACAAATGAGCTCCTCCACTTTTTCCACATTAGTAAATTTGCTAGCTATTTTATATGCAAGATTCATCCTATAAGCCATGCAATGAATTGGAATCATATATGGGGCAATTATTATTTGTAGACAAACACACAAACCATTTATATTCCCCTACATAAGTGATGCACCATTAGCCGCAACATATACCAGTTTTGTTACTATTGCATAATCATTTATCCCAACTTTATCTTTCAAATTAGATACAACCAATTTGTAAATATTTTTTGCATTGCAATTTTTTACCATTTCATGAACTGCTAGTAGATGAGGTTGCCTTGAATAGTTCCTAAAAGTATAAACATGCACGCAAAACCAAGATGTGTTGTTAATTACTTGACCTCATCAATGGATAGTTGGATGAATAATGAATTTTGAACTTTTTGTTTAAAATATTCCTTCTAAACTATTTATAGAGATTTTTTCATTTCCCAAGCACTACTATCTAACAAATGTGATTGGGTAATATCTAGAAATCCATTATGTTGAAATAAAATATTATAGTCTAAAAAAATAAAAATAGGTCATTTTTTATAGAATGTCGCATATAGTAGAGAACTATATATATATATATATATGGCATTTAGATAGAACTGCATAACTTTAAAAAAAAATCTTTGAGTGCTCCCCATTTCTTAGCAAGATGTTTTTGATGTTTCTTATCATTTTCTTACTCACATGCATATCTTACATGCATGCATTCCTCTATGTTTTTTCACTTGTATGTTCTTGTTATCAGTCCATATGTGTGCTTCACTATCACATATACTTTTCCATAATGTTTCTCAATCGTGTCCAACTTCAGTTACATTTTGTGTTCCTTTCCTAGTTTTCAGCTACATATTTTACATGTACATTCTGTTGGAGTATAATTAAAAATTTCAAGTTCTATAGGTTCTATGAAGGACAATTTTGTCACCCAGTCCACCTTAAAGGACCTTCCAATTTCTCATCTACTTCTCTTCCTTCACAAATATTTTTGAGTGGATTTTTTACCTGAACTTTGTGTTTAGTGAGAACCAACAATCTTTTCTACCACTTGAGTGTCATGATCATTATCATTAAAAACTAGAGGAACATCTTTGAGTGGTGGCATGTCATCATAAAAATAATTTTTAGGGGGTGACATATTGTTTTAGTTAATTCTTTCTGGTGAGATATTAGTGGGTATTTCTACATGTAATTTTTTTAAATTTTATTGAACAGTTAATGTCAAATTTATGACAAACTAAAAAAATAATAAATACCTATATTTTGAGTGTATTATGATTATGTGCAATTTTTGATTGGCTCTTTAATATAAGATAATATGCTCTATTTTACTGATAACTGGTCTATCTTTTTACTATTTCCAGTAGATATCATGATGATCAAGGCTACAAAAGTTTAGTTCTACAATTTGATTTTATCATCCGATCATAGAGTAGATGCTACAGTTTGGTTATGACATTTGGTGGTAGCATTGTTCTACTTTTTAGTTTTATTGTATGGTCATAGAGTGGATGCTACTATTTATTACTTACATTTGGCACTATCATCTGGTATTATAGTTTAGCACTTCCATTCAGCATTATCATAAGGTATTGCCATTTAGTACTATTATTTGGTTCCTTTAATTGGCACTATTGTTATTCACTAGGTACTACTATGTGGTCCTCTAGTTACATGGCCTTGTTAATTCTTGTTTTGCTTGTTGCCTTGTCTGATATCAAAGGGGGTGGTTATACTATATATGTGGTGAATTGAAGTGTAATCTAAGATATTATTATAAATAGTTAGTGATCTAACCACAAAATAATTTATATTCTTAAATTTTTGGTGATCCAGACCCATCTATCGACCCTTAAAAATTGTCAAAAATAAAATTTGAAAATCTAAATATTCATGAATTAACAAATATTCGTCATTAAAATCTACCATGGTATAGGTACATAGGGTTTAGGTTTTAGGGCATAAGGTCTAATTACAAAGTTAATTCAGGCTAAACTGAGCTCTTTTAACCTATTTATGACTACATAATATGATTTTGGGCTCAATTTCCCCCCACATCATCATAGATTGATAGAATTAGTTAATTGGGGTAATGAGTGATGTGATTTGGACCAAATTGAGTCCTATGAATTTATTTTTAACTATAAAATATGTTAATTGAGGCTAAATTAATTGTTTTAAGGTTTCAAAATGTATGGTTTAGTGTCTAATCACAAAGGTAATTAAGGATAATTTGAGCTGCTTGAAACTATTTGTGACCATAAAATGGGTTTTTAGCTTTGATTAACCCCCATATCATCATACATTAAGCAAATTTGTTCATTAGGGTAGTTAGTGGTGTGATTTGGAGCAAATTTAGCCATGTGAACCTAATTCTAAGTCTAATTTATGGTATTTGGATCTTAAATGAATTATTTAGGGTTTTAAGAGTTTATGATTTATAGTTTATAGGGTTTGGGGTTTAGGGATAGGGTTTAGGTTTAAGGGTATATGGTCCAAGAGATCAAGGTTTTAGTGTTAAGGTTTAGGATTAGGGGATTTTGTGCATAGATATAGTACTACATATGTAGTAGGACTACATACGCTAATTTTTTAGTACTGAAAAAATAAATATATTATTTACCAGAATCAATTTTTATAGATCAAGAGTTCTATTGATCTGTAAACTAAAAATACAAGTGTAGTATATTCAAAAATCACTTGTTCATGTGTAAGAGATCCTTCAATTTCTCACTTTTTTGCTTAATTTCGTATAAATAAATTAAAACCAGATATAAAATGAAGATCATAACTAAATAAAAATTAGATAAAATTCAAAGAATTCACCAGCAAATTGATAACAGAGTTCGGTTTCAATAGCCTACGTCTCCAGGTCCGTTTGAAGTGAGGACCATTCTCATTAATTTTGTGTAACAAATGGCTTCCAAAATCAATACAAGTCTTCAATTCACCTTCTCTGATCTTTATTTGCCTATAAAAGTATCTCTCAGACCTGAAAATAATGGCCCAAGGCTGTACAAAGCAAAAACAAGTCTCTAACCTTCTTAAATCTCTTTACATAGTCTACATTTTGTTTCTATTCAAGTATAAATTAGTCCCTTTTATAACACTTCGATCCCCATGGCTGAATTAGTTAAGGTGTTAATCTTTTAGATGATAGGTCAAGAGTTCAAAACCTCCTCCCACCTTTCTAGGTGCCTTGTCATGGGGAAGGGCGTGCTCAGCATGAAATTTGAAATGAATTCCCTCCTTTTTAGCCCCTATCGACTTGGTTTAGTCCCACATTTGATGGAAATTAAATTTCCAAGGCTTTAAATAGATATGTTTGACCCATATTTAAATGCCTAAGACAATGGTGCCCACTTAGGCCATTGATTAAGCTTGGTCAAAGCATGTTTAGTGGGATGGGTGATGTGGCAATTTTCTTGGTGCCTTTGTTTCAAAGTTTGAAATTTTCAAATAATATGTGAATAAAAAAACAAACCAACATTTTTTTTGCACTAAATTATCTTGCCACATGTCAAGAGGCTATTGGTCCACTTGGCATGTTTTCAATAGTGTCACGTCACTTTTGACACCCCCTGTCATAAGATTTCTTCAACTAGCCATATCTTGAGCATCGGGACTCCATTTTTTGAACCACAAAAAGTGCTATAAAGCTCTCAATGAGTACTACAATGTGAAAATCAATTGAAAAAAATTTGAAGACTTTTTAAAAATGGAACCGTACATGGATCCACCTAGATCATTCCTCCCCATTGGGAACTTTTGGACCTCTAAAAGTTAATATTAATTGGTAATGAGGTGTGGGTATTTTTCCCTCACCTTTCTGAATTCCATCCATCTAGCCTTGCTTGGGTGCATCCCTTTGAGACCAACATGAAGACATTCAACATTACCTCTTCATGAAGTCCACATATTCTTGTCAAGTATAGTATCTTCCTATAATTCTGTTAGATATTTAGGAGAAAAATCATCAACAGAAGGAATGGATACACTTTCATCATGATCAATTATCATTGGAGGCTCATACAATTTCAAATTTTCCACATTTACAACTGAATAAATCTACATGTAAGATGGTAAATCTAATCAGAAAGCATTTGTGCCAATTTTTTCCATTATCTGAAAAGGATCATACCAGATTGGTTTTAACTTTTTACCTTCACCTATCGGTCTTTCCTTACTAATGTGAAGCCATACCATATGACCTGCAACAAATTGGTGATCAATACAATGTTTGTCATGTATGGCTTTGTACTTGGCTTGAATTTTCTCCAATTGAGTATGAATAGTCTGATGAATGAGTTGTATTTATTCAATGAACTTCTTGGCTTGAATGGCTTCTTTTAGTTCACCAACAGCTATATCCTGTCCATTGCAAACATCTAGAGGAGATTTAGGAAAGTATCGATAACAAACTTCAAATGGAGATTTCATTGTATAAGAATGAAGTGCTTGGTTATATGCATGTTTTATGTAACACAATTGTTCATCCCATAACTTTGGATGTTTATTGCTATAACCCCTAACCAAATGTACCACAGTGCGGTTCACAACCTCTATTTTTTCATTGGTTTGTGGATGAAATGCAGTGCTCTTTTTTAATTTAGTGTCCGTTAGTCCCCACAAAGTTGACCAAAACTCCTCAATAAATCGAGAATACCAATAAAAAATAATTGAAGTAGGCAAACCAAAATGAACCCATACATGTTCAAAGAACAAGTGTTCAGTACCTTCCCTAGTAATTTTCTTAGTGCAAGGAATCAAAACACATGTCTTGCTAAATCTATCCACAACCACATATAAATAGTCATGTTTTCTTTGTGTCATAGGTAAAACCCCCACAAAATCCATGGAGATACTTTCCCATGGGCAAGTAGGAATAGGAAGAGGAGTGTAAAGTCCCAATTTCCTGTTACTAGGTTTACTTGTGGCATAAAGAGTACATCCCTTTATATATTTAGCAACATTTTCCTGCATACGAGGCCAATAAAAATACATCTTTAAATGTGCAACCATTTTAGCAACTCCAAAATGACCAAAAATAAGAGAAGTATGTGCTTCTCTAATCATGTTCACCCTCTCATTTTGAGGAATACATAGTTTACCCAAATGATACAAAATGATAGTCCAATTCTTCTACTTGTCTACTACTCATCAAGTCTTTATAAACATCTTGAAAATCAAGATCATTCACATATTGTTCTTTATAACTTTCATGAGACAAAGAACCATGTGGTAAAAGAATAGATGCAACAACCATAGGAGGCCTAGATAGCATATCTGCAACCTTATTCTGAATTCCTTTTTTATACTTGATCACAAGATGAAATTGTTGTAAGAAACCCATCCAATGAAAATGTCTAGACTGTTGTAGCCTAGTTTGTGATTAGAGATACTATAAGGGTTGATAATCTATATGTATTATTTTTTCTTTGCCCATTAAGTAATGCTTCCATTTTTTAACACTTTGAACCAATGCATACAATTCCTTAGCGTAAGTTGGATATTTTCTTACTGCATTTGTAAAGGTTTCAAAATGATAACAAACTAGTTTCTTACCTTACATTAAAATAGCTCCCATAGCATACTCACTTGCATCCGTCTCGATCTCAAATGGTTGTTGTATATCAAGAAGTGCCAAGACTGGAGCAGTACTTATCTTTTCTTTCAAAGTGCCGAAGGCTTTTTAATGTTTGCCTCCCCACTGAAAGACCTATTTCACACTTGTCAAAGAATGCAAAGGTGATGCAATATATGAAAATTGAGTAATAAACTTTTTCCAAAATTGTACTGCACCAAGAAAACTTCTAACCTCAGTTGTGTTACTAGGTGTAGGCCAATTAACAATGACTGCCACTTTTGCAGGATAAATTTTCAATTTACCATGTCCTACAATGTAACCCAAGTATATCAAAGAGGTATTTCCAAATTCACATTTTGACATTCTTAGATAAAGTTTTTCCCTTCGTAATGCATCCATGAATTTCTTAATGTGGATCACATGCTCTTCCCATGACTTTCTAAGAATCAATATATCATCTAAGTAAACTATAACAAAATCATCAAGGAAATGTCTAAAAATATCATTCATCAATCTCATGAATGCAGCCAGGGCATTACACAACCCGAAAGGCATAACAAGCCATTCAAACAATCCCTATTTTGTCTTAAAGGCCATTTTCCACACATCACCTTCATTAATTCTTACTTGATGATATCCATTTCTCAAATCTAGCTTAGTGAAATAAATATCATATTTTAATTGATCCAACAAATCATCAATATGGGGAAGAGGGTAATGATTCTTAATAGTAATTTTGTTTAAAGCACAAAAATCAACACACATTCACCAAGTGACATCTTTATTTGGCACCAAAATAATTAGCAAACCAATGGGAGATGAACTTGGATGAAAAACACCTCTATCCAATAGATCCATTACCTATTTTTTGATTTCCTCATTTTCCACCACGGATAACCTGTACATGCCAATGTTAGGGAGAGGAGAATCTTGCAATAGCTGAATTTCATGTTGAACTCCCCTTTTAGGGGGTAAGCCCTTAGGATCCTAAAATACATCAACATAAGTATAAATTATTTCAACCAATTCATTCTTGTGTCTAGGATCACACTTTTCCAAAGCTTTGAGAATATTCTTTTTCCTTAGACTTAATCAACATGAGATAAAAAGTCTTGCTTGAATTAATTAGTCTTTTCATTTGCCCTATTGTAACCAAGGAAAGACTTGTTCTAATGTGATGTGCTCTAACTATATATTTAATGCCATCCTTAACAAGAAAGTACTTATTCTCCTCTCTATAGAAGATTGCTTTTCTATCATAAAGATATGGGCTTTCCAAAACAATCCCACATATGTCCAATGGAACAACATCCAACTCAATCTCATATACGAACTTGGATGTGATGGCAAACCTTAGTCTACAAGTTTGTGAGACTTGTAGCTTCGCATTGTCACACACCCAACCTAGTGGATAAGGCTTCAGATGAGGTTTGGTTTGTAAGCCTAACTTCTTAACAATCTCTTCAGAAATTAAATTTGATTGTGAACCACTATCAAATAGAATGTCAAACTTAGTATGCTTTGAAACAACTCTAATGTGGAATAATTCATTTCTTTTCTTATCAACATGCACATAATTCTATTTAGAAGAAGATGTAGCATTAGTGCTAGAAACTGAAAGAGAAAAATCATTATGTAATCCCATAGCTATAATCTTAGTTTCATCACCTGAATCTAAACCTAAGTCCTGAACCATAGCATTAGCATTCTTTTCTTTCTTTTGATACCTCTTAGGCCTTAACCCAGGATGTAGTTTCCAACACTTAGACTCATCTTGATTTTTCTTGTAATGATTACAAAATGATTTTCCTTCTTCTTCTTTTTTAATAGTATAAGTGGATTTCTGTTTACCCTTTCTTAATGAACTTTCCCCTTTGGATTGCTTAACATTAGATTGATTACTTTTTAATTTAGGAAAATATTCTTTTGATTTCATTCCTCTAGCCTCTAAATGAGTGGTTTAAACACATACTGCATCTAAATTAGTGGGATTGAACATAAGAATCATATGTCTTAAGTAACTATGCAACCAACCTATATATTTTAGCAATGTTTCTTATGTGTATAGAGGAACATTCAAAAGTAAAGATTTTTTCCTAAAATATTGTGTATAATCTTGAACACTTTAGCCTTTTCCTTGTCTAAAACTTTACCAATCCATCATGGCTTGTTGCATATAGCCTAAAGGATAAAATTTCTTTTTGAGTTATTCAATAAATTCATTCCAAGTAGAAATCGAGTTACCTTTTTGAAGCTCAATTTCCTTCAACTTACTCTCCTACCAGATGAGAGCTGTGCCTCCCATACGAAGAGTATCCAAATGAATTTTTGACTCATCCCCTGCAATATTTTGGACCTTGTAATAAACTTCAATATGCTTGACCAAATTATCCAACTTTTTGGCATTAACATTGCCATTAAACATTGACAATTCAAACTTAATATCCAATTTTAGTGAAGGGAGAGATTCCATAGTATTTTTACCATCATCCGATGGAGAATGTTTTTTAGTTTCTTTACCTTTTGATTCTCGTGAATCACCTTCTTTTTCATTGTTAGATTTCCTTTGTTTGTCATGGTATAGTTCCTCAACCATGCTTCTCATGTCCATTAAAGTTGGCAGAAAGCTTGTTCAGATTCCATCTCTTCTTTGGCCATCCTTGAATCATGCCTTGAACCAATCTCTGGATTATACTCAATGAGTTTTTCTTCACCTTTTTGGGATTTAGACCTTGTCAACATACACTAGCAATCATTTTTAAATAACAACCACTCTGATACCAAAAATCTAATCTGTAAACTGAAAATACAAGTGTAGTATATTTGAAAATCACTTGTTCACATTTAAGAGATCCTTTAATTTCTCACTTTTTCTTAATTTTGTATAAAAAAATTAAAACCAGATATAAAATGAATATCAAAATTAAATAAAAATTAGATAAAATTTAAAGAATTCACTAGCAAATTAATAACAGAGTTCAGCTTCAATAGCCTACATCTCCAAGTCCATTCGAAGTGAGGACCATTCTCATTAATTTTGTGTAACAAATGGATTCCAAAATCAATACAAGTCTCCAATTCACCTTCTCTAATCTTTTTTTGCCTGTAAAAATATCTCTTAGACCTGAAAATAATGGCCCAAGGCCATACAAAGCAATAACAAGTCTCTAACCTTCTTAAATCTCTTTACACAGTCTAATTTTCATGTCTATTCAAGTATAAATTAGTCCCTTTTATAACACTTTGACCCCGATGGCTGAAGTGGTCAAGGCATTAATCTTTTAGATGGCAGGTTAGGAGTTTAAAACCTCCTCCCACCTTTTTAGGCACCTTGGCATGAGGAAGGGCGTGCTCAGCATGAAATTTGAAATGAATTCCCTCCTTTTTTGGCACCTATGGACTTGGTTTAGTCCCACATTTGCTGAGAATTTCGTTTCCAAGGCTTTAAATAGACATGT
This sequence comes from Torreya grandis, assembly GCA_037957365.1. NCBI lineage: Eukaryota > Viridiplantae > Streptophyta > Pinopsida > Cupressales > Taxaceae > Torreya > Torreya grandis. Next base: position 2,482,114 of record JARHVA010002407.1, read on the forward strand.
TTGACCCCTTTTCAAATGCCTAAGACAATGGCTCCCACTTAGGCCACTGATTAAGCTTGGTCAAAGCATGTTTAGTGGGATGGGTGATGTGGTAGTTTTTTCAGTGCCTTTATTTCAAAGTTTGAATATTTCAAATAATATGTGAATTAAAAAACCAAACCAACATTTTTTTTACTCTAAATTTTATTTCCACATGTCAAGTGGCTATTGGTCCACTTGGCATGTTTTCAACAGTGCCACGTCACTTTTGACACCCCCTGTCACGAGATTTCTTCAACTAGTCATATCTTGAGCATCTTCTGAACTGTGAAAAGTGATAAAAATCTCTCGATGAGTAATACAATGTAAAAATGATTTGAATATAATTTGAAGACTTTTTAAGAATGGAATGGTACATGGATCCACCTAGATAATCTATCCCATAGGTGCTCTAGTCTATTATCCCCACCCTTAAAAGTTGACAACTTTGTGCAATCATGGGTGAAATATTCTCTAATAACAAGAAGAAGAAATTCATGTGTAAAAAATTGAAGTAATTTGAAGTGCAGAGATAAAATTAAAGGTAATGAATGCAAAAAGCTTCATGCAAGTAAGTATATTATCCCTAATGACTTGAATGTCACAAATAATGATGAAATGAACAATTATATTATACCAAAATTTGAAAGTAGAATTGACAATCTTGATAGTATACCAAACTATAATGGAAGTCCACATTCAAATTTTATGATTTTTAATTTTGGTGATGATGATAGAATGCATGATGGTGTAAACTGCATGTAAAAATTGATTGCTAAAAGTAACAATAAAAAAACACTATAGAAACACTATTGAATGAATAAATTAGTGACAAAGAAAATAATATGGAAACATGAAATCAATCCAATTTTAACATTAATAACACCTCCTAGTATTTTAAAAAGAAGACCCATATATTTGATTGAAATTGATGAAAACATTTTGAAACTAATGCCTAAAAAAATGTCTACACACCATACAAAAATAAAACCTAAAAGAATTTGGGACTAGCACTTTCAAAAATACATGAAACTTAAAGATTCCAATTATTTATTACATTGATAAAAGTGCGTAAAATGAGACCTACGATAAACAACATCTAATATTGATGGTGTTAACAAGGCAATTATTGAAATTTTTCAATACCATCAAGTATGTGTGAACAAACACACCAAAGATAATAATATTTCTTGACATCTTATCACAATTTCTATGGTAAGTTGTCAAAGAGAGAATAAATGATTGATTAGACAAATAATCGAAGCATCACACATAAAGATAAAAACACTAACGAAAGAGATTGGGAGATATAAAAGACTTTATGTTTCTAGTGACAATGACTTGTTGGTGATCTCTAGTAGAATCTTATAGAAATACAAGACTATAGCCAATGCCCTAAAATATTTAATTACAAAAGTTTATAAAGATAACATAAGGGTATCACCTAATATCATAGATGTAGTGAAAACATGAGTAAGTTATTATAACCATGAACCACATCTTAAACATTTTTTGGATATGACTCAAACATAATTGTACTCTAAATTTGTTTAAAAATATCAACATATTTATATTAGTCAAATATGTTTTAAAATGTCCAAAACCTTCTATGTGAAAATCAATCACAACATACTAATTATTGTTGTAGGTAACATGTTGAATTTTTTATGCATTATGATATTCTCTATCATGTTCATTGTACCTTGCATAATGGCAACATTTTTTAGGAGTATGGAGTGGAAGCCCTACCAAAATCAGCAAGGAAATTTATTCCATCATTTTTTTATGAAAGGTGAGATGGATATTTATTTTAGTAGGGAATATTTGGATGGAACTTAAAACATTTATGGTGGATTGCCAAAATTGAAAATTTATACCTAGGTCAAAGTATAATACAATGTCCTACTAGGTGGTTAGACAAAAATTTAAAAATATTCAAAAATAAATCAAAAGAAATACATAATGATTTTAAAAACATTCTAGAAATATATATTTGCACTACATATTTGTATATATAATATAAAACATATTTTTTTATTAATATCAAAGACCCAAACTCAATATATTTTGAGGAGAGATTGGAATTGTATGTGGCCTCTTTATGACAAAAAATGGGACACACTATTATGCTTTGACCTACCCATGAGGAGAGTACACGTGGATCGAACAAGAATTTGTTGGTTTTAGTAAATATAAATCTATGACATATCAATTAAAATATGGAAATGAATTTAAAAGATGCAAGATTCTTGTAGATCAAATTCCTGCTTCCAAGTTTATGGATAAATTTAGGGAAGAAATTATATATGAGTATGAAAGGCACACAAATGGAGATTGATGGTACATAAATACTTCAAGATAAGTAAGCACACATTCCTTCTTGTTACTATTATTTCATTAGTTGACTTTGTAGAGAATTACACATTGTAACCATAAAGAGAGGTTCAGTCACCTAAAATTTAGTATAGGTTTCTCTTTCTGTGCATATGACATTCATACATTTACTTGAAAGTACATAACATGATCAAAAAATATTAAGTACCACTTCTATGTCAGTGATGATTGAACACATTCTTTAGAGTATGTGTAAGATATTTTTTAGATGTTCTATGGTAAATTGATTGAAAGGAACATTACTTTTAATCAACATTATATTTGGTCAAATAATTGCACATCATAATTTAAGAATACATGGATGTTCTACTAGCTGAGTAGGATGCATGTGATCCCTAGTGTACAACATATTTGAAGTTTCACTGAATCAGGCCATGAGAAAAGGAGCATGATGGTGGAAGATCATGTGTAAATAGAGTGATTGAAATAGAGGATTTGAAGTTTGAATATGTTTCTAATTTGATAGATGCAAAAAACATTGTTGAATGGTGTAATGAAAATATGGGCCATGGTGCTTAATAAAATTCCAGTGTTCATAGATATTTTTGGCTGATGGAGGAATAATAATTGGAAAGATATGAAGATTGTTTAATAGTAACATGATTTATTGAGTTACACTCATTTTTTAGCTCAAACCTAGGTTTTGGGATGGCTCATACAAGGCATATGGCATATTTTTATTCTACAATCATTGACTTTGTTTGGAGCAAGTGTGATTCAAAAGAATGGTTGGATTAATGGAATTATTGGCATCTATTTCCAATTTACACTTATCAAGATCCACTAGATTTAAAACTCATAAATTTAACATCATCACATGAATTTTACCATATATCTGATCTAGTGAAACTAGGGACCATATTTTTAACATGTGTTTCATGTACTAAATTTGATAAATATATCAATAGATCATGTTATTAAATCATGTTCTATTTCATGATTTACGGAATGTTTATGAATTTATTTTAGATGAGGATAATGAGTATGGGATAGTCTAATACTTATGCCAGTGTGTAGAGGAAAAATACAAATTGACTTCTACAATCACATATAGGGTAAACATTCACTATCCTATTGGGTCTATGGTAGTTACTAGAATTTGGTTTCAACATTGTCCTATCAAATATTTAAATTTATGGTTGTTTGAAGACTATGAAGTATATGGAAATATACTACACTATTCAAATTTGGTTCTTACAACAAATATTTAGTTGCACAAATATCAAGGTAGGACCTTAAAAAGGACTCTATAGAAGGTTCATGAATACGATCATGAAGAAATTATTGTTACTATAAATAATAGAGCTGATATTAGTGGTTCCTTTGATTGAAATCCCTATTGAGGTCAACATACCCCCCCCCACCCCCCCCATTTTTGAAAAAATGGGGATGCTTATTTTAAATTATGCAAATTTGTACCTTAAAATTGAAAATGCACTTAATCAGAGTACCATTAGTATGTTTGCATGTTATTTTGATTTGAAGATCAATCACACATGATTTGGTTGATATATTTATTCATAAGTCTGACTTAATCCTAAGTAATTTTGCTAACATTAGATCTTTTTGTTTTAGTTTGTATCTCCAATGGAGCTAATTTGGAATGGACAATGCCTAGGTTTCAGGATTTTTATATCAATTTAACCTTTTAATAGCCTTTGGTCTATTGAAAATCAAACTAAAAGAATCCCAAAACCCTTGTCTAAATTACCCTATCTCAGGGTTTTTTGAACCGAATTCAAATGATTAATCATGCCATGGACTTAGTTTAATTTTTATCCCAAGGTTTATCTATGTTTATTAACATGACCAAACCTTAGTCTAAAAATTTCATGTTTGGTCCCTTTTATTTTCACATGGTCTAACTAACTATTGAGTCCCTTTATTATGTTTTAGACTTTAGTTAAAATCCTTATCCTAGGACTTTATGCCATTTATTTTATTATTCATGGGGTCCCCTTTATCATGTTTAAAACCTAGATTAAAATGTTTATCCTAAGGTTTTATCTATTTTTATGAACATGAAATAAAACCATAGTCTATAAACTTTATGCTAAGTTCTTTATATTCCTGAGCCTAACTGAAATATCATTTTCATCCAAGGATCAATGGTATATCTTTGATCTAACACTGTTCATTAAATAGTGTGTATAAAGTCAACAAGTCAAGAGCCTTAATCGATGATGTGGATTTACCTAGGTGAACGAGATCTGATGGAGTGTGATCAATGTTGATGACTCAAATCCCCAAGATGAGTGAAAAAGTGATAAGTATCACAATCTCAATGAAATAAAATTGATCAACTAATGGTGTTCTACCCTTCATATCAAGATCTGATAGGGCATGTTAATATGGATAAATAAGATTTGATACTGTGTGATGAAGGTGAAAAAAATTCAAAATACCTAAAGATAAATGCCGATATGACATGTGGCATGGTCGTGAGCCACAAATTAAAGCTTGAGCATATTTCAAAGATAGATAGTATGTGGATGAGTGTACACATTCTAATTAACAGTCCATAGAGAAAGAGGCATAATTAAGTAGATCAAGATCGATGGAACATGATTAATATATGCAAATGATATCAACGGTGTGAGATCAATGTTGACATTTTAGCAAAGCTAAGATCAATTGATATTTTAGATTGAGATCAATGGTTTGCACTAATATTTGCAAAAGAGAATCCAATAGTGCAAGATCAAGGTGGAATTTTCAAAATATAATGGTAACTTGTCAAAAATTAATGAGCAAAGTGCTACAAAAATGCCATAGGGATGCCACAAACCTCACTGTTTGAACTGGCTACCACCATTAAGGCACTAAGAAGACCTTTATAAGAGCCATAACATGCACTAAAGCCCTAACTCAACCCTATAATGATCAAAATCAAGCCTAAGAGAGTTGAATTATCATATGTGCAAGAATAATTCAATCTAAAACCAAATTGCAAACTACTAGAGATAAATTTAAAAAAAATCATGGCCACTATGGAAAATTGTAGAAAGTCCCTACTCTACACCATCTTTGGGTAATAAAAATGTCTATCAAAATCAATTTACATGTAGACCTTAATCCATGGATTATGTCTCTACAAAAGTAAGAGGAGAAAATAATGGCTTCCCTAGGAACATTAGGTGGAGCAAAAATAGAAACCATAGCTCAAAAATTGACTCCATCATCAGTTGGGGTTCAGTTTAATCTAGAGGCCAACATCTTGGAAAGAGTAATAGAAAAGAAGTGCATGATTTGTAGAGATAAATCCGCCTTTCAAAAAGTGGAACCATGTAATAGTTTGACTCTAGTAGATGGATAGAGGCCTGGTGAGGTTCTTATCTTTAAAGAGGACCCATTGAAGCTGGATTAAGCACAATCTAATCAATTATAGGTTATCATCAAAGGCATGATGCAGTAATAGAAGAATTTAGAATATATCACCATCTTGTCAATCTAAGAAGATAGATTAAATATATTTGAGGACAACATGATTGACTTATTAAATTCCTTAAAGTTAGTCAGAAATAAACAAGAGGCAATAAGTAAGTAATCTTCCATGGCTACAAGCCAAGTTAGGTAATGGTAGGCTACCCATTATCAAGTAAAGGATTTGATCAAAGCCTTGACCAAGAATCAAGTCCCTGAATTTAGGACAGTGAACCTAGCCCAATTAATTATGGCTATGATTATATTGGTTGACAAAATCAAAGCCTTGAGCAGCTGGTCCAAGTAGATGGAGGACATTTATAAGGATCACAAACAATAGGAATATAAAATGATACACATGTTAGACAACTTAATCAAAGAGCCCTCCTCACTTAGTCCTTTGGGACTTATCAATTATGAGTATTTCAAGAATAAAATTTTTCAATTCATGGAGGTGAGGAACTAAGGTCAAGGGAAGATAGGGGTTGATAATAAGAATATCATGGGCCTACTATTTTCATCTAAAGAAAAGATAGGAGATGTTAGGAGCATCAAAAAATATATGAAGAGAGCTAAGAAAGGTCTCAATAACCTTGGAGACCAAGAAAAAGTGTTGTTTATGTGACCCATTGTTGACCTCCAGATGATCAACAAGAAATATTATATGATGAAGATCTTGTAAGGCAAAAATATCTAACAAAATCAAGGTCCCAAAGTTAGTTGGATTAAGAATATTCTTTGGTGACTAGCATTGTATATTTTTCAAAGGGAATATTTTTTTTATAAAGGCATGTACAAATTGTAAAGTACATTGCTTATAAGTTAGTATATTAGAAAAGGTCATTTGTTTTAGAATGTAATAGATAAGACATTTGTCTTATACACATTTACAAATGTAATTTATCATTACTAACCAACATACCTCATGAATTGTCTATATAAAGAGGTATTGTCAATTGTAAAAGTGGAGAGTTTTTGGAGCTAAAAAACTATTTTTCACTTTTGGGAAAACTAATATAATCAATGAGTTCTACAATGTTTTTCCACATTTTCTTGTGTGAATTAGTATCATGGTTCCTCTCTCATTTTTATGATCTCATCTTCAAATTTTAATGGTTGTTATGAATTATGGATGTGCATCTTTAAATCTAAAGCTGTTAATTTGTGTTAATTCTAGATTGGTTGAAAGTTCTTAGGTCTAATTTGCTTTCTTTACTCTTCTTGCATCTAGGCTAATGCTATTTGCTTTTAGGGGTAAAAATATTAAAGTAAATCTTGTTCTTATTTACATATTTGTATATTTTCATATTTAGATATTACCTTGATATGTGATAGGATTTGATATTATGGTAATTCATGTTACACATTTTTTAAATGCATATTCAGATGAAATTAGAACTTTTTCATAATGTTTGAAATAAAGATTAAAAACACTTCTCTTTTTTTCCCTACCCTTCATTTTTCTCCTATTTTTATGAATTCACCTTAGATTAACTTCATTGTGAATACTCATCTTAGTTTAGATTTAGACTTAGGTTTGGAGCATAATTCACTTTAAATAGTATAGATCATATTCAAAATCAAATATTAACTCTTGATACATGGTGGCTCCAAACCACCAACTAATATATTTTTTTGAAACAATCACCTTGTTCTACCTTTGATCCAGCAAGGATAACAGGATTATCACAACCAACAACTCATGCAATGGATTCTATGAATCCATAAATGAGAAGTGTTTCCTAAACATTATATGAACCTATTGATACATGCAGGTGCATCAACACTCCCAAGGTATGTTGAATTATCAAATGTAAATGTGTTTAATTTTATCCAAATTTATTTATTTCTTGGGTAATGCATATAAATTTAAATTTATTTACATATTAACATATTTTTTGTTAGTTAGTGGTGCTAAATTAAATTCCACCTTCATGTGGTTGGCACCATTACTATATAAATCTATATTGTTTATGTCTTCTCACTTTTTCTAATATGATATGTAATTCAAATTAAATCCATTTATCCTTGGTGAGGCCATACTAGATGCCCACTCACTCAATTAAGCCTAAAACAAGTCTTACCTTTACATAGTGAGATATAATCCCTTCATATATTAGCCTCCAAATATTTAAAACACATTAATTACCTTGAAATAACCTTGTATCACATGCACATAAAGTTTCAAAACATTTGGATTACTAGAACTTGAGTTATGGCAATTTTAGCCATCTTGAAGAATGGTTTTCACCATTTTTGCATGTGTATGTTTGTATTTTTTATTTATCTCCCCTAAGTTAATTTACAAATGTGAGACCAATTTTTGTGAACCTAGGATCTTATAGGGTGTAAATCATACTAGTTTAGTAAAAAATTTATATCTTGAGTTATAGGAGGTTTCACAAGCTCATTATTTTTATGCTAGGACTATATGGAGTCCCTTTAGTCTTTTCAATATTTTGTTGGATGGGTTAAATTCAAAAAATTACCAAATAATTCCAATTTCAAGTCTATAAACCATCTTCATAGTTGTGTGCATGCATTTTACAATATAAACATGTGTTTGAATAGTTTTATTAGATGTAAGGATAACCTAGAAGGTATTGAAGCTTACTTTATAAGGTGTATAGTCAAACACTATCCACAATCACTCCCAAAAATTGGCTTTAATAAAATCATGTTGGCATTGGTGGGTTGGGAAACATTTGGTCATTATGGGAAATTAAGAAATGGTAGTTAGGTTGATAAATAAGGCACAAATTTAATCTTTCGTTATTTATTTCTTCTTCACCTCATGCTAGCAATTTTTTAGCATAGTAATCTCTAAAACTATCCCTATATGACCTCTATCTATAGATTTTACTTGTTATCAAGTCAAATTAACCTAATACTAACTTTAGGGTATTGGCCAAATAGGTGTGATCGGTGTTCATGGAAGTGGGCTCCCTCATTCTCCTAATTATCTACTTAATTTCACTTTTTATCTACACTATGTGAGTAGTTATATCCTCCTAACTGCTTTGGAGATCTAGTGGAACTATATAAGGGTTATGTGGAGGGTTAGGGACAGGGTTAGGAGTGTTGGGAGGAGGGTTAGGCAAAGGATTAGGTGGAGGGTTAGGTAGAGCATGCTGACTTGTTGTAGAAAAATTATAAATTTCAAACTATGCAAAGCATTCTCAAAAAATTCAAAAAAATGATTTAATATACAAAACTTACCTCTTCTTCATGATGGAATCATCGATCTTGTAAATACAAGAGTAAAATTAATGATTTACACATGAGATGGAGGGAAAAAGGAAAATCTAGAGAGTAAAACATGAATGCCAAGTAGAAAAACACAAACACAAAGTAAAGAGTATAAATGAGAATTTAGGGTTTGTTTTCATTTTATAGTTCATGTAACATGTATGTGTTATTTTTGTAATGTGTATGCATTATTTTTAGAACACATATGTGTTATAGATCGAGTATTCTGAGCCATAACACATACGCATTATAACAATAACGTGTATGCATTATGTTATAATGTTTATGCATTACTGGGTATTTCCATAAAATTTTCCCCCAAATCCATGCACATACCCATTTATTACATTATAATAACACAAAGAGGGATCAATCAACATGTTAAAACTAATTTGGTTGTGTTGAAAATCATGTGAATACAAGTCTAAATGTAATTTTTCCTAGGCCCTAGTTTGGTATAAACATGTAATTAGGTTTATCCTTTAGAAAACTTCATATTTAAAATAATCATAAGCTAGATGTCTCTTTCTTATTTATATTCCTTTTTTAATCAATGAAATATTTTCCTTAAAATCCTCATTAGTAATGTTTATATAATTCCCCTAATGGATTTTTATATATACTACTCTCACTTTTAAATTAAGGAATTATTGGCACACTTAAACCTACCCAAATAAAACCCAAAATGGTAAAATAAATGGCCCCAAATGTGACAATCCCCAAACATACTTGTACGATATGTTATGACAATTTTAGTAAATGAAAACACTACTAGTAAGAGTCAATGTCTAATATTATTGGAATTATCATGAACCCACAAAAAATAAAATCAAAATAAAAGGACCAATGATCCATATGATAGACTTAATGGACATCAAGAAACACCACACAAAATCTAATACAATCAAATTAATTATAGAAGAAGGTGAACGAAAAATAAGAATGCGCCAATAAGTTCTATGTTTGTAATTGAGACTCCATATATGCCATGCCAAATGAAAAACATTGTACAAAAAAGAATCATACTAATTTTTTTGTATCTACACGACTTTAGTGAGGATCAATGTCATATCACATAGGAATTATAACATCATGTAAGTTTCAATGCAAAATACACTACTCTATGGAGTATAAATGTCATATAAAAGTGTCCTCATACATGGCATAATGTATGTGATGCATCCTCAATCAGAATATTGAGATTAATGGCGAAACAACATGTGCCACAATAGATATAGTATGACAGATGGACATGTCCATGTGAGAATAATGTAATATAACATGGGCATGATAATATCCATAGGTGGATGTATCCTTCAATGATGATGATATTGAAAAAGAGAATAACATGCCCAGGTGTAGATAAATTCTCAAGATAATAAGATATATCTATATATGTATCTCTTGGTAATACTAACTATGTGTTTTGGTATATTATTAAGGATAATATCAAATCTATATGAAGAAGTAAGTTAATCATGGTAGACATGTTATGGAAAATATATGTTAATATATGTCTTATGTAAAGGTGAAAGTGGGTATTATGCCTCAATAGTAAAATATATACATGGTTATGATAAATAGAGCTCAAATATGAGGAAAATATAATAATGGTGAGGATATCCTTTTCTACATAAGATATGTCAAATGGATAAGGGATAAGAACCATGTAGGTATAATGACCATCTCAGTAATGTATAAGTCATGTACACCAATATGTAAGATATAATAATGTATATATGAAGTATGATAACCATAATTTACCAACATGAAAATGATGTGTAGGACGTAGATTCCCACTAGTGTAGTAATTCTAGACACATAAGTAAAGTAGCTCCAAAAAGTTATAAAGGATTAAAAAAAACTTATAGGTATTAGGATACATGCATGTTATGGTAATGAAGATATTCGTAAATTTATACTCATGTGATGTTCAATGTAATACCATGTGAAAAAATATCCTACTACCCCTAAGGTTATAATATATATATGATAAGATCAAAGGTGAGTATGTTAGTAGAGGTTCTTGGAAACACTCTAAAACATGCTAATTATAGGGATAGCTTGTGCAGTGGAGTGTAATAAAAAGTCACAGAAGAGACTATAGTAATACATACCATATATGATATACAAAGATGCACCTAAAGAGAACAAAGATCTCAGATGCTAATAGAAGATGTAACACAAATCAAAGAGTATGAATGTCATATAAAAGTGTCCTCATGTGTCTAATAGATCCTAAATGAGAATGATGAGATGGAGGGGAAAACAAGGTGGCACATAATAGACATAGTAGGACAGATGGTCCAATGTCCTTGTGGTAATTATATAATATAGTAATTACATGATAAGATCTAATTAGGTCTATATATCCTTCAATGAGAATGATAGTGATAAATTTAAAAACTATGGTGTAAATGAATGCCCAAGATAATAATAAATAGCTATATTATATATGTATCATGAGTTAATATTTATTAATTATTGGTTTATGTATATGTAGAATAATATCAAATCTATATGAAGAAATAAGGTAAGCATGCTTGACATCTTAACATAAGGTTCACGGAGAGGTAAATGTGGAGCATATATGCCGCAATAGGAAAATATATGTATGGCTATGATCAATGAAGCTCAAATGTAAAGTAAATATAATAATGGTGAGGATGTATTTATCTATATAGGATATGCCAAATTAATAAAGGATAAGGACCATGCAAGTACAATTCCCTTGTTGGTAAGTTATAGGTAATCTACAACAATGTTTATGATATTATGCGTGCTTTTTTTTTATGTGTGTGTGTATTTGTGTTTATGAACCAAGATGAAAATGATATGAAGGACATAGGTTCCCACTACTATAGTATTTCAAGGTGTGTGTGTGTGTGTGTGTGTGCACACATACACCAAGATGAAAATGATGTGTGGAATGTAGGTTCCCACTAGTATAGTATTGAAATGCATATAAGTAATGCGGCTCCAAAAAGTGATATAGGATTAATAATGCTTAAGTATAAGTAATGTGATGCATACCCTCTTAATAATAGTGATGATATGTATAGATGTATGGTCAATGTAGTTTCATGTGAAACAACTATTCTTCTACCCTTAAGGTGGAAATATATAGCTAAAAAACTCAAAGGTGAGAGAGACAAAAAATGTGTCCCTATAGATTTTTTGTATGTGTTAGATGTATAAAGTAAGCTAAAGGAGACATGAGGATACATTTACCCTAATATTAAGGAAAAATATGTGTCAAGTATAGGTGAATTTCCTCTAAAAAGGCTAGGTATATCATTTAATCATAGTAAAAGTCTTAGTCATAATGACATGGTACCAAAGTGAATACACACACACACACACACACACACACACACACACACACACACACACACACACACACACACACACACACACACACACACACACACACACACACACACACACACACACACACACACACACACACACACACACACACACACACACACACACACACACAACATATGGTTAGTGGACAAATAAGATGCAACTAGGGCATATTCACAAGGATTTTACATGTTGACATATTTATAACTTCCCACATGATATACAGAGTTACTTTATATAGATCATGCATATTTTGATGTCATTAATAATTGGAGTCTGTACATGGTCTTTACATGTGTTTCTTACATGGATACTTATAGCTCATACGTTGTGACATATATAGGACTGACTGAGTCATCATCAAATAGGAATTGATGGTTATCATTTAGGCTATAAAGAATGGGAAGGTAATCTCTTATAAATTGGAAACTATTCTAAGTTTGTTATGGGAATGTATAGCTTATTTAAATGATTGGGAAGCCAATTATTATTTTTGTGAAGAAAATTAAGTGGCTAATGAGTTGGAAAAAAAGTCATCAATCAATTTGAGGAGTTGATTTGTGATAATGATTGAGAGGCATAGGACTTGAATGCTCCTTCATGATTATGTTGTGATTATAAATATTAGGAATAAGTGTATTTTATGGTAGGTGTAAAATAAATCATGAAAAATGTCCTTCCCACATAATTTTATGATTACCACATCTTCTCATCCAAGTTGAGGCTTTAGCCATTAGTTTTCTAACCATGTGAATTGGGTTTGCTAACATTTACATTCTAGAGTTTGAAGCAGCTAGGGGTGATTAGGAAAATCCATGGAATGAATACTACAGGTGGCCCTCAATGATCCCCCTCTTGGTGTCATGACAAGCAAGCATGAGTTAACCTTTGAGGGGTGAGTTTTAGATGCTAGGTTGAAACATATTTTCATCATTCAAGCTGGGAATGCCTTTCATGCCATTAAGAAAGTCATGGGATTAGTCTTTGTGGAGATTTATTTTTGGTTCAAGGTTAATTATCTAGTGGCATTAGCTTTCATGGGGAAATTTCTTTGACTTATATGAATAATTCAAGCTGGGAATGTCTTCCATACCATAAAGGAAGTCATGCAAATAGTCTTTGTGGAGACGAATTGTAGGGTTAAAGTAAATTCTCTAGTGCCATCAACTTTCATGGGGAAATTTATTTTGGCTTATATGAACAAGTATCTAATTATGGAGGTGGATGTTAGGCTTATCTGGGAGTAGTTTTGTATGGGTTATAAGGCTAATGTAGAGGATTTTTCACTAGAGGACAAAGGATACCAAGTTTTTTTGGGATGATGAACAATTACTTAGTTCCTTTAAGACCTCTCAGGACGTAGATGATAGATATGATAATATTTTAGTCCACTTGGGAGTCCTAAAAACTTAGTCTCAGAACCCTAGCCCCTTTAGTTGGTAGGTGCCATTATTAGATTTCAAGGTCCTTTATTCACCACTAACATCAGTCATGGCAGCTCTACATGGCAAGAAATCCCCATGTTTAGCTTCAATGGTTAATAATTATTTATGACTCTTTAGAGTCTATACCTCTTTTCCACATTAGGCTCTAGTGTTTCCAAGGTATGGGACTCTCACTAGACATCAATAATCATACGAACCCATGTGATATCCTCTATAAAATTTGAAAGTGACACCTAGGTTAGGGGCATCTCAGTTTGAAAAGGGTGGGGAAGTCAAGATATATGTGTAAATCCACTTTGTCATGGGGCACTGATGTGTAATCTAGGGTTGTCAAGGAGGGACAATCCTCTGATCCCGTGAATTCTATGGTGGTTGGGGGTCCTTTTGAGAGTGGGGGTAAGGAACATGATGGTGGCACTATAGTGGTTGGGGATTATTTGTAGGCAATGGGTTTAGTGTGGATGCATATTTGGTGTGTTTTTTCAAGTTTTTTAGGGGTGTCTCCATGCTTTGGGGTCATTGGATCTTTGGTTCTTTTATTACATCATGATTTTGCCTCTATTGGTTCTCTTACGAGTCTTTATCCCTTTTTTATTTTTATGGTTGGCATCATCATTTGATGGGTTTGTAATATTGTTTCCTTCATTAATAAAATAGGTGAAGGACCCTCCAACTCTCTTTACCTAGCAAACAAATTAAGGCTTGTAAAAAATTTGTGTCTAAAAATAGTATTGTCTTGGTCTTTTGATTATACTTTAGTTATTGGGACATTTCCCTTATCTTATTGATTATTATAACCTCAACAATGAATATTTTAAATTAATTGGTTTTATTAAATTCATCATCACTCAATACTATTTTATAGTCTAAAACCATTTGGTCCTCTAGATGGTTTTCATCAAAAAATTTGATAATCTCAAATTACTAGTATATTAGTGGAAAGGTAGATAAGATAATCTAATTTTTAACCTATATTTGTTTAAAATTATTTAATAAAATTTTAATTTTTTAATTAATTTTAAAATTCAATAGACCCTAAAATATGATCAATAATGTATAGTAGATCGTGCAACCCCCCAAATACCTAAAAAAATATAAAAAATGGATTCTTTTTAATGTTTATATAATTAAATCTACTTTTTAACCTTATATATTTTTAGTTTGAGTCGAAAAATCAAAAGATACATAAAAATATGAGAATGTATAGTTGCAGCATATAGCATTATAAAAATATTCATGTAGAAATAAATATAGATATTAACCTTATATATATAATGAGAGAGAGAGGAGAGTGTATTTGATGTTTTAGTAATATTTCAACAATTTTATTGATAAAATAAATAGTGTTTAGCATGGTTGAAATTAAATTTTGTTGTTTTTAGTCAAAAACATGCATTTGGATGTGTGTTTACACATCCATGCCTCAGGCTCAAGAATCCAATCCATTGCTAGGCCTTCATGCATGTGTTTAAAAAGTAAATTATAAGAACCTCATATACAAAATTAACATGTATGTAGAATTATTATGTACATGGTTAAGTTTATATGCATTTCACAAAAAATATATATTTATTATCCTATTGTTTTGTTATATTTTTTTAATTCTTAAACTTCATGAATGGCCTTAATAGATCAAATAGTTTTTAACATTAAAGTTTTGTACATCAAAAAAATGTAAACAAGTAATTGAGATTATAATCTTGTGTCATTGGGTCAAATAAATAGATTTGTAACTATAGGGCCAATGATGATCAATTTTAATCCAATACTATCGGGTGTACTAAAAATAATTTGTAAATTATTAAGTTTCAGTCTTAAATGCACATAATATCAAAGAATGATAAAACAAATGTTTAATGTACATTATACATTTACTAAAAAATTAAAATAATCATTTCAAATAATATTAATATTATATTTATTTAAATAAATATTATTTATAATTCAAACTTATAAGTTCTAATCTTTTTGAGAAAATGGGAATAATTAGGATTGCATATTTAATTGATCACAGTGAATGACATTTGACAGGCAACAAAAAAATTGGATTTGACATTGAATCTAATTTCAAAATATTTTAATAAATTTTTTAGTTTTCAATAATTAGTTGATAATAAATTAAATGTATTTGTTATGATTACGTTAAAATTGACTATATGGAGTTTATATTTACTCAATAATTCATACATTTTACTTTATATTATTAAAATATTATATAAACTAAAGAAATTTAACAATTTTAGGGAAAAGTTTAAAGACATACTTTAAATATGTTCAAAGTCATTGAAATGATTGATTTAGGGTTTATAATTTATGGTTTAGGGTATAAGGTATAGGTTTTAGGGTTTAGGGTCCAATTTCAAAGGTAATTGAGGTCAATTTGAGATGCTTGAACCTATTTATGACTACAAAATGTGATTTTAGGCACAATTAACCCAAACAACATCACAAATTGAGCTAATTAGTCATTTCGGCCAATAAGTTACATGGTTTGCATTGTATTGAACCATGTGAATAAAATTTTTACTCTAAAAGATGTTAAATAGGGATAAATCAATTTGTTTAAGGTTTAGGGTTTATGATTTAAGGTTTAGGGTTTAGGGCTTAAGAGTTAGGGTATATAGGTATAATCATGAAGGCAATTAGGGAAAAATTAAGCTCCTTTAACCTATTTATGACTATAGAATATGATTTTGGGCTCGATTGTCCCCAATGATGACAAATTTAGCTAATTAGTTAATTGGGGTAATAAGTGATGTAATCTGGGCCAAATTGAGCCTTATGCACATAATTCTTACTCTACATGATTTTAATTAATGCTAAATTGATTAGTTTAGGGTTTAAGGTCTAATATTGAAGATAGTTGAGGATAATTTGAGTTGCTTAAACCCATTTGTGACTATAGAAAGTGGTTTTAGGCACAAGCGGCCCCAAAATCATCATAAATTGGGCCAATTAGTAAATTGGGCCAATAAGAAATGTGATTTACATTGAATTGAGTCAGGTATGAACATAATTAAGTAAAGTTAAGTTGATTGGTTTAAGCTAAATAAGGTTTAGGATTTAAGGTTTAGGGTTTAGGGCTTAGGTATTAGGGTATATAGGGTTTAGGTTTTATGATATAAGGTCTAATTGTGAAGGAAATTATGGCCAAATTGAGCTCCTTTAACCTATTTATGACTATAAAATGTGATTTTATGATCAATTGCCCCCACATCATCATAGATTGAGCTAATTAGTTAATTAGGGTAATGAGTGATGTTCTTTGGACCAAATTGAGCCTTTTGAATGAAATTATTATTCTAATGGATGTTAATTAGGACTAAATAAATTTGTTTAGGGTTTAGGGTCCAATTATGAAGGCGATTGAGGATAATTTGAGTTACTTGAACCCATTTATGACCATAAAAAATTATTTTGGGTGTAATTAGCCCCAATATCATCACAAATTAAGCCAATCAATCAATTAGGCCAATAATTTATGTGATTTGTGCTAATTTGAGCCCTATGGTCATAATTAAGTGGGGTTAAATCAATTAGTATAATATAAATAGGGTTTAAAATTTAATTTATAGGGCTTAGAGCAAGGTTAATTTTAAGAGACCCTAATTATTCTAAATATTTAGTGAATCTATGAAAATTTTATTCATATATGTAGTTAATCCTCTATGCGAATGGAAAATATATGATGATTTTGGAGGAGTGAAAACAAATAGTTTCCTAGTTTTCCATAAAATCATGTAGCTATACCAAAAAATAAACACCAAATGGAACCACTAAAAGGCTACACTAAAAAATCTTACTAAATGAATGAACTAAATAACCACACTAAATGACTGCACGAGATGGATATACTAAATAGCTATACTAGATATCAACATTAAAAATTATGCTAAATGGATACAGATAATAGTGGTTAGATAGGTGTGTTAGACAAATGTGTCAGACAGCTATGCCAAATGGCTTTGTCAAATGACTATGTTAGTCAATTGTGTTGGATGGCTATGTAAAATAATTGTGTCAGATGGTTTCATTGAATGACTATGCCTAATGGTAAGTATTGACCAGTGTACATCGAATGAAAAGCATTAGATAATTATACCAAATGGTAGTATAAGTAAATAATGTTGAAGGATGATGTTTGGCTACACTATCGGACAACCAGTGCATTTGATATTCGATTTAGTTACCTAATCACCTCTTTTATCCTATAAATACTCACCCTATACCCTCATTTCAAACATTTTGTACAATACATTTCTTGTCCCCCTTTATCCCCACCCAAAACAATTCCCCAACCATGGAAAGAAAATATGTTTTCTGTAACTAGTTATTCCTAGACATTTTGAAGATTATATAATAACTAGATGTGTACAATGATTGGATTTCAAAATGCACATTTGGAGGCTTGTTGTACATACCCTATTATGAAATAGACATTGGTTTTTTCAAATCTTTAATGTCTTCCTATGACCCTAGAGAGAAGAGCTTCACCATGAACTTGGACTCTAGAATGATTTGCTTTAGTACCTTACCAGTAGAGATTCATAATTTGACAGGTCTTCCATTTCACAATGCAAACCTTGTGACTTAAAAATCATTGTTGATAGATGATCACAAGAAGCATTTGGAGTCAGATTTTGACTTGCATATTTGTCTAACCAATATGTAATTATAATTTTTTTATTAAAAATTCAACTTTTGATATGTAAATTCCTCATTTTTCTCGTTTATTTTAGATAGTCAGAAAAGGGGCCTCCATGTGGAAGATGTTAGTGACCTTTATTTTAAATAAATGGTTCAATTTTTCCTCATGAGAATAGTATTACAGGGAAGACCATTAAATATTCCCTATTGGGCAGTGGTTTACATTGTTCGTACTCTTTCTAATTTTAGATATGACTGGTGCACTTTTATTTCTTGTAGGATAAGGGTTGAATTAAAATTATGATTATAACCATCTTAGTTCCACAGTTTATTATTTAAATTTTATTCTAGCATTATACTATGAGGCCTTATATAACCTAAAAAAAATAGCGATTCCAACTATGATTCATCCAAAGATGAGCACAAACGCTTTGTCTATGGATGAATAAGAGGTTAGTTTAGTTATTTATTTATTGAACTAAGGTTTAATATTTTTAGCAAATTAAGAATTAATATATGTTTTAAGTTTTTTGTTACGGGTAATATTTTGTGCCTTTATGTGATGAAAATAATTCACCTCAAAAGGATAGTGTGAAGTTAAAGGATCTATAGATTCTATGTCTAAAGAGTCATCCTTGCAACCATTTTAGATTTAGAAACATCAAAGAGTTTCTTCCTCATCATCTTTACATGCATGTTTACTAATTAAAACGTTCAAATGATATTTTAACTTTCAAGTGAATTATTTTATTTATTTATTTTACTATTTTAGTTGACTCAATATCAACTGAGGTTGTCATGGAAAAATCACCTAAATAAACCCCAACATTTAATGTGCCTTTTGGACCCTCTATGTAAGTATTTGACATTGCATATTTTAGTTTTTTTGTTTTTATTATAGTTTTTTATGATTTAAATTTTGTGTAACATACCAAATCAACCCACCCTCATCACTTGAAATATGGCATATAGATTCAAGGACATATAGTCTCCAAATACAAGTACTAAATATTTAATATCAAATTAGCATATATATACCATTTTTCTAAAATAATTTACATTTTTTAGGGCATCCTCAATCTCTTAGGAACAACATGCCACCACGTCCACCCCTAAACATAGTTCGCTCAAGGGGAAGACTCTTCCATTACCATAAGCACCAATGCTTAGCAGATGAACACTACAATTATCATGTTCCAAATTCCCCACTTTGTCTATCATAGGTATATCAAGTGCAAATAGATTAACTTATTTATAGGAAATTGATCTTGATGAGGAATATCTAGGGATTGAAAGTGGAAAAGTTGGTTGAGCTGCTTTCAATCCATATGATTTTATCTAGGGAACAAATGTTCATGTGACTACTCAGGAGGAACCTTGTACCTCTTCACCCCCCACCCACCAATGAATTTTGTCTTGTCTGATGATGCTAATACATATTTTACATTAAACAATTTGTTATCAGAAAGTATTATTTTAGATCTTAAGGAAGGAGTTATAGATGAATTAAAAAATGTATTGGTATGGAAGTTTCGGGTGAAGGCATTGATTAAAAAAATAAATTACCATTATCAAAACCACTCCCAATGAGAAAATTTGTTTTCATTGGTACAAAATTAACCCACAAAGATTGATTCTTTATTTGGCTAAGCCAAATCTAGGTCAGTTACTATTTCTAATAATTACAATGATAATGTGTTGATTATTATGCTTAATAGGTTGGAAAAGTTGAATGCAGAATCCTAGGGATGTTTTAATAAATGTATAAAAGACATCAACTTTATTAGGATTGAGAACATTAAGAAGGGAAAATGTTTGGTAATGTATCTTCATTTTAATCAAATTTCATGTCATACTTATTTTTATTCAAATCTAACTAGATTTCATTTTAAATTACATGCAAAATATGAGAATTTCAAAAAATAAGTTGAGGTCCTCAATGTGCATCTAAAAAATGCATGTGAAAGTTTATATTTGTTTCATTAAATTTGAGGAGAAGCTTTTTATGTTGAATAAATATAACAATGCACTCTGAAAAATCATTAAGGTGCAAGGACGGGATCTCGATGCCTTTTTTAAGAAGAAGACATATGTTGATCCAAGTTTACTTTCTATAGGAGATGCTACAAAATAAGAAAAGGAAAAAAATTCTCATATTAATTATACAATTGAGGATCTTGTAAGGTTAGTAATATTGAAGGATGGCACAGAGGAATTTGAGGTAGGGATTAGTAACGATTGTGGTAGGAATGTTGATGTTTTGGTTGAGAAAGTGATTGATAAGTGAAACCCCCAAAAATTATTAGTTTTGATTTTCTAAACTCTATAATATTTGAAAATAATGTTTTGTTTTAAAAAATATATTTTAAATGAAAATTTGAAGTTTATGTTTATAATGATCAATTTGTTTAGTCTTAATTAAGGGATTGAAAGTGGAAAAGTTGGTTGAGCTACTTTCAATCCATATGATTTTATCTAGGGAACAAATGTTCATGTGACTACTCAGGAGGAACCTTGTACCTCTTCACCCCCTAACCACCAATGAATTTTGTCTTGTCTGATGATGCTAATACATATTTTACATTAAATAATTTGTTATCAGAAAGTATTATTTTAGATCTTAAGGAGGGAGTTATAGATGAATTAAAAAATGTATTGGTATGGAAGTTTCGGGTGAAGGCATTGATTAGAAAAATAAATTACCATTATCAAAACCACTCCCAATGAGAAAATTTGTTTTCATTGGTACAAAATTAACCCACAAAGATTGATTCTTTATTTGGCTAAGCCAAATCTAGGTCAGTTACTATTTCTAATAATTACAATGATAATGTGTTGATTATTATGCTTAATAGGTTGGAAAAGTTGAATGCAAAATCTTAGGGATGTTTTAATAAATGTATAAAAGACATCAACTTTATTTGGATTGAGAACATTAAGAAGGGAAAATGTTTGGTAATGTATCTTCATTTTAATCAAATTTCATGTCATACTTATTTTTATTCAAATCTAATTAGATTTCATTTTAAATTACATGCAAAATATGAGAATTTCAAAAAATAAGTTGAGGTCCTCAATGTGCATCTAAAAAATGCATGTAAAAGTTTATATTTGTTTCATTAAATTTGAGGAGAAGCTTTTTATGTTGAATAAATATAACAATGCACTCCGAAAAATCAGTAAGGTGCAAGGACGGGATCTCGATACCTTTTTTAAGAAGAAGACATGTGTTGATCCAAGTCTACTTTCTATAGGAGATGCTACAAAATAAGAAAAGGAAAAAATTTCTCATATTAATTATACAATTGAGGATCTTGTAAGGGTAGTAATATTGATGGATGGCACAGAGGAATTGGAGGTAGGGATTAGTAACGATTGTGGTAGGAATGTGGATGTTTTGGTTGAGAAAGTGATTGATAAGTGAAACCCCCAAAAATTATTAGTTTTGATTTTATAAACTCTATAATATTTGAAAATAATGTTTTGTTTTAAAAAATATATTTTAAATGACAATTTGAAGTTTATGTTTGTAATGATCAATTTGTTTAGTCTTAATTAATGGATGTACCACGTGAATTGTAATTATTATTTTAGATGGATTGTGTGCTAGCTTGGGCATTAATTTTATGATGTTGTAAAGTCACTCTTATTAAATATGAGTTTATTTAATTGATGTATTTCAAAAAAAATAATGATGTAGATTGCATTTATTTTTTGTGATGGATTTGGAGCTAGGATTGAGTGTAAATATGAGTTTATTTAGTTGATGTAGTTCAAATAAAATAGTGATATGGATTACATTTGTTTTTTGTGATGGATTTGGAACTAGAATTGAGTATGAATATGAGTTTAATCCGTTGATGTAGTTAAAAAAAATAGTGTTGTGGATTGCATTTGTTTTATGTGATGGATTTGGAGCTAGGCTTGACTAAGAATATGAGTTTATTCGGTTAAAACTTGACATAGTTCAAACAAAATAGTGACGTGGACTGCATTTTTTTTGTGATGGATTTAGAGGTATGATTGATTATGAATTTTATTTTGAATTTAATGGTGTTGTAAAGTCATTATTATAAAATATGAGTTTACTTAGTTAATGTATTTCTATAATACCCCTATGTCGAACCACTATAGACAAATTTATCCTTGTTTCATTGATGTAGGAAGAGACTCTGATTAGGTGTGTGAAAATCTCAATGAGAGATGCCTAGTATTATCATGTTTTTTATCTGAGCTTGATTGTATGCATTGATCTATATTAGAAGGGATTATTTTGTGATTATTGAAAGATATTATTGAACTAAACTAGATTTATGATTTATGTCTCGATATACTAACATTATTGGTTATATATGTATATAGATGTAATTGATCATATTACTAGCTACCCTAAATATATAATAACTTAACTGAGTTAATAAATAAATTAATAAGAAAGTATTCAATAACACACATTAATAAAAAATATTATATTTTGGTTCTTAATAGGCAAGAGATTAAATTACTCATATTAATAAACTTCACCGATTAATTATTTCCTGTTGTATTATTAAATTGCTCTAGTGAACCCTAAACCAAATGAGGTCATAACTTAACCAATTTAGTGGGTAACCAAACTTGTGGTGGGTGTAGTTAGGGTTTTGAATAGAAATAATAAAATAAAAAAAGCTTGAAGGAAAAAAAAAGGATGAAAACCAATTTTAGGGTTGTAGAGCCTCATTTTTCTCCTCCAAGCTCTTGTTCCATAGGTGTTATTATTTCTAGGAGAGCCAAAAAGGGAATGAAGAGGAAAGCAAGGAATGAAGATTAGTTGAATGTAATAGATCCAAGAGTTTTCAGACAAGTAGCCACTCTTTCTTAGATCTATCTATTCCTTTCTCAGTTTTGTAAATAGATAAAATAATGAAAGTAGCTTCTCTTAGATTTTTGATTCAAGGGTTTTTTTATTGGGTTATTTGCATTCAAAATTTATTACAAAAAACCCATCTATTTGAAATTACTAATAAAATAGGGTTTTGAGAATGAAGTAGATATCTATTATATATACCTCCTTGTATGTGCTTGATTTTATAGAAATAAATATGTATATATACATAAATATCTATAAATATACATATGTATATACTTATAATATGATTCTTTACTCATTTTATATATTTTATGGATATATATTCTATATATACTTTTTGTCTTATTTTATGTGTGTGTGTGTGTGTGTGTGTGTGTGTGTGTGTGTGTGTGTGTGTGTGTGTGTGTGTGTGTGTGTGTGTGTGTGTGTGTGTGTGTGTGTGTGTGTGTGTGTGTGTGTATACATCCTATGTATGTGGATGTATAACTAAATAGAAAATACAACCAGAAATAATAATAATAATAATAATAATAATAATAATAATAATAATAATAATAATAATAATGAGAAAGGTTTGATTAAACCATTCTTAATGTATACAACATAGTACAAGTTTTATATATATATATATATATATATATATATATATATATATATATATATATATATATTTTATGCTTTTATGAAAGGGGAGGGGTGGTGGCTAAGCTGACCCCTTCCCCCCTCCTATTTTAGGGAATGAGGAGGGGTTGGGCCAACTGACCTTCCCCTCACACTCCCCTCTTGGCACATTTTGGCCAATGGCCACGGCCATCAAACTAGGGGTTATCATTTATAAAAAAAAAACAAGTTATTGGAATCTTCCTTTAATTATTAATATATTTATTTTTTAATTCATAATTTATTTAAAAGATCAATTTTTTTATATGATTATTTTATTTTATAGATTGTTAATTTAAAATTCTTAATATATGATTTATATTTATATTTTGTAAATTATATTATATTTTATTATGTATATATAATATATAATATAGATTATATATTTATATATGGGAATTCATATTCCTATTTTATCTAATGGTAGTCTAGATTAGTATTTTATAATATAGTTATTGGTTTATAAATATAGATATAATATCATGGTATATGTATGGAAAAAAATTATTTGGGAATTTAAACTTGTAATTTTTATATTCAAAATTCTAAGATGAGAAATAATTTGGAAGGGGATCAATAGATACAATATTTGATTAGGGACAAGACGGTCAGGCCTATTTTGAGCTAGTTTGCATTTGGGTTTATTCTTTTGTTGTCAAGTATATATATTTATACAATTACATGTAATGTCTGTGTGTGTGTGTGTGTGTGTGTGTGTGTGTGTGTGTGTGTGTGTGTGTGTGTGTGTGTGTGTGTGTGTGTGTGTGTGTGTGTGTGTGTGTGTGTGTGTGTGTGTGTGTGTGCACGCGTGCGTGTGCTTGCGTGTGTGTGTGTTCAAAATCTTTGAGTGAGACTCTTTTGGTGTAGACATCAACACAAGAAAGACAAATTTGTAGAGATAATGATTAAAGTGAGGTGTATTTGAAATTTTTATTTTCTTACATCTCTCATATGGAAAAACTAATGCTAATGACTAAACAAGATTATCTTGATAATAAATTCTCTGATTAGATTAAACTGATGATGACAAAGTATTTTATAGTTAATATTGTGATGAAGCTAGTTTTATTTTATTGTTGTGTGGATTTTAATCATTACCCCCTTAATGTTAATTATATGAAAGGACTATATGTCTATATTTAAAATACCATGTTTAAGCAAAATTTTGGTCTTATTGTTATCTTCTTTATGAATCTAGAAAAAGGTTGGAAAATCTCTATGAAGATGTGTGTACTTGCTCAACTTTTAGCTGACTCCTTATTGTCTAATTTTATAATGCAAGAAAAAGAGTCCCATATTAGTTTTATAGAGATATTTGATGTTATTTTTCTTTATAAATGTTTATAAGAAAGTGGTCATTATATGGTATTAGCCTAACCCGAGATTGTGTAGAAGTTGTGTAATTTTGATTTGTATAGGATAAAATAACTATATTTAAATTTCATTCTCTAATTCTAAACACCCTTTTTAGCATTATTTTTGATATAGCAAAAAAATTATTCAAATGAGTTTGTAATGGAGTTATATATATATATATATATATATATATATATATATATATTCTTTAAGATATTCATATGTGTTCTTGTAATGGTTTATAAAGAAATTATTACCAGTGGTAATTTTGAGTTGCTCTTGAAAATTATTTTAAAATAATTGACTTAATGTAAATCCCATAATTTTAAGATTGGAGTTGTCATTAGTCTAAGAAATATTTAGGTGGCTTGGTTATAGCCATTCAAACAAGTTCAATAAAAACTAAAATAAGATAAGATAAAATAAAATATGATATAAGATAATGAACCACACATCAAACACATAGAATATAGTTGAGTGAAGTAGTCACCTTCTTATTAATGGATACTTTTACAATTGTAATATGGACTATCCTAAGAAAGCAATATTAGAGGTTTGTCCTGTAAACTAGTAGGTTAATCATTTATTTAGATCCCTTCAGCATTAGATTTGTTGATTGTTATATTAGGGGTCCTTGCACTCTATTAGGTTGAATATTTTTGTTTTTAAATTTTATAGTAAAAAGTGGGTAGTGGGGAAATAGTCAATTATTGCCACATTTTTAGTGGAAGTTTACACAAATTATGTATGAGCAATTGTATGAATTGGCAATGAATTTAGTAATGTTGAGTAAAAAATCTAGGCAACCCATTGAGACCTTATTGCCTAAATAAAAGTATGATCCTATTTTATAAAAGTAGACTTAAGAGTCATTGTTGTATTTAATGATTTCTTTTGAAAGTCGAAGAATGTTCTTGGCACAAGTATCACTTCTGTTGACTATCGATTTTTCCTTTTTTAATATACTTTATCACAACATGGTTGTATATTTGGTAATGGTGGAAGCATATTATTAGGGTTTTACAATGAGAGTATTCACTAATACATACACAGATGGGCAATTGAACTTTGTGATTATAAACCTTCATAATTAGAAGCAACCCTGGTGAGGATTTATTATCAAGAATTGTTTTGAATACTTTTTAATTTGTTGTAAAAATTAACATTCACTTTAAATGGATTTAGTCTTTGGTATGTAATGAAATATTATTTCTTAAACAAATTTTCATGACCAAAAGAATGTAACTTTGACAGCTAAGGCTAAAAGAATCATAAAATTATATATCTATATTTATTATCCACATAATAATAATAATAATAATAATAATAATAATAATAATAATAATAATAATAATAATAATAATAATAATAATAATAATAATAATAACTCAAAATCATCAAACAAATATTTATCTAGATTGCTTAATCTTAAATTTATTCCTTCATTATTGGAAATAAATCAATTAAATTAAGCTATTTAAACTTAAAAGAAAATCAACTTAAGCCACCTCATTTCTAACACAAACAAATGATTGTACTAGTTAAATTGATATAAATGAAAATTTAAAACCTCGAATTATTTTCTATTATAATTTAGTTTATCAACATGTAACCTTATACCTCATACGGAGGTATTTTGGTGAAACCATATATGGAGATAATTGTCAAAATTATTCACTTACTAGTTTCTTTTAGTTGTCAAATTCTCTAAGGAATCACCATGCCAAAAGAAGCTTGAGAGAGAGTATATCATTTTTTTGGTTGATAGTGTTTTATTTTATGTTTAAATTAGTGGAGATAACCCTAAATAAATAAAATATGATTGTTTTCTATTTAATTATAACTTATTTGGAATTAAATTTATTTAGAAATATTCAGTTGTTTCTAGTTTTGGTCTACGAAATCATTCCAAGAATTATGTTTTATTAGTTGTTGTGTTTGACCTTTAAAAAATATGGAAGTTGTATCCTTTTATTTTGATTTTTATATTAATGAATGTCCCTTCATAGTTTTTTTATGACTCCTTTTGATATTTTTAATAGGTCCTCCTTGAACCCTACTCGTCATTATTTTTCTATGTATAGTAGAAATGTAACAAGGTGTTGTTTGGTTTGGGACTTTTGTTATCCATTTTGTTTACTCTTGGTATGAAACAAGACTTACTTTATTTTTGATGGTGTTAGTATTTATAATGAATCTAGTTATTTATTATAGTGTAAAAAATTGTCTAGATATTAGTTTCAGCGTCGTCTAGTAGCATGTTTATCCATGTAGAGTCTTTGTAACCTTAAGAGTAATTTTGCCTATTTAAATGTATCTTTGAATTAGTTAGTTTAGGTTGCTATGTTTATCCTTACCTCAATGTTTCTCAATGTTACCAGTGTTGAAATTTTTTTTATGGTTTTATCCATGTCTGAGATGTAAATTTTGGGCATTACATTTTAGTATTAGAGCCTTGGTTCAACACTTGGAACTTTATAGATTGTGTTTGGTATTTGTGATAAAGTTGTGAAACTTATCATCCCAATATTTCATTGTTTGGTTGTAATTTTGCCTATTTAAATGTATCTTTGAATCGGTTAGTTTAGGTTGCTATGTTTATCCTTACCTCAATGTTTGTCAATGTTACTAGTGCTGAAAAAAATATATGGTTTTTATCCATGTCCAAGATGTAAATTTTGGGAATTACATTTTAGTATTAGAGCCTTGGTTCAACACTTGGAACTTTATAGATTGTGTTTGGTATTTGTGATAAAGTTGTGAAACTTATCATCGCAATATTTCATTGTTTGGTTGTAATTTTAGTGAGTTGAGATAAAAAATTAAACTGTGTGACCCTATTATTTGTGCTTGGGTAAAGTTTAATTGAACTTTGAATTGGTGACTTCATTGACATGTTTATATATTCAAGTTAATGTTTTATATAATAATTATTCTATAATATATATATTCAGTGAGTTGAGATCAAAAATTAAACTGTGACCCTATTATTTGTGCTTGGGTAAAGTTTACATGAACTTTGAATTGGCGACTTCATTGACATATTTATATATTCAAGCTAGTGTTTTATATAATAATTATTCTGTAATATATATATATATATATATATATATATTATTGAGTTTTAATATTGTATATAAATTGTCTATTACTTATATATATAATTAAGAGGTATTTTATCTTATTATACTTATTTAGTATTCTAGTATTTTTTATTGGCACCATTGTAGAGGTGGTCTGG
Organism: Torreya grandis; assembly: GCA_037957365.1. Classification (NCBI taxonomy): domain Eukaryota; kingdom Viridiplantae; phylum Streptophyta; class Pinopsida; order Cupressales; family Taxaceae; genus Torreya; species Torreya grandis. Next base: position 2,510,765 of record JARHVA010002407.1, read on the forward strand.
AAGATTTGTTTTCTATAAAGTCTTGCTAAGGTTTGAATACATTATTATAAGAATTACATTTTTATATACTATGATTTGAATATAATTATGTAAAACTTACCTTGGTGTATCTTGCTTACTTTTTCAACATCCTAACACATTGTTTACCTTCGATTAAGATTTAATTGTGCACATGCTAGCTTAGAATTATTAATTCTCATAGATGATAAGATTAGAATTGTTACATTTGCCTTTCATTGACTTGATTTTAAGTATATTTATTAAATAATAATATGATATTGTGTTAATTTTAGGTATAAGACTATGATATTTCCCAAGTAGTTTGGTGATGATAATGTTATTTAATGGTGAAACAATGATATATACCTATAATAAGTATAGTGATTGATGTATGCAGAAGTAAACTAAGGTGATTTACAATATTTTCATTACATATCTATTACATAGATGAATTTTGAAGTTATAGTCAATATATTGAAATGATTCTTACCTAGATCCAAGCTTGGATTTATACAACTTAACCAATTTCAAAATCATAAATAGACTTATGGTTTTTAAATAAAAATGGTAATAATAGGACTATTATGCATTTAAATAGATGAAGGAATACTTGTTTAAGTGTAGTTTAATTATTTATTGGTGATAGATAGCCTATAAGTGTTAATAATATTCGCATAAGAGAAGTTCTTTCAGATCTTTAGATAATAGTAACTATAAATGGTTGCTTCTCCACTTTGTCTAACAAGCTTGTGATATAGGTACACCTTGATTTGGTAGTATTTATGCTAGTTGTCTACAAGATATAGTTGACATTGGTTGTGACTTTCAAAATTTTGTGAATGATGACCTTTTTAGGTGACATTTATCTTTTGCATTGACCATTGCATCCTTTTAATAGTTCATATTATGCTAACACATGCAAAATCTAGTAGCATGCGATACCATATTTGATGCATGTGTCAAGATCTATAAAACCCTATTTTCTTAATCTTATCACACCTTAGTTGAGAATTAAAAAAGCTTGGTCATTTAGAGTATGGATTTATGATTAATGGAGTTGATTCATTGATTATCTCAGTAATGATTGCTCATACATATTTATATTTATTCTATTTACAATAGATAGTAGTTTAGTGGTCAGCATTCAAACATGCATACAATTTTCACTTGGTAGAACTTCAATGAACTATGTTTGACAATGATATTTATTTTGAGATATGTTATTTGGGAGAAGTTATAGTTAGAGATATGAGATAGCATGTCCGAATTGATATTTATGTGGTACTGAGATGTCATGTGTGAGGGTTGATAGTTGTCATTATCCTTTATCTATATCAGTTGGTTGACATGGTGGATAATTATGGTCAAATGTCATTAGATACTTTATTTTAGTATCAATTTGATATGATATGGGTTGTTATTCAGTCTCTTCAGTGATGATTAGTTATAGATAATAGATAAAATTTCCACATGTTACCTTAGGACTTTGTATTTCTATACACAGAGAGACTCAAATATTTATCAAGAGATTTTAATTAAAGTTATAGATATATGTTGAAAATGTCATCCAAGATGACATTTTAGCATTAGTTAGACCGATTCAATTTATTTTTTGGATATGTTTAACATGGTTACTCTCTATAAGTAATGTTATTTGATAACAAGTTGGTTATATGATAGTCAAACATGTGAGACAATATGGTTACCTTGGTACTTTTATAGCATTGGGATGTTATGTTTGCGAGATATTATTTATATCAGTTACTTATTATGATGGACCACACCCTAGCTAATGACATAGTTTGATTCTATAGATGGCTAGTGGACTATTTTGTTTTTAGTGGTAATGGTAGGTAGACCAATCCACTATGGTCGATGACGTAGTTTGATTCTCTGTTAAGGCCAGTTGACCACCTAATGCCCTCTTACCTTATCCCTTCTACCCTTGGGTAACTTTTAGTACTTTATAGAAGTCACATAGTGCTCCTGATGTGACCTATGTTTTCTTATGTTTTGCCAAAACTATTTATATTTGATTGATTTTTTTTAAGTTTATGGGAAACTAGATTTTTATTTTATTGTCTCTAATTTTTTTTTCAAATGGACGATCATGGGCATTTCTATTGAAATTTATTTTGGATTTATGTGCTTATTATTTTCCTTTGAGACTACAATCTCACTTTTATTAGTTTTACCATAACATGATCAGTTGAATTCTCTTGGATAATACTTTTGATGATTATTGGTCCTTGCATGCAGTTATGACTCTTTTGGTAGGTATAAGGAGTTTATATGATGGAGCATAGTGTTTTTCAATCATTTAAGTGGTGGTATCATTGTATGTTGATCATGGGAGGCCTAAGCACATCATTTGATATGCAGTGACTAATTGTTATTTTGGCATATACCTAGATTGGTTATTTTATCATGGTCCAATATGGTTTAGTGTTATTCAGTTAGCTCCATATATTATTTCCATGTATGGATAACTATCCTAGTAGGTTATCCTTGCCATGATTGACACTTGTTATTATTTTATCAATATGATTTAGACATTGGATGGATACTTTAGCTTTTATGATTGTGTGCTTTAGTTGGTTAGTGAAAAATACAAATAATAACATAACTTAGATTAGGATAAAATTTGTTCTCACTTGCTCATTTTAGAGGCTAGTTGTGTTTCATTTGGCACCTTATGATATTGATTAGTATAACATAGTTTGATAGTATCATTCAATATGGGAGTTTGGTTTAGTATGATCTAGTATTCAAGGTATTGCAGTGTATGGTTTCCTAATTGGCATCATTCTTAGCACAATGCACTTTCCTTCATATGGCATGTTCACCTTGGGATGACACTGAGTGTTTAGCATTATTTATTTTTCATTAGAATTTTTGGCCTTGGATTGACACTAATATTCATATGCATGCATCATTCATTACTTTGGTTTAGTTGTTTTCTAGTGGAACCTCGAGTATCAGTGGTTATGGTAGTATTCTAGAGTTATTGAGAGAAAGTAATTAATATTTTGTCATTCCTTTTGATTATTTTTGCATTGAGGATGATGATTTTAGAAGAGGGGGAGAATATAATACCCATATGTTGAACCACTATAGACAACACTATCCTTGTTGCAATTTCATAGGAGGAGAGTCTTATTAGGTGTATGAAAATCTCAGTGATAAATACCTATTATTATCCTAGTTTTTATCTGAGTCTAATTATATACATTGTTCTATATTAGATTGGATTATTTTATGATTATCAGAGGAGCTTATTAAATTAACCTAGATTTATGATTTCTGTCTCAATATACTGGCATTGTTGGATATGTATGTATATAGATGTGATTGCTCATATGACTAGTTATTGTAGATATATAATAACTTACCTGAGTTAATAAATAAACAAAGAAGAGAGTATTTATTAAGATGCATCAAAAATAATGTATTATATTTTGGTTCCTAATAGGCAAGATATTAACTTACTCATATTAATAAACTTTATGTATTAATTATTACATGTTGTATTATTAAATTGCTATAGTGAACCCTGAACCAAATGAGGTCATAACTTAAACCATTTAGTGAGTAGCCAAACTTGTGGTGGATATATTTAGGATTTTGAAATAAAATAATAAAAGTATGAAGGAAAAAATGTTAAAACCAATTTTCTCTTCCAATCTCTTGCTCCATAGGCGTTTTTGTTCCCAAGAGAGCCAAACAAGGAATGAAGAAGAAAATAAGGAAAGATTATCTATTGAATGTAATAGATCCAAGTGTTTTCAGGAAATTAGACACTCCTTAGATCTATCTGTTCCTTTCTAAGTTTTATACATAGGTAAAATAATGAAAGTAGCTTCTCTTAGATTTTTGAATCAGGGGTTTAGGGTTTAGGGTTTTGGCAATGAAGTAGATATCTATTATATATACTTCTTTGTATTTTCTTGATTTTATAGAAAAAATATGTATATGTAAATAAATATTTATAAATATATGTATGTATATACTTAAAAATATATATATTTTTTTCTAATTTAATACATTTTATAGATATATACATACATGCTAAAGAAGGTTTTTGATAGTGAAGAATGGTATTTGAAAATGGGTTTGATTTATTGATTTGACAAATTTTGGCCATTTTTATCAGATTTGAATAAATGGATTTTGCTTGCTTGGAAGCCATTATTGGAAGGTGATATGGAAAATTTCCCATGTGAAAAAGACTTTTTA
>JARHVA010002407.1:2520000-2557500 GCA_037957365.1 Torreya grandis
ATATATTATCTACTTTATCACAACATGGTTGTATATCTGGCAATGGTGGATTTCTTTTGAAATTCAAAGAAAACATTTTAGAAAACCCCTTGAGACCTTCTTGCCTAAAATTAAATATATGTAGATTTATTGTCCACATATTGAAAAAATAATAATAATGTAATGATAATGACTCAAAATAATCAAATAAAGATTTATCTAGATCACTTAATCTTATATTTATTCCTTCATTATTGGAAATAAAGAAATAAAATTAAGCTATTTACACATAAAATAAAATCAACTTAAGCAACATCGATTCTAACATAGACAAATGATTGTACTAGTTAATTGACATAAATGAAAATTTAAAACCTCTACTTCTGTTCTATTATAATTTTGTTTATCAACATGTAACCTTGTACCTAATTTGGAGGTATTTTGGTGAAACCATTTTCGGAGATAATTGTCAAAATTATTCACCTGCTAGTTTCTTTTAGTTGTCAAAGTCTCTTTAGGAATCATCATGCCAAAAGAACCTTAAGAGAGCATATATCATTTTTGGAGGATGGCATTGTTATATTTTATGTTTAAATTAGTGGAGATAACTTTAAATAACTAAAACATGATTATTTTCTATTTTTTAAAATGCACTTGGAATTAAATTTATTCAAAAATATTGTGTTGCTTCTAGTTTTGGTTTGTGAAATCATTCAAGAATGTGTGTTGTGTTAGTTGTTTTGTTTGGGATTTACAAAGTCTATAAGTTGTATACTTTTATTTTGAGTTACATATTAATGAATAACCCTTCATATTTATTTTACACTTATTTTACATATCCTCTTGATATTTTTAATAGGTCCTCCTTGAAACCTGCTAATCACTATTTTTCTGTGTCTGGTAGATATGTAATAAGGTGTTGTTTTGTTTGGAAATTTTATTATCCAATTTATTTACTCTTAGTCTAAAACAAGACTTCATTTTTAATAGTGGTATTATTTATATTGAATCCAATTCTTATTATAGTGTAAAAATTTATCGAAATATTTATTTTAGCATCATCTAATAGTTTATTTGGCTATGTAGAGTCTTTGTAACCTTAAAAGTACTTTTACATGTTAAGTTGTAACTTTGAATCATTTAGTTCAGGGTGTTATGTTTATTCTTACCTCTATGTTTGTCAATGTTATTTGTGTTGGAAAAAAAATTGTGTTTTTTGTCTGTGTCCAAGATGTAAATTTTGGGCATTACAAGTTCAAACATAATATTGAAATTAATTATGGATTGTAATTGTTTTTTCCTTTTGATTTGGACTAAGCATGAATTTGAATTTGATGAACTTTAATATTTTTCAATTATTATCTTTATTTTAGATTATTTTTTTGTTTTAAATTTGGTCATGTTGTTCAATAGGCTTGTCATGTTCTATCACAATTGTATTTGACATGTAATTCAAGTTTTTAATATAAAATTTAAAACTCTTAATATGGCACTATAATATAAAATTACATTTCTTTCAAATGACAATATAATTAAAAACCAATTAAATAAAATGGAAAGTTTCATGACGAATGGATCAAATATTTTAAATGACAATACTATCCAAAATTCTAATGAATTTAGTATTTGAAACATTTTACAATATAATAAATTATATGAAATTGGAATTTAGAATATGATAATTGCAATAAATATACAACTAATACTCTAGTATTTTAAATAACCCTACACAAACTTGATCATCACCAGTGACATTTGCATCTACCGTGTTAGTGACATATTCATTGTCATTATTTACATCCTCTCTATTTATCATTTTATTTTTGATGCCTCTTATTTCAGTTAGACAACTTCATGTTGCTAGATCTTTTTTGTAAGGCAGCATGTCTACATCATAACATGAAATATATAATTTCAAATAGGTTTCTAAACTTTTATCCAATTGGTTTCAATGTTTTGACTTTATGAATGATAATGCACTAAGTACTCATTCATCTTCCACTGAGCCTAGAATCATTATTTGACAAAGCTCAAATAATCATAAATATTCACTTAGACTTTCTTGCATTATACTATTAAGATAAAAATAAAATTCCACATCAATCTAATCACCTTATTTTTTATTGGTTCAATTAGAAGGAAATATTGCTCAAAAATTGTAATTCCAAAATAAGTTGACTAAGATGTCAGTAAATTCTTCTAGAAAATACATTTTATTTGAACTCCATTTACCTCTTCAAATTTACCGAAATTGTTTACAAGATAACCCATATATTTGTGAAATAAATTACTAATTAACTTTTGATTGTTATTATTATTCCAAAAAATTGGATTCACAACTGCCATGGCCTCCAATAAATCATCCCTTTGAAAATGATCTATGATCTCTGTAGATAATTTTTGTGAAATTATACTTGATTTCATTCTAGTTTTAGAGAGAATAGTATTATATAGAATATGTGTTACAAGTAATTCTTCAGATTTAGCTCCCATATAATTAGGTCTTTTGTAAAAAGTGTGCATTGGTATCTCCTTACCATTAACAATGATCATTGATATTCAATTTCAAATAGATCTTAGGGTTTCTTAAATATATCAAACATTTACAACTTCTGAAAATAGGGTCTTGAAACTTTTCATTCAAAGTGTATAGTATATCTACAGATTGACTACTCATTTTCTCAGTTGTATGAAGTCAACAATATAAATGGATCTCTCCTGAGCATGTTTAATTAAAAATTGAATTCTCTCAACATTGAGAGAATTACACATAATGTCAACACTGTATAAATCTATTAAAAGGTACAAGAAATCATTTTCCTTGTTAATTTGTCTATGATATCTATACATAAAACTTACTAATGATGGATATTCTTCAAAAATTTAGAATTTAGGTTCATACATATAAATCCATCTTGTATCAACATATTTCAGTAATTTATTATCATCAGTCACTCCTATTTTAATTTTTTAGCACTCTAAAAATCAATGTGGAATGCTTGGCATATAAGCATGTAGGTCACAAATGAACTCCTCCACTTTTTCCACATTGGTAAATTTGCTAACTATTTTATATGCAAGATTCATCCTATGAGCCATGCAATGAATTGGAATCATATATAGGGCAATTATTATTTGTAGATAAACACAAAAACCATTTATATTCCCCTACATAATTGATGCACCCTCAACCACAACACATAACAGCTTTGTAGCTATTGCATAATCATTTATCCCAGCTTTATCTTTCAAATTAGATACAACCAATTTTTAAAGATTTTTTGCATTACAATTTTTGACCATTTCATGAATTGCTAGTAGATGCGGTTGCCTTGAATAGTTCTCAAAAGTATAAACATGTACACAAAATCAAGACGTGTTGTTAATTACTTTGACCTCATCAATGGATAGTGAGATAAATAATGAATTTTGAACTTTTTATTTCAAATATTCCTTCTCAACTATTTCTAGACATTTTTTCATTTCCCAAGCACTACTATCTAACCAATGTGATTGTGTAATATCTAGAAATCCATTATGTTGAAATAAAATATTATAATCTAACAAAACAAAAATAGGTCATTTTTTTAGAGTGTGGCATATAGTAGAGAACTATATATATATATATATATATATATATATATATATATATATATATGTATATATATATATATATGTATATATATATATATATGTATATATATATATATATGTATATATATATATATGTATATATATATATATATATATATGTATATATATATGTATATGTATATGTATATGTATATATATATATATATATATATATATATGTATATGTATATATATGTATATATATATATATATATGTATATATATATGTATATATATATATATATATATATATATATATATATATATATATCTATATATGTATATATATATATATATGTATATATATATATATGTATATATATATATATGTATATATATATATATATGTATATATATATATATGTATATATGTATATATGTATATATATATATATATATGTATATATATATATATATGTATATATGTATATATATATGTATATGTATATATATATATATATATATATATATATATATATGGCATTTAGATAGAACTGCATAACTTTTCAAAAAAATCTTCGATTGTTCCCCCTTTCTCAGGAAAATGTTTTTAATGTTTCATATCATTTTCATACTCACATGCATGCATTCCTCTATGTTTTTTCACTTGTATGTTCTTGTTATTAGTCCATCTGTGTGCTTCACTATCACATATACTTTTCCACAATGTTTCTCAATCGTGTCCAACTTCAGTTGCATTTTGTGTTCCTTTCCTAGTTTTTAGCTACATATTTTACATGTACATTCTATTGGAGTATAATTAAAATTTTCAAGTTGTATAGGTTCTATGAAGGAGAATTTTATCACCCAATCCACCTTAAAGGACCTTCCAATTTACCATCTACTTCTCTTCCTTCACAAAGATTTTTGAGTGAATTTTTTACCTAAACTGTATGTTTGGTGAGAACCAACAATCGTTTCTATGACTTGAGTGTCATAATCATTATCATTAAAAACTAGAGGAACATCTTTGAGTGGTGGCATGTCATCATCAAAATAATTTTTAGGGGGTGATATATTGTTGTAGTTAATTCTTTTTGGTGAGATATTAGTGGGTACTTCTACATGTAATTTTTTTAAAATATTATTAAACCATTAATGACAAATTTAAGACAAACTAAAAAAAAACCTATATTTTGAGTGCATTATGACTATGTGTAATTTTTTATTGGCTCTTCAAAATAAGATAGTATGCTGTATTTTACTGATAATTGGTCTATCTTTTTACTATTCCTAGTAGATGTCATGATGGTCAAGGCTGCTAAATTTTAGTTCAACACTCTGATTTTATCATTCGATGATAGAGTAGATGATACAATTTGGTTAAGAAATTTGGTCGTAGCATTATTCTAACTTTTAGTTCTATTATACGGTCATAGAGTGGATGCTACTATTTAGTACTTACATTTGGCACTGTCATCTGGTATTATAGTTTAGTCCTTCCATTCAGCATTGTCATAAGGTATTGTCATTTAGTACTATTATTTGTTTCCTTTAATTGGCACTATTTTTATTCAATAGGTACTATTATGTGGTCCTCTAGTTACATGGCCTTGTCAATTCTTGTTTTGCTTGTTGCCTTGTCAGATATCAAAGGGGGTGGTTATACTATATATGTGGTGAATTGAAGTGTAATCTAAGATATTATTATAAATAGTTAGTGATCCAACCACAAAATAATTTATATTATTAAATTTTTTGGTGATCTAGACCCATTTGTTGACACTAAAAAATTGTCAAAAATAAAATTTTAAATTTTGAAAATTCATGAATTAACAAATATTGATCGTTAAAATTTACCATTGTATAGGTACATAAGGTTTAGGTTTTAGGGTAGAAGATCTAATTACAAAGGTAATTATGGCCAAATTGAGCTCTTTTAACCTATTTATGACTACATAATGTGATTTTGGGCTCAATTGGCCCCCACATCATCATAGATTGAGCGAATTAGTCAATTGGGGTAATAGTGATGTGATTTTGACCAAATTGAGTCATATGAATTTATTTTTAACTCTAAAATATGTTAATTGAGGATAAATTGATTGGTTTAATGTTTTAAAATTTATGGTTTAGTGTCCAATCACAAAGGGAATTAAGGATAATTTGAGCTTCTTGAAACTATTTGTGACCATAAAATGCATTTTTGGGTTTGATTAACCCCCATATCATCATACATTAAGAAAAATTATCAATTAAGATAGTTAGTGGTGTGATTTGGACGAAATTTATCCATATTAACCTAAATCGTAGTCTAATTTATGGTAATTGGGGCTTAAATGATTTATTTAGGGTTTTAAGAGTTTATGATTTAGAGTTTATAGGGTTTGGTGTTTAAGGATAGGGTTTAGTTTAAGGGTGTATGGTCCAAGAGATCAAGGTTTTAGTGTTAAGGGTTTAAGTTTAGGGGGTTTTGTGCATATATATAGTACTACATATGTAGTATAACTACATACGCCATTTTATTAGTAGTGAAAAAATGAAAACATTATTTACCAAAATCCTTTTTTATAGATCAAGAGTTCTATCCCATGGGTGTTCTGCTCTATTATCCCCACCCTTAAAATTTGACAACTTTGTGCAATCACGGGTAACGTATTTCCTAATAGCAAGAATAATAAGTTCATGTGTAAAAATTTGAAGGAATTTGAAGTGCAGATATATAACTAAAGGTAATGAATGCAAAAATCTTCATGTAAGTAAGTATATAATCCCTAATGAATTGAATGTCATAAATAATGATGAATGAACAATGATATTATACCAAATTTTGTAAGTATAATTGACAATCTTGATAGTATACCAAACTATAATGGAATTCCACATTCAAATTTTATTTTTTATAATTTTGGTGATAATGATAGAATGCATGATGATGTAAATTACACATAAACATTGATTGGTAAAAGTAACAATAATAAAACACTATAGAAAAACTATTGAATGAAGAAATTAGTGATGAATAAAATAATATGGAAACATTAAATCAATCCAATTTAACACTAATAACACCTCCTAGGATTTTCAAAAGAAGACCCATGTATTTGATTGAAATTGATGAAAATATTTTGAAACTAATGCCTAAAAAAATGTATGCACACCATATAAAAATAAAACCTGAAAGAATTTGGGACTAACACTTTCAAAAATAAATGAAAATCAAAGATGCCAATTATTTATTACATTGATAAAAGTGCATAAAATGAGACCTACGATAAACAAAATCTAATATTGATGGTGTAAACAAGGCAATTATTGAAAATTTTCAATACCATCAAGTATGTGTGAAAAAACACACCAAAGACAATAATATTTATTGACATGTTATCAAAATTTCTATGGTAAGTTGTCAAACAAAGAATAAATGATTGATTAGACAAATAATCTAAGAATCACACATAAAAATAAAAACACTAACGAAAGAAATTGGGAGACATAAAAGACTTGATGTTTCTGGAAACAATGACTTGTTGGTGATATCTGGTAGAATATCATAGAAATACAAGACTATAGCCAATGCCCTAAAATATTTAATTACAAAAGTTTAGAAGGATAACATAAGGGTATCACCTAATATCATAGATGTAGTGAAAACAAGAGTTAGTTATTATAACCATGAACCACATCTTAAACATTTTTTGGATATGAATCAAACATAATTGTACTCTAAATTTGTTAAAAAATATAAACATATTTATAATACTCAAATATTTTTTAAAATATGCAAACCCTTCTATGTGAAAATCAATCACAACATACTAATTGTTTTTGGAGGTAACATGTTGAATTTTTTATGCGTTATGATATTTTTGTCATGTTCATTGTATCTTGCATATTGACAACATTTTTTAGGAGTGTGGAGTGGAAGCCCTACCAAAATCAGCAAGGAAATTTATTCCATCATTTTTTTATGAAAGGTGAGATGGATATTTGTTTTAATAGGCCATATTTGGATTGAACTTACAACATCTATGGTGGATTGCCAAAATTGAAAAATTATACCTAGGTCAAAGTATAATACTATGTCCTACTAGGTGGCTAGAATTTTTTTAAAAAATATTTAAAAATAAATCAAAATAAATACATAATGATTTAAAAAACATTCTGGAAAAATCTATTTGCACTACATATTTATATATATAATATAAAACATTTTTTTTTATTAATATCAATGACCCAAAATAAAGATATTTTGAGGAGTGATTGGAAGTGTATGTGGCCTCTTTATGCTAGAAATTGGGACACACTATTACACTCTGACCTACCCATGAGGAGAGTGCACAGGAACTTGAATAAAAATTTGTTGCTTTTAGTAAATATAAATCTATTACATATCAATTAAAAGATGGAAAGTTATTTAAAATATGCAAGCTTGTTATAGAAAAAAATTCATCTTCTAAGTTTATGGATAACTTTAGGGAATAAATTATATATGAGTATGCAAGGCACACAAATGGAGATCGATGGTAGATAAATAATTCAAGTTAAGTAAGGACACATTCTTGCTTGGCACTATTATTTTATTAGTTGAATTAGTAGAGAATTACACATTGTAACCATAAAGAGAGGTTCAGTCACCTAAAATTTAGTATAGGTTTCTCTTTTTATGCATATAGCATTCATGCATTTACCTGAAAGTACATAACATGATCAAAAAATATTAATGAAGTACCACTTCTGTGTCAATTATGATTGGACACATTCTTCAGAGTATGTGTAAGATATTTTTTAGATATTATATGGTAAATTGATTGAAAGGAACATTAATTTCAATCAAAATTATATTTGGTCAAATAATTGCACATTAGAATTTAAGAATACATGGATGTTCTACTAGCTAAATAGGATGCATGTGATCGCTAGTGTACAACATATTTAAAGTTTCACTGAATTAGGCCATGAGAAAAGTAGCATGATGGTGGAAGATCATGTGTGAAAAGAGTGATTCCAATAGAGGATTTGAAGTTTGAAGATGTTGCTAATTTGATACATGCAAAAAACATTGTTGAATGGTGTAATGAAAATATGGGCCATGGTGCTTAATAGAATTCCATTGTTAATAGATATTTTTGGTTGATGGAGGATTAATAATTGGAAATATATGAATATTTTTTGATAGTAACATGATTGAGTAAGTTACACTCTCTTATTATCTCAAACATAGGTTTTGAGATGGCTCATACAAGGCATATGGCATGTTTTTATTCTGTATGCATTGACTTTATTTGGAGTAAGTGTGATTCAAAAGAATGGGTGGATTAATGGAGTTTTAGGCATATATTTCCAATTGAAACTTATCAAGATCGACTAGATTTACAACTCATAGATTTGACATCATCACATGAATTTTACCATATATCTGATCTAGTGAAACCAGGGACCATATATTTAACATGTGTTTCATGTACTAAATTTGATAAATATATCAATAGATCATGTTATTAAATCATGTTCTATTTCATGATGTATGGAATGTTTATGAAATTATTTTAAATGAGGATAATGAGTATGGGATAGTCTAATACTTATGCCAGTATTTAGAGGAAAAGTAAAAATTGACTTCTATAGTCACATATAGGGAAAACATTCACTATCCCATTGGGTCTATGGTAGTTATTGGAATTTGGTTTCAACATTGTCCTATAAAAAATTTAAATGTATGGTTGTTTGAAGACTATGAATTACATGTAAATATACTTAACTATTCAAATTTAGTTCTTACAATAAATATTTAGCTGCACAAATATCAGGGTAGGCCCTTAAAAGGGACTCTATAGAAGGTTCATGAATATAATCATGAAGTAATTATTGTTACTATAAAAAATAAATCTAATCTTAGTGGTTCCTTTGATTGAACTCCCTATTGAGGTCAACATACCCCCCATTTTTTTAAAAATGGGGACCCTTGTTTTAAATTGTACAAATTTGTACCTTAAAATTGGAAATTCACTTGATCAAAGTACCATTAGTATGTTTGCATGTTATTTTCATTTGAAGATCATTCAAACATGATTTGGTTGGTATATTTGTTCATAATTCTAACTTAATCATACCTAGAATTTCTAAAATTAGATCATTTTGTTTTAGGTTGTAGCTCCAATGGAGCCCATTAGGATTGGGCAATGACTAGGTTTCATGATTTTTATATCAATTTGGCCTTTTACTAGCCTTTGGTCTATTGAAAATCAAACTAAAATAATACCAAAACCCTCATCCAAATTACCATATCTCAGGGTTTTTTAAACCAAATTCAAATTTGGCAAGAATAATTTATGTGAAAATGATTAATCATACCATGGACTTAGTGCAATTTTTATCCCAAGGTTTATCTATGTTTATTAACATGAGCAAACCTTAGTTTAAAAATTTCATGTTTGGTCCCTATATGTCCCAAGCCCCCTTGGTCCCTTTTATTTCCACATGGTCGAAATAACTATTGAGTCCCTTTGTTATGTTTTAGACTTTAGTTAAAATCCTTATCCTAGGACTTTATGCCATATCTTTTATTATTCATGGGGTCCCCTTAATCATGTTTAAAAATTTGCTTAAAATTTTTATCCTAAGGTTTCACCCATTTTTATTAACATGAAATAAAACCATAGTATACAAACTTTATCCTAAGTTCTTTATACTTTTGAGCCTAACTTAAATATCATTTTCATCCAAGGATCAATGGTATGCATTTGATATAATAGTGTTGACCAGATAGTATGTATAAAGTCAAAAATTCAAGATCCTTAATCGATGCTGTGCATTTACCATGGTGAACAAGATTTGTTGGAATGTGATCAGTGTTGATGACTCAAATCCCTAGGATGAGTGAAAAAGTGATAAGTTTCACAATCTCAATGAAATAAAATTGAGCAACTAATGGTGTTCTAGCCCTCATATTGAGAGCTGATAGAGCATGTTAATATGGCTAAATAAGATCTGATAGTCTGTGATAAAGGTAAAATATTCAAAATACCTAAAGATAAATATAGATATGACAGGTGGCATGGTCATGAGCCACAAATTAAATTCTAAGCATCTTTCAAAGATCGATAGTATGTGGATGAGTTTACACATTTTGATTAATAATCCATAGAGCAAGAGGCATAATTAAGTTGATCAAGGTCGATGGAGCATGATTAAGCTATGAAAATGATATCAATGGTGTGAGATCAATATTGACATTTTAGCAAATTTTTGAGCAATAATAGAAGTGACAAGGGTCACAACCATGAGGAACATCACAAAGTGGCCAATGGCATTTGATATTTTAGATTGAGATCAATGGTTTCACTAATATTTGCAAAAGAGAATCCAATAGTGCAAGATCAAGGTGGAATTTTCAAAATATAATGGTCACTTGTCAAATATTAATGAGCAAAGTGTTGCATAAATGCCACAGGGATGCCACAAACCTCATTGTTTGTACTATCTACCACCATTAAGGCACTAAGAAGACCTTTGTAAGAGCCCTAGCATGTACTAAATCCCTAATTCAACCTTGTATTGATCAAAATAAATCCTAAGATAGTTGAATTATAATATGTGCAAGAAGAATTCAATCCAGAACCAAATTACAAACTATTAGGGATAAATATAAACAAATTCATGGCCACTATGGCAAATTATAAAAATTCCTTACTCTACACCCTCTTTGGGTAATAACAAAGTCTATCAACATCACTGTGCATGAGGACATTAAGCCATGGATTGTGTATCTACTAAAGGAAGAGGAGAAAAGAATGGCTTCCCTAGGAGCATCAGGTGGAGCAAAAATAGAAACCATAGATCCAAAATTGACTCAATCATTAGTTGGGGTTCAATTTAATCTAGAGACCAATAGCTTGGAAAGAGTGAAAGAAAATAATTACATGATTTGTAGAGATAAATTCACCTTTCAAAAAGTGGAACCATTTATTATTTTGACTCTAGTAGAAGGATAGAGGCCTGGTGAGGTTTCTATCTTTAAAGAGGACCCATTGAAGCTATGTCAAGCATAATCTGATCAATTATAGGTTATCATCAAAGTCATGATGCAATAATAGAAGAATTTATAATATATTACCATCTTGTCAATCCAAGAAGATAGATTCAAGATATTTGAGCACACCATGATTGACTTATTAAATTCCTTAAAGTCAATCAAAACCAAATAAGAGGCAATAAGTAAACTTCCATGTCTACAAGCCAAGTTAGCCAATGGTAGGCTACCTGTTATCAAGTAAAGGATTTGATCAAAGCCTTGACTAATAATCAAGTCCCTGAATTTAGGATAGTCAACCAAGCCCATTTAAAAATGGCTATGAATATATTGGTTGACAAAATCAAAGCCTTGAGAAACTGGTCCAAGTAGATGGAGGACATTTATGAGGACCACAAATAATAGGAAGATACAATGCTACACATGTTAGATAGTTTAATCAAAGAGCCCTCCTCACTTAGTCCTTTGGGACCTATCAATTATGAGGAGTTCAAACATAGAAATTTTCAATTCATGAAGGAGGTGAGGAACCAAGGTCAAGGGAAGATAGGGGTTGATAACAAGAATATCATGGGCCTATTATTTTTGTTTGAAGAAAATAGAGGAGATGTTAGGATCATAAAACAACCTTTGAAGAGAGCTAAGAAAGGTCTCAATAATCTTGGAGACTAGGAAAAAGTGTTGTTTATGTGACCCATAGTTGACCTCCAGATTATCAACAAGAAATATTATATAATGAAGATCCTGCAAGGAAGGTAGAAAGCTATAATAGAATCAAGGTCACAAAGTTAGTTTGGATTAGGAATATTCTTTGGTGACTAGCATTGTATATTTTGTAAAAGAAATATTCTTTTTATAAAGGCATGTACAAATTGTAATGTAAATTGCTTATAGGTCATTTATTTTAGAATGTAAAAAATAAGACATTTGTCCTATACACATTTACAAATGTAATTTATCATTACTGACAAGCATACCTTATGAATTGTCTATATAAAGAGGTATTATCAATTGCAAAAGGGGAGAGTTTTTGGAGCCAAAAAACTATTTTTAACTTTTGAGGAAAGTAATATAATCAAGGAGATCTATAATGTTTTTCCACATTTTCTTGTGTGAATAACTATCATGGTTCCTCTTTCATTTGTCTAATCTCATCTTCAGATTTGAATAGTTCTTGTGAATTATGGATGTGCAACTTTAGATCTAGAGCTGTTAATTTGTGTTAATTCTAGATTAGTTGAAATTTCTTAGCTTTAATTTACTTTCTTTACTCTTCTTGCATCTGGGCTAATGCTATTTGCTTTTAGGGGTAAAACTCTTAAATTAAATCTTGTTCTTATTTGCATATTTGTATATTTTCATATTTAGATATTATCTTGATATGTGATAGGATTTGATATTATTGTAGTTCATGTTACACATTTGTTAAATTCATATTCATATGAAATTAGAACTTTGTCATAATGTTTGAAACAAAGATTAAAAAAACACTTCTCTTTTTTGCCCTACCCTTTCTTTTGCTCCTTTTTTTTATCAATTCACCTTAGATTAGCTTCATTTTTAATACACATCTTAGTTTAGATTTAGACTTAGTTTTTTTTATCATAATTAACTTTAAATAGTATAGATCATATTCAAAATCAAAGATTAACTATTGATACATGGTGGCTCCCAACCACCATAAAATATATATTTATGAAACAATCACCATGTTCTACCTCTATTCCAGCAAGGATAACAGGATTATCACAACCAACAACTCATGTAATGGATTCTATGAATCCATAAATAAGAAGTGTTTCTTAAACATTATATGAACCTATTGATACATGTAGGTTCATCAACACTCCCAAGGTATGTTGACTTATCATATCTAAATGTGTTTAGTTTTTTTCAAATTTATTTTTTTATTGGGTAATACATATACATTTAAATTTAATTACATATTAACATATATTTTTTAATTTAGTGGTTCTCAATTAGCTTCCATCTTCATGTGGTTGGCACCATTACTAGATAACTTTGTATTCTTGAAGTCTTATCACTTTTTCTAATCCGATATGTACTTCCAATTTAAGCCATTTATCCTTGGTGAGGCCATACTAGATGCTCACACACTCAATTAGGCCTAAAACAAGTCTTAACTTTACATAGTGAGCTATAAACCATTCATATATTGGCCTCCAAATATTTAAAACACATTCATTACCTTGAAACACCATGGGTGACATGTACATAAAGTTTCAAAACATTTGGATCACTAGAACTTGATTTATGGCAATTTTAGCCACCATGAGGATTGGTTTTCACTATTTTTTGTATGTGAATGTCTATATTTTTTTTATCTCTTCTAAAATAATATACAAATGTGAGACCAATTTTTGTGCACCTAAGATCTCATAGGGTGGAAATAATACTAGTTTAGTAAAAAAATTGTATCTAGAGTTATAGGAGGTTTCACAAGCTCAATATTTTTATGCTAGGACTATATGGAGTCCATGTACTCTTTCCAATATTTGTTTAGATGGGTTAAATTCAAAAAATTACCAAAGACTTCTAATTTTAAATCTATAAACCCTCTTCCTAATTTTGTGCATGCATTTTACAACATAAACATGTGTTTAAATAGATTTATTAGATGTAAGGATAACCTAGAAGGTATTGAAGCTTACTTTAGCGTTGGAGAATGGCCTCCAATGAGATTTTATCACTTTGGAGTCCTCAAGATCCTCAAGTTTTCTAGGAAAAAAAATTTTTGCCTTAAAGATAAATATTGTGTTGAGGTTGGAATGGGTGTTTCATCCTTTTAGTCATACTTGGATTCCAAAAATATGGTCCTAGAGGTTCATCACCACCCTCAACATGGTGGGAATATAAATTTTCAACCATGAGGCCCCAAATATAGAGATATACAACTACAACTTGCATCTAGACAAAATTTCTTGTCAATATTGCTTGAGGTTAGAATTATTGTAAAAAAGGGTATCAACATGGATTTAGAGGCCATGGATATGGTAACACATGTATAATGAACATACTAAGGTGTTAGAAGTGATGGATTTCAAATCATTGGTCACATAAGGAGAAATGTATATTGGAGGCAAACAATCCATCTTTTAACTACATAAAAGTTGCATTTTTAGACTAATCACTGAATCCTCTACCACTAATTTATCGATGTTTTAAAATATGAAGGATTAGGGGTGAAAGTAGATGACTTCAACATGCACATTATAGTTCTTTCATTTCATATATATTACTTATGTTTTTCATTTTACACCTATCCAAAGATTGCCTAGAAACAAAAATTTTGCCCTATAGGGATATCTCATCTTGAGGCTGGAATGGGTGTTATATCTTCTAACCGAGCATAGTCAAATTTAAATAATGTGTTCATAGAGGTTAATCACCAACCCTAACTTATTGGATATGTCATTTTTTAGCCACGAGGACTTAGACATAGAGATATCTAACTATGACTTATATCTTAATAATATTTCTTATCAATGATACTCGATGCTAAAATTATTTCAAAAAAGGGTATCGACATGGATTATGAGGTCATGGTTGTGGTAACACATTTAAATTACACATCTCATGGTGTTATAAGTGATGGATTTTGAAGTCAAGGTCTCAAAAGGGAAAATGTTGATTCAAGGCAAAGAACCTATCTCTTAACTACATAAAAGTTACATTTTAGGATTGATCCTTGAATCCTCTACCATAATTTCGTTGATGTTTTTTTATTTTTTGGATTTAGGGTGTAATTATATGACTTTTACATGCATGTGAGGGATATTTTGATTCATAGATACAACTTATAATTTTTATTTTACACCTATCAAAAGTTTGCCTTCAAAATAATAATTTTGTCTTATAGGTACATATCATCTTGAGGCTGAAATGGGTGTTTTGTCTCCTAATCAGCCATACAAAAATTCCAATAATGCATTCGTAGAGGTTAAATTCCACTCTTGACATGGTGGTGATTCCATTTTTCTGCTACAAGGCCCCAAAGATATAGATCTCCAATTGTGGCTTGTATCTTGACAACATTTATTTTCAACATTTTTTGAGGCCAGAATTATTGAAAAAAAGGGTTTCCACATGGATTTTAAGGCTATGGATATGGGAAAACATTTAAATTTCACATCTTGAGGCATTTTAAGTGACAGATTTTGAATAAGAGGTCTTGGAAGTAGAAATGTCTATTTCAATTTTTAAACTTAATAATGCACATTGGAGTAGTTTTTGCATTTTCTAAAGGTCATGATCCTTAGTCAAAGGATGTTTAGGTTAAATTCACTTGGTTCAAATTTAATTTAACACCAAATTCAATTTATATTTTCTTTAGACCTCATCTAGAGTCATGCAACATACTAGGAAATCAATATTAGCATATTTGTTAGAGAGAAAGGCTAACTAATAGAGTGATCTTTGGTCTTGAAAGAAAACCAAAATAATATTATACATGTTTTAGAATATTATAAGGCTAAATACAATATATTACGAGCTCATAAAGGTAATAAAGGTTGAATTAAGTAATAATAAGGAAGTAATAGGTCTGTAAGAAGGCCTAAAGAAAAGTCTGCAAAAGACTTCCAGAGGTCAGAGTGTATGTATTCATAGCTTATATGAATAAAGAAGGTTTACATGAATAAATTGATTCTCTTATATAATTTTAATTTTAATTATGATAATTATCTAATCTGACTTCACACTGTTATGGTATTTTTCAAATTATAATAGTCTACAAATATTGATTTTAATGATACAATCTGATAAATAAATGTATTAATACATAATTTCATGATTATGGGGCCTAATTAATGATTTTATAAGTAAAAAACAATAGTTTAAGGTATATTAAATATTAAATTAACCTTTAAGTTTCATTTAAATTTGATATTTTGTGCTCTCAGGTCTGTACTCTTAGTTCAAATTATAATAGTCAAAGAAATATTCATTATCTTAGCAATTAAAAGTCTGCTCAAGCACCAAAAGTGGTTATAAAGGTTAGGTTAACTAGATAAGAGGATAAAAAGGTATTTAAGTTCTTAAAATTAGTGACAAAAGGTTAAATTTCCATTTATGTTAGACCTCGGAACTATGACATATAGAAAAACCCTAATTCAGGGTTTTATTCATTAAAAGTGGTAAAAATCTCAAATGAACAACTCAAATCCTAATAAATTTGATAAGGAGATGCTAAATAATGCCATTTTATATATTTAAGTGTTTTTATGGTATGGATTTAATTATAGAAATAAATATTGATGATTCTGTCTAGGTAGGCTTGTATAAAAACATAAAACATGGGTTTTTGGATATCAAAATCTTATAGCTCAATTACTAATCAGTCAAATGATATGAATTTTTTTTTATAGTCGAAAGAGATTAAAAATGAGGTTATTAAAGTGTTTTTAGGTAACCAAGGTTTGTATAATTAAATAAATTATCCCTTCTCAGTCTGCAACGTTGAAGACAAGCAAACTTAGCCAAGGTAAGAAGTAATTTCTTGTGTTTCTAAGACAAATCAAGTATCAAATCCAATTGAAACTATAAGGTGCAATATAAAATATGTTTATAAGATGGAAAAGATCTAAGAATAAATCTACAAAGAAGCTTTAAACCTATTTGATTACTCTTAGCTCTAAGAATAGGACTGTGTAAACTCAGTCTAGGGTTTAAGACATTAGAATTCTTATAAAAATATTTCTAACCCCAACTTTTTTTTGAAAATTTAGGTAATGATAAAATAATGTCTTTTGAATAATATTTAATATGTTTTATGTCAAATTAAAATCTAGAGTAAGAGATATTGAGGATTGTGTTCTTATAGGTTTGACTATAGACCTAAAGCTCCTATTTAGAGAGCCAAAAGATACCTTAACTCTCAGAAGAAAATTTTTGAATTCTCAAAACCTATAATGGGGATATAGGTAGGTATTTTCAAGGTAATGGATGTGGTTTAAAATTAATAAAGTGTCTTGGAAATAAATTATGGAGGTTGTAGACCTTGCAGAACTATATATAGGTCAAGAACCATGTTAACTATCGTATAAATAAATTCAAGCATAAATAAGGTTAAAGACTTATGGAATACATCCCTAAGATTTTGGAAACCCATAAATAATATAAATAATGATCTCATTAGTCTTAAAAATTCTAATCTAAGAAGATTACTTATTTATTATGAATAGAGGTAAGTTGTAAACCTAATTGGAAACCTAAAAGAGCCCTACATAAGTCAATATTGGAGATTAATAGAGTGGTTAAGAATGATCAAGTGGTATAATTGCATAATTTTGGGAAATTAGATTGGTCTACTTCCATCACATTAACAATTGTATTGTATTTTGGCTATTTAACAACAAACCAAACCAAAACACAAAAATAGTTGTTTCTACTTCAAAAAATATATTCTTTGATCAGTTAAAAAACCTTTTGTAATAATTTCATATCATAATTATACTTCAATTTCTCATACATTTCAATTAAAAGCAAGGTATATTTTTAATGCTCAACAAAGTTTTAAATCATTTAATAATGTGAGCATGTAAAAGAATATTCATAAATTATATTAAAATCCAAAACTAAAATCAACAAGAATATTTAAAAAGTGAAATTTTTAACAATATATGATGTATATAATATCCATAAAAATCATATAAAGGTGTAAAAAATGTGAACACTTGATAAAATATCCTGGGTCAATGTTGTATAGACATATCATTCTAAAAAACTATATACATCAATCCATATAGGCATACAAAAAATGTCATAAGACATGATCTTAATCATTAAGATACATCACTCTCTTTTCCTTGCATGTAGAAGCCTCTCCCTTGGATTCCTTGCTCACAACTAGAGCTATCAGATATGGATGAATATGAGTCCTCCGCTACTCAAAACTCACATATGGCTCCAATTGTTCATATGAAAATATTATCATAAACTTTAGATGTACTAGAAAAATATAATTAAAAAATTAACAAGTTAAATTTAAAATAAATAAATAAAATTATTCATAGGTGCACCTACCACAAGTTGGTAGTCATGATAAATTTGGGACTAACACTCAATAGGGCCAATTATAGGTTCACTTTGGTGAATGAGAGTGTGAAACATATCATTAATAGGAGTTAGTGGCATGATCATGATAATGAAAGGGATGGCTCCCTATAAACATATGTGTATACAAAATATAAATTCAAGCTCATAAACATTTAAGCCAATTGACTAAATCATTGAAATATAATAGAAAAAAATTACAAATTAAATTATCAATTGTACCACATCATCCCTATTAATCATTTCAATGGGACCAAAAAAATCATCTAAAGAGTCTGTGTAGACAAGTATTCCATGCGTCAACTATTTGCAAAAGTACAAAGGATAATTACAAAAAAAACACATCCACATTTACACTTAAGCATTGCAATAAATATCATGTACATTAGTGAGTATTTTTGTAGATGAAATCATAGTAGGAAAACCTACATTTACTCCCTCATGAATATATGGTAGAGTGTCTAGAGTAGTGATCAACTAAACAAATAAAATATCATTGTTAGTCACTTCAGCATATATACAACAACATACATGTACAATAAACCATAAAATTAATTAATTATTAAAATCACCTTCATATAGGTGTATACATACATATTAGCAATAAAACACATCCTCATGTGGCATCCACAATCCTACTACAACATAAAAAAATTCATATACATTATTGATATTTCTACATGAAAAATAATTACTACCTTTCAAATTATACAAATATTTAAAATTTAACAAGTCTAACAATTTTATGTAACAAGTGAAATATTAATGATAATTGGGAAGTTTAGCCAAGGTGTCCAAATCAAATGTAGATAGTTCAAACATAGTGAGGTTGATTTCATTTAGCTCTATAAAAATACCACCATGAGTAGGTTGCATGATATCCTCCTAATCCTTAGGTCTAGTGTATATAACACTATATGATCTATAATAGTGATTTTGTATTGTAGTAGTGTTAGATGAAGCCTTGTCATATCTATCCTCACTAGTAAGAGTATGAGAAACCTAGCTTATATGTTGAATGAGGGTGTCAATAAGCATATTAAGCGCATGCAAATTATCAATCTTTATAGTTTCCTTGACTATATAGCGTAGGGTCTCAAGAAGATCAAATTTGTTGATATGTAATCTTGCAGGATGATTAGATGCATGGCATGCACCTAGCCTATCTTATGCAAAGCCCTTTCCTATGCCAAATAACATTCACAAATCAAATTAATTTGAAACTTCATTCAACACAAACTCAAAATATAGTTGTTTCAAAACATATATTGGGATCTCATTATTATTGCAAGGTAGGTGATGAAATACCATCCACCGTTAGTCTCAAAATTTTTGTTTGTTCAAATCATGAGTACATCAGTGGATAAGAATTTGTGTGGCCATCACATCTAGTGGTGCACCAGTTTTCTCATCAATGAATACGGCACAAATTTAAGACTTGGTTATATTTGTATCTTTCATAGTAAATGAATACAATTTGTTAGAATAGTGTGCCCTACATCTATTTTTATACTCAACCTACTTATCAATTTGACTTGTTAATGAGTTAATTTCACCTAATAATGTATGTAATATGTTTATGATAGAAATTCGGCAGGAATTGTTTAGATGGGGATCCCTCAATATCCTAATCAAATTCTCAAGTTCGCTGGTGAAGAATGATAGAAGGGTTTTATGTGTGTGGATGGATAGGAGGGTTTTGTGGGTTAGAATGGATAGGAGGGTCAAGGTGTTATTCAGTACCACTTGCCTCTTCATGAGATGAAAAAAAATCAATTTAAAGAAAAATGTAACAAAATTAACTAATTTTATTTCTACATGCACTAAAATGGGGTTACATATCTCTCTTTTGGTGTGGTATTTTCAAATTCAGGTTATTGGAGTGTGTTTTGCTTGTCCTAATCTCACTCAACTGCATATTTATTTTTTATATCTTTTGCTCATGGTTTGCATTGATGGTAAATGAATGGCATCGACGATTTTTGTTTGGTTTTAAAACAACATAACCATGTATGTGGTTTTATTGCTTTAAAATTGTATACGTGGTTTTAAAGTACCTGATTCTAGCTCTATAATATTGAGCCTATGTCATAGAACCACGTATGCAGTTTTAAAAAATGTGTACACAATTCTATTGTTTTAAAGTCATGTACATTATTTTAACATTGAACCATGTACACGGTTATAACTCAGTAATATCGATCTTATGTCATATAACCATGTACATCATTTTGAAAAACTACATATGCAATTCTTACAAACCATATACGTGGAATTGATTTCATAAATTTATCTCCACTTTTTAATCTCCATCATCGTGCACTTACCTTATTCCTAATTCACATTACAATGTTTAGGTTTTGTAAATCAATTTTACAAAACAATTTTTTTAGAATCATACTTCATTAAATTATTTGGTTTATCATGTTTTGATATATTCCATGCATCAAAGAACAATTATCTATCATAGAACCTAATATTTTGGTCTCTTTCATTACACCTAACATCATCATAGTATTCCTATATGTTCCTTTGTTTATCATTAGTTGGTGCTTTCTACACCTTTGGGAAACAAGTAGATGTTTCTAATTTGTTAGAAGGTACATATTGGTCTAATTTTCATTTCATGCCACTCACTCAATTAGGGTTACTAGAAGATGTCATTTTTGTAATAGTTGATAAACAAAAAGTTATGAATGTGTGATTACATGATTGTAATGCCTCCCGTCATAGACAATTCTCCTTAAACATCTCACTACAACTAAACACAATTTCTTGAGATCATGATCATCTTTTTTAATGAAATTCAATTGAGAATAGTTTTATTTCCTATCCATGGAATTCGAAGACATAGGGTGTCACCCCTAGGTAATGCATTTTTAAATGTTTTGGCTTCAAAATAAACAAGATAGTTGCCAATCAACAAATACACAAAGAAGATGGGTGTCCATATTTTGCTTATTCGGACCATTGTTCTTAAATCAAATTTAATTTACAATTAAATGATGCACTTGCAAATATCAAATATTCTTTGAATTCATTTATTCAGGCCTTCACATTTTAATGGACCAAGAGCAAACATTCGAATAATTTCCTTTTTCAAGACATTTCTCACAATACCTGAATGGAAGACATTACTTCACACCTCATTCTTACTTCATTCTTACTTTGTTACATGTTAAAAGAACATAAGACTTCAAAGAGAACATAAGACTTATACATACAAATTTATATATGAAAAAAGAACATGTAACTTTTTGTTCAGTATTTAATACATTCAAATAATCTTTGGAAATGGCAAACACATTATTTAGGGTAAAATATGACAAAAGAAACAAACTGACCTAAATTGTTCAGAATTACATACATTTTGCCTTAACACTAAAGTATTTTAGTTTGGCCATTTTGAAATGCCAACAAATGGTATTATTGAAAACTATAAAGGAGATATCCAATTGTTATATGGGCATGCCATTGGTATTTCTTTTTAATTATATTGTAAAGGCTTTGGCAATTTACTTAGGATTTTTGTTGAGTTAGAATCATTTTGAAGATTTATCATCATCTTCTTGTATTGTAAGACAATGATTAAAAAAAATTATATAATGCAATAGTAATGATAATGATCTTTTTTCAAATAATTGCTCCATTCACAATATTTATAATTTAATCTATCTTTATAAATTTATATTCGTAGTTTAATTTAATTTTATAAATTTATCCATCTTATATATGTAAATTAAAAAGTAAATCTACCAATTTAATAATGCAAAATGTAACTAATTCTTCAAAATTAAATATAAATGATTGTAATTATTTGTAATTAAAAGATTATAAAACGTATATTTAATGTATGGTGTTTATAAAAAACACTCTTAACTATGTTTGTAATTAAATGTTTAAATGATAATTAAAGTATATTGTTATAGAATATATTTGAATTTAACTTAAAAAAAGTCAAACCATACAAATGGTTGACACATGCACTTGTATTGGTATTAAATCATGAATACTCTATAGAAATAAATCCCATATTTAATGTTGTGACTTGTTATTATCCATATCCAATTTGAATGATACTTCATTCACCATATCTACAATTTTATATTGTTAAACTGGTCACATGATTAACACTTACACATCTACATTGATGTTAAATCACAGGGACTCCGCCTAAATACACCCCTGTTTAATGGTGTGGCTTAGTTATTATCTCTATTCAATTTGAATAATACTCCACTCACAAATTGTTGAGATCTTTTATTCTCAAATAAAATTAATGTTAAAACAAAATTCGATTTTTTTTTTTTTTTTTTTTTTTTTTTTTTTTTTTTTTTTCTTTCCCTCCCTTTACTTGAGATTCATTGATTTCATAAATGGTGCATGCCATATATGGGGTATAAAATTTTGTCAAATTCTATGTTGACTGGTAAGTGGATGTCAAATCTCAAAAAAATGATTAGTTACAACGCCCAGGCCCCATTAAAACAAAAACACCTATAAAATGCAATCTTTTCCAGTAAGAACGGCAAAACCAAAGAGAAACAGTGGAAAGATAGTGCCTATTCACCCATTATATAGAAATCCTTAAAGTTTTACAAGACTTGCAGAGGGTTGTTAACAGAAGTAATGCAATACATAACAATGTAAAAATCCTCACAAGTGTTGGAATTTGGTGACGATCTCCATCTGTAGTCTCTTTACACAGCTAATGGTTTCTTCAAACACTTGAGCCACATCCATCCACTCTCCTCCACCGACCATCTCTCTCAGCTTCTTCAAACTTTCTCCAACCCTCTGCCTCTACATCTGTCTCGGAGATTCTTCTGCGCTGGACAACCCATCCTCTGAATTTAGGAGATCTACAAGTTCCTCACTATATTCAGCCGCCAATAATTTATCTGCACCAGACAGCGACGAATTGGAAGATGAACCCCAATAGAGCTTTTCCATTGAGGCAGCCCTTGATAACTTGACATTCTCCAACTCTGTGGCATCCACTTCACACTCGAACAATTTGTTCTCGCATATTATCGGGAAATTACAGAAACCCTTTTCAAGGAAGAAGAGTTTTTTGTCGAATAAAATGTACTCTTTCTTTGGTTTTTCTGAATGATAATTCCCAGAGCCATTTATAATGAAGATACTGGTACAGAGTACGTACTGCTACGGAATACCTATCCTTCAAATCCGCGGCGGGAAAAGCAACAGTAAGCAGGCGTGCAGCGGCTGCGCGGTACACAGCGCACGACACTGTGTACGACCAGCTTTAAGAATGTGCTCGCATGGCAGAAATGTGGAAAAGTGACCCGAGGTGATACTGTTCCCCGTGTGGTCATTGAAGACTACGCCTTCCCCTCGTGTCGTGTCTTGCGAAATGTACAAATTTTAACTTCCACATACCTTTCGCTATACTGAAAATTTTTAAGTTTTTTATTTTATCAAAGGAAAGCTTTCGGTCGTTTGTTTGTAATTTTTAGGTTTTTTATTTTATCAAAGGGAGCTTTCCGTCGTTTATTTGTTATTTTTGATATATAGATATGTAGATAGTCTCAAAGAATTTATTCATGTAGTACTTTGGAGATAAGATATTGAGTTATGAGATAGTTCAAGTTTTTATAGTAGGAGTTTTGAAATATTGGGTTTTTACAAATGAGATTAGTGTATTTGTGAGTTTATAAAAAAAAACATATCTTTTAGTAATTTTTTATGTGATTTTTTAGCGTTTTTTGAGTCATAGATTTGATGTCGGTTTTTTGGAAACACGATACCAATATAAATAAAAAATAGGTCAAAATATTCCAGTGACTATATCTAAACACAATAACAATAGAATTTTAAAGGATCAAAATGTTTCAAAATAATTATCTAGACATGATGAAATAGCTATCTAGTGGAAGATTTAAGAAAAAAAGTTTGAATTTTTTTTTTTCACTTCTTAGTGCTCAAATTCTTTTTCTCTTCGTGCTAGTCATTTTAGTATAATTCCCCAAAAAAGGAAAAACACCAAAGAGGCCACAATTATGGGCATGCGCTTTTAAAGTATTTATTTGTGAAAGTTAGTGAGGACCTCATGTCAATGCAAATGACATGGTCTTTTATACTCCAAAATTTTATCAAATTAGTCAAGCTCAATCTCATTGATGACTTGGATAGAAGAATGACTATACTAAATGCCATGCATAATACCATAGTGTGAATAGTTCTAAGAGTAGGTAACATTCTCACAATAACTCACCGCACTCTAGGTTCCAACACAGTACATCACATGGTTGGATTTTCCTAAACTTATGGGTCATGTCCCTCCCAATTGGTTGTATAAAGCAGATCATTTTTTTTTAATCCATCAAGCTCCCATAGAGAAAAAAGTTGTGTTAGATTTATTAAATTTGGAACATGAAGTTGTTCAATGGTGCCAATGCTTAGAAAAGACAAATGTCACCCTAACATGGGATGAGTTTAGTAAACATTTATTGACACAATTTGGCCCTAGTGAGTATGATGACTTCACCAAAGCACTAATTAAATTATGAAAATCTCACTTAGTTCGTGATTACTAGACCGAGTTTGAAAAACTAACAATTTAAACAAAGGGCCTAAATGAGGATTTTTTTCAAAAATATCTTCATCATTAGATTGAAAAATGGCATTCATGCAAAGATCAATATCTTCAATCTTGATACTTTGATGGAAGTAATTGATTTATCTATACTAGCAAAAAAAAAAACTTGTAAACCAAGACCATCCCTAAAGCCACAAATTAAAAAAAACTTAGTGATTTCAACGCACAACAAATTAGGGAACTTGAGCATCTCAAATCAACTGACTGAAGTAGGAGGAGATGGTTGTTTGCCAAGTAAAAGGACTATGCTATAATTGTGATTAAAAATATGGAGTTGATGGTCACTAATGGAGCCACATTATCTTTCAAGGGAAAATTTTGAAATGTCAAAGTTTCCATGGGTGATTATAATCTCAAATCTGACATGTTTGCCTTGTGATTAGGAGGTTATGACATTATCTTGGGAGTTTAGTGGATTCACTCATTAAGACACATTATGTGGGACTTCCATGAATTATGCATGCCATTAAAAATTATAGGGAGATAATATAATCCATAAGAAATTATGGTAAGACCCACTCAAGTTATTAGTTCTCACCACATGGCTAAACTAATAAAAAGGGGTTCTTCGAGGGTGATGGCTCAAATTTATGTAGTGAAAATGATAAAGACATGGACATTAGTAAATGAAAATACTCGTAGTTGATTCTCGATAAGCACTCTTAGGTTTTTTTATAATTATAACATATATCTCGATAATGCTCAGGTGATCATGCAATACCACTCAAACCAAATATTTAGATGTCAAACATTCAACCATATCAATAATAATACATGAAGAAAATAGAAAATGAGAAGATGGTATAAGAATTTCTTCAAGTGTGGCTCATCTAGCCAAGTGTCAACCCATTTCCTCACCAAGATTTCTCATGTGGAAAAAATATGGGTCTTGTAGGTTGTACATGGGTTTTACAAAGCTAAATATACTCACAATCAAGGAAAAAAACAATTCTAGTGATTGATGAATTACATGAGGACAATTTTTTATCCAAGTTATATCTAAATTTAGGCTAACATCATATTTGATTAGGTGATGAGAATATCTCTAAGACAACATTTCAAACTCATGATAGCTATTATAAGTTCTTTGTAATGCCATTTGGCCTTTTAAATGCTCTGTCAACATTTCAAATCTTGATGAACTAGATTTTTTATCATTTGATTTGTAAATTCATTTTGGTTTTCCTTGATGAAATTATGGTATAAAATAATACATGGGAAGACCATGTAATACACTTATATGCATATTGTTACAAGTTCTTATTTGCTACTATAGAGATGGATTAACTCAAGCATTTTTTCTTAGTGGATGGGGTTAAAGTGGATATAAATAAAATTGAGGATATGAAAATTAGACAATACCTAAATCACTTAAAATTTTTCATGGATTTTTGTGTTTCACTTGTTATTACAAAAAATTCATCATAAACTATGGTAAAATATCATTTCCCTTTATTGGCATGTTATAGAAGACTGCTTTCATCTAGTCTAACCAAAAATAAAATGTATTTGCATGTATCAAACAAATCATGTGTACCACACCTATGTTAGCCATACCAATTTCTCCAAACCTATCATCATTAAAAATGAAACTTCAAGGATAATAATTGGTGTATTCTCAATTTTAGAAAGAGGACCATTGGCCTTCAATAATAAAACATTAACATATAATAATTTATAAGAACATACATATGAGAAAGAAATGTTGACCATTTTCCATGTCGCAACTCACTAGCAACCATATCTCTTAAAAGTTCTATGCATTAAGATAGAGCACGAAAAATTGAAGTACTTCCTGATTTCTCTAAACCTATCATCATTGAAAGTGAAACTTCAAGGATAATAATTGGTGTATTCTCGATTTAAGGAAGATGACCATTGGCCTTCAATAAAAAAACATTAATAGATAATATAAAAATCTACATATGAGAAAGAAATGTTGACCATTTTCCATGTCACAACTCACTAGAAACCATATCTCTTACAACATCTATGCATTAAGATAGACCTTGAAAACTTGAAGTACTTCTTGGAACAACACATCTCATCACTAGAGTAAAAAAATAGGTTACTAAACACTTAGGGTATGATAATGATATTATATATAATGTTGTCCTTTATCCTATGTTAGCCATCCCAATTTTTCCAAAACTATCATCATTAAAAGTGAAACTTCAAGGATAAGAATTGGTGTATTATTGATTTAATAAAGATGACTGTTGACTTTCAATAACAAAACATTAAAAAATAATAATTTAGAAAAATATACATATGAGAAAGAAATGTTGATCATTTTCCATGTCATAACTCACTAGCAACCATATCTCTTACAACATCTATTCATTAAGATAGACCATGACAACTTGAAGTACTTCTTGAAACAACACATCTCATTGCTAGAGAAAAAAATAGGTTACTAAACTCTTTGGGTATGATAATGATATTATATACAATAAGGGCAAGGAAAATTATGTGTTTGATGTCTTATCCCATAAATTTAAAGACAAAGGACCATTATGTGCATGGTCCCTTACGAACTCTAGGTTGGATGTAGGAATTCCATAAGGATTTGAAACAAGATACACAAGTTAAATAGCTCATCCATTAACTCACCTTAGAACCTAAAGCTAAATCATGCTACTATTGGGATGGATTTTGATTACATTATCAAAGGCATATTATTCTTGCTGCAAACTTGGCTCTTCAAGAAAATTCGTTGCATTAATTACTTTCCGAATTTCTTTTTTTCTATCTCATGATTATTGGAAGGATATAAGGAAGGGGAAGGATAACTAATCTCTTGAATTAAAACATTAATTTGATCATACTTATCCATCACTATTAATGCACAAATATATATCACTATCATAACAATTATCAATATCATCATAATCATAAAAATCATAGTCATTTTATTCACTCAGATAAGCATGATCCTTGGGTATATAAACACTATCATTAGTCACACATGCATAAATATATACACCGACATTTTCCCACTCATTGACATATCTATAAGGCATAACATAGGTAGATAATAATTATTCCATACAATGAGATATAGTAGGGGTTTGGGATGCACAATCATATAAAAATCATAAACAGCTAAGATGAAATGGAATACAAGCACAAGTCTTACATATAGGATAAGGGAAAACATAAAACTCTAGGGTTTTTTAAAATTAGAGATCAATAATTGAAACCCTAGATGAAACAAATGCCAATGAAGGGAATATTAGTTATTAAATATGAAAACCAATCCGTATTGTATAAATCTAAAACCCTAAGAAGGAAAAATTAAACCCTAAGGACTAAATACCTAAGGTTTGCCATGCTTCAAACAAAGATTGAGTTCACTAAAAAAATATAATTCATTTTATATTTATAGGATCTAAATAACAAAAAAATATTGAAATTTAGATTTCATAAGGTATAACATTCAAAACACAAATTTGAACATCAAAGGGAGATTGATTGTACTTGTTAATTATTGAAAGGATCAAGAACATAGGGGCGAGAGGGAACTTAATTAATTTTTGTCTTATATTCTCTCACTACCTCTATCACAGCCATCCATATAACTTTGTAATAAACTTTTATGGTTTAAATAAGGAAAACTAATAATGAAACCATCAAGAACATTATAGTCTAAGCTCAAACAACTATGGTTATAGTGATTGTCAATTGTCTATTAGAACCATCCAAAATGACTATGTTATTATGTGACTATCCAAATTGATATGCTTGTGTATTTTAATTAATCATGTCATATGTTTGCATTTGGCCCTATATAAAAAAATTATGCTTTCCCTCTCTTAACTTCAAAACGTCAACTTACACTCTTGACACCATAAAGACCCTAAAAATGGGTTACAAAGGTAGGTTTGGACTACACTCAAACACTCCCCATTCAATAGATGAGCATTTATTACATTATAATAACACAAAGAGGGATCAAACCGCATGTTCCCACTAATTTAGTTATGTGTCAATTCATGTGAATGCAAGTCTAAATGTAATTTTGCCTAGGCCCTCCTTTGGTAAAAACATGTAATTAGGTTTATCCTTTATAAGAATTCATATTTAAAATAATAGTAAGCTATCTATGTCTCTCTCTTATTTATTTTCTTTTTTTGAAAAGTGAATGTTTTTCCATAAAATCCTCATAAGGAATTTTTATATAATGCCCCTAATAGAGTTTAATATATATAGATCTCAATTTTAGATTAAGGAATTATTGGCACACACAAACCAACCCAAAAAATACTAAAAATATAAAATAAATGGCCCCAAATGTGACAAGCCCCAAAACACACCCAAAATATATGTTATGGAAATTCTAGTAAAGGCAAACACCACTAGTAAGAGGCAGTGTCTAAGATTATCAACACTATCATAAAACCACAAAAAATAGAATAAAATAAAAGGACCATGGATCCCTATGAAAGACTCAGGGGAAATTTATAAAGGTGAAACAAAAAATCATACAATTTGATGAATTATACAGTAAGGTGAATGACAAATAAGAATAC
The DNA here is from genome assembly GCA_037957365.1 of Torreya grandis. Lineage (NCBI taxonomy): Eukaryota > Viridiplantae > Streptophyta > Pinopsida > Cupressales > Taxaceae > Torreya > Torreya grandis. The sequence continues at coordinate 2,549,813 of JARHVA010002407.1, forward strand.
ACTAATAAGTGCCATGTTTGTAATTGAGACTCCATATATTCCATGCCAAATGAAAAACATTGTAAAAATATGAATCATACTAATTTTTTGTATCTACATAAATTTAGTGAGGATCAATGTCATATCCCATAGGAATTATAACATCATGTAAGTCTCAATGCAAAATATACTACTCTATGGAGCATAAATGTCCTAGAAGAGTGTCCTCATGCATGGCTCAATATATTTGATGCATCCTCAATGAGAATGATGAGGTGAAGGGGGAAAAAACATGCCACACAATAGATATAGTATGAAAGATGGACAAATTTCCATGTGATAATCATGTAATATAATTAGGGCATGGTAATATCCAAAGGTGGATGTATCATTCAATGAGGATGATATTGAAAAAGAGAACAACATGCTCTGATGTATATCAAATTTCAAGATAATATCTAGCTATATATGTATAACATGATAATACTAATTAAGTTTTATTTTATTTTTTTTTAAATTATGAAATACAATATCAAAACTATATGAAAAAATAAGGTAAACATGGTAGACATGTTATGGGAAAATATATGGTAATATATAGCGTATGGAGAGGTTAAAGTCGGTATCATGCCTCAATAATAAAATATATGCATGGATATGATCAATGTAGCTCAAATATGAGGCAAATATAATAATGGTGAGGTTGTCCTTTTCTACATAAGATACATCAAATGGATAATGGATAAGAACCAATCAAGTATAATTGCCATGTTAGGAAGTATAAGTCATGTACGCCAATATATAAGATATAGTAATGTATATAATAAGTATGATAATCCTATTGTGCTAAGATGAAAATGATGTGTAGGATGTAGATTCCCACTAGTGTAATAATCTTGGGCACATAAGTAAAGTATCTCCAAAAAGTGATAAAAGATTTTAGAAACTTAATTATGGGTAATGTGATGCATGCATGTTATGGGAATGAATATATGTATTGAAGTATACTCATGTGATTCTCAATGTAATACCATGTGAAAACGTTATTTTTTTACCTTTAAGGTTGCAAGATATATATGATAAGCTCAAAGCTGAGACGGACAAATAATTATGTGTTCTCATAAATGCTCTATATATACTAGGTGTATAAAATAATCTCAAGGAAGGTTGCGAGTATGTTCCCAATAATAGTACTTCAGTAAAATATGTGCCAAGTGTAGGTGATGCACCTATAAAAATACTAGTTATAATAGTGAATCATAACCAAAATATCAGTCATGATGACATGGTACTAAGAAGAGTATGTGTGTGTGTGTGTGGGTGTATGCATGCATGTGTGTAAAAATATTGATAATGAGGTATGAGATATAAGTATCCATGTAATAACCACATGTATAACCCATTCACACATTCTGAATGTAAGTGATATCAATACATGCATGATCTATGTAAAGTATCTCTATATAGAAAATGGTAGGCTAGTAATATGTCACTGTGTGAATTTTTCTTGTGTGAACATGCCCCTATCCCATCATATGTGTCCACTAACCATATATAACATGTTTAACTTATATCTCATCCACTCAAAGTATACAATGAAAAACACGTGTAGTAAAAATAAATATATAATCCTCTAACATATATGTATAAACATTATATATATATATATATATATATATATATATATATATATATATATATATATATATATATATATATATATATATATATAGATATATAGATATATATATATATATATATAGATATATATATATAAATAAATATATAATCCTCTAACATATATGTATAAACATTATTTATATATATATATATATATATATATATATATATATATATATATATGTGACCAAGATAAAAGACAAAAGATTTTGTTATTTATTTATATTTCATGAATAATTTGTATTTTTGATAATTTAAAGTAATAGCACATGAGAATTTATGTATAATATGTCATTAAATGGATGTATCTATGAAGCATTATAAGTATGCGAGCATTTTAGATTCGTTGTTAGATTCTTTAGGCTCATCACCATGCAAGGCATCTTGTTTCTTTTCTTCTTTAATGGGATCGATTTATTTCTTGATGTTATATAATACCTTTTACATTCTTTTAATGGGGTTTTCAATTTGTAGTAATACCCCAACATATGTTGGCTTTGATTTTATCTTTCTCTACTCAGTAATATTGAACCCTCTCCATAAAAAAAGTATCTCCATTAATTTATCAACAACAATGCAACTACTGCATAAATCCTCCCATTAATTGAAGTGATAAGAATAATAACTTCTTGTCTTTTCTTTTCTTATTGATAAACCTTTCTACATCATATCTCATTTTTTTATTTGGTCCTTAAACATTATTTGAATACAGTAATTCTAGCAATAACAAGAGCGCATCTATGTTCAAATGTGAAGTTACCTTTAAACAAGAACTTGAAAGTAAGGAGGCTTTGTGACCTACTCTAGCAAAGTCCTCATCAACAAAAGGTATTTTCCTAACAAACTCCATACATAAGGGCCTAAACATCATATGCAATGCAAGAATAAAGGGTGTTACCTATAACACTTTCACCATAATATAAGTTTAATCGGGGATTAATTAGTAATCAACGCAATTATAATTTGCACTAGTTTTATGAACATATTGTAATGGATTGAGGACATTTATAATTATATCACATAAACTAGGTATGTCTATGCCATGAAATATATTATGCAATGTTTTAACAAAGTAGTCTTAAAAGTGTACTCTCCCCAATCACAATGTTTTTATCGGTGTCTTTTCTATGATTGCATTGGATTAAATAAATTATTCTTAGACTTATAAGATCATTAGCACATCCTAACACCCAATTTATTTGACCATGATTTGTAGTGTGTAAAAAGATACATATGACATAAATGAGAGTAATATATGAATTTATTACGTACCAAATCATTTTTGTATTCCACTAGTTGATTATGAAATTTTTCATTAAAGAGTGTGGAATAATCATATGTGATTGGGTTGTATGGTAATGTAGGACCTCTATCAATATGATTGTACACTCCCTAGTGACTCACATATCATTTTCTTCATCAAAAAAATGAGACAACATAAATATAACATGTTAAAATTACTTCACAAACATAATTACTTCAAATAATCCCATAACATCATCTTCTATGAATATCATCTTATGACATTCATCATAAATATTTAACATACTTCTAAAATTTCACATTTCTATATACCACATCATTGCTCTTATATTTTAATCGTACAATCTTAAATTTTAAAACTTTTAAACCTAGTGACTCCAAATATCTCCCTAATGAACATTGCTAGCACTTATGTGCAATATAACTTTTACTTCAACGTTATTGACCAAAAAAAATATATGTCAATTATTTATGGTCCACATTATAATCTTATTTCTAGTTCAACCTACTTTTGTCAGCCATGCCCGAATGGATGGCATTACTATTGCTTTGTTGCACGTTCGGCCTTGGGGATCTCTTTCACAAATTAGTATATACGAAAAAGAGAACGTGTAAGAGATTTTTTTTGTTATGTTTTTAATACACTCAAGTAATCTTGTGAAATGGCAAGCATGTGACAAGAGAAAGAAACCAACCTCAATGGCTCATAATTACATACCTTTTCCATAACACTATATTTTTTTCACTTTGGCCATTTGGAAATGCGAGCACATGGTATGTGGGCATGCCATTGTTCTTTTTTAAAAATTATGTTGTAAAGGTTTTGGCGATTTACTATTGAAAATTATAAACGAGCTATCGACTTGTTATGTGGGTATGTTTTTTAAAAATTATGTTGTGAAGGTTTTGGTGATTTATTAAAAAAGAATTTAAGTTAAATTGTTTTCTTGTATTTTAAGATATTATTGAAAATATTGTGTAATATAATGATAATGATTATAATTTTCTTTCAAATAATTAGATCATTTTAGTTAGTTAAGGGTTGTGGTTTCATTTCATATAGGTTTCGAGGTCAATTCTTACTATCTAGGTTTACTCAATATACATGACTTCCAAGCGGTTGCAAGTGTCCCAAGAGGATTAGTCTCATCTATCTCGCCTCTTCAACACCTCAAATCTAAATAATAAAAATAAGCCCGAACCGAAGCGAAGAGTTGTTGTAGTCACTGAGATAGTCATGGAGACACCTCCTAATATCTTTTTTTAAAAAAGATCATTCACAATATTTATAAATTCATCTGTCTTTTTAAAGTCATCTATTTTATTGACATAAATTTTTAAAATATATTATTATAGTAGAGTATATAATTATTTAATCAATAAATTAACACTTCATAAAATTAATGGTTGTGAAAAAATTGAGAATTTACTCCTTCACGATAGACAAAAATACTGAATACCAATTTAAATCTATAAATTGTATAAAACATAATGCAACCAATTCTTCAAAATTATTTATAGATAATTGTAGTCTCTTATACTTAAAATATTTTGAAATTTATATAATATATGATGTTTATTAGAAACATTCTTAACTATATTTGACCATTAAATTTTTAAATGATAATTAATGCATTTTGTCACTGAATAATATTTAATACAACTAAAATCAATTAAATTGGCCACATGTTTAGTGCTTTTACATTTACATTGGTGTTAAATTGTGGCCACTCAACTCGAATACATCCATTGTTTAGTGAAAAACTTTATTCACTATATCTACAAAAATTTTATGAAATCTTTTATTTTCAAATGTAATTAATGTTACCCAAAAAAAACTTTATTGTTTTCCTTTTACACAAGATTGATTTATTTAATAAATTTTGCACGCGGGGCAAGAAAGGGGGCCCAAGGGACTTATAATGGTAAGACTAGCCTTCTTTTATATGATTGATTTTTTTCATATCATAACATTCACAACTTAAAATATTTTGGCAATGATCCAACGGTAGAAAAAATAAGCTTTACCCAATAAATCCCATGTTCGAATATACTTTATCATTAGTAATTGACTCCTCAAATGACATTGCTCCCCACAAATTTAAAAAATTCTCGCAAATCTAAAAAATTCTCCCAATTTTTTTTTAAAAAAACCATTACTATTTTAAAAAAAAACATTCACAATTTAAAACTAAGAAGATATAAACTTTTGTCCAATTCTTTGTTGACTGATAAGTTAGATGTCAAATCTCAAAACATTGAGTAGTCATAATGCCCGGGCCCCACTAAAACAAAAGCACCTCTATATTGTAAACTTTTCGAGTAAGAAAGACAAAGCGAAATCGATAAACAGTGGAAGTAAAGTGCCTATATTCTTCCATTATATAGAAATCCTTAAAGTTTTACATGACTTGCAGAGGGCTCGTAACAGAAGTAATGCAGTACAGAACAATGTAAAAATCTTCACGTATCAGAATTTGGTGAGGATCTCCATCTAGTCTCTTTACACAGCAAATGGTTTCTTCAAACACTTGAGCTACATCCATCCACTCTCCTTTACCGACCATCTCTCTCAGCCTCTTCAAACTTTCTCCAACCCTCTACCTCTGCCTTTGTATTGGAGATTCTTCTGTGTTGGACAACCCATCCTCTAAATTTAGGAGATCTGTAAGTATCTCACTATCTTCATCCGCCATTAGTTTATCGTCACCGGACAATGTCGATTTGGAAGATGAACCCCAACAGTGCTTTTCCATTCAGATAGCCCTTGATAACATAAACCAATTTCAAGGAAGAAGAGTTTTCGTCAAATATAATGTACTATTTAGACATTTTGTTTGTTTTTCCTGATTGATAATTCACATAGCCATTTGTAATGTAGTTATAGTAAGCAGGCATGGTACCCAGCGCACAACCATGTGTACGACCAGCTTTAAGAATGTACGCGCATGGTAGAAATGGTAAAAGTGACCCGAGATGATACGGTTTCCCGTGTGGTCTATGACATTGTTTAAGACTACGCCTTCCCCTCGTGTCTTGGTAAATATACAAATTTTAGCTTCCACATACCTTTCACTATATATAATTTTTTTAGGGTTTTTATTTAACGGGAGGAAGTTTACGGTCGTTTGTTTCTAATTTTTTATATAGAAATAAATGGTTAGTCTCGACAATTTACTCATGTAATATTTTGGAGATAAGATATTGGGTTATGAGATGGTTCGATCTTTTATAGTTAAAGACTTAAAATATTGAGTTTATATTATTTATAAACGAGATCAATGTATTTCTATGTTTAGAAAGCAAACACACTTTCTAGTTATTTTCTAGGTATTTTTTCTAGCATTTTTTGAGTCAAGGATTTGAAGTTAATTTGTTAGAAACACACTACAAACAAAAGTCAAGAATAGGTTAAAATATTCTAGTACTTACATCTAAACACAATAACAATATAATTCTAAAGGATCAAAATATTTCAAAATAATTATCTACACACAATGTAGTAGCTAGCCAGTAGAAGATTAAAAAAAATAAAAAAGTTTAAAATTTTGTTTCACCTCTTAATGCTCAAATTATTTTTATCTCCGTGTTGCTTATTTTAGTATAATTCACCAAAAAACTTGGAAAAAATACAAGGGAGGACACAATTATGGGCATGTGCTCTTAAGGTATTTCCTTGTAAAAGTTAGTGAGGATCTCATGTCAATGCAAACAACATAGTCCTTTATACTCCAAAATTTGTCCAAACTAGTCAAGCTCAATCTCATTCATGACTTGGATAGAAGAATGACTATAATAAATGCCACATATAACACCATAGTGTGAATAGTTCTAAGAGTGGGTAACATTCTCACAATAACTCACCACACTCTAGGTTCCAACATTGTAAAACATGGTTGGATTTGTATAAATTTACAGGTGATGGCCCTACCAGCTAGTTATATAATGCAGATCAATACTTTTTAATCCATCAAACTTGTATAGAGAAAAGACTTGTGATAGATTCATTAAATTTGGAACATGAAGTTATTCAATGGTGTCAATGCTTAGAAAATGAAAATGTCACTCTAACATGGGATGAGTTTAGTATACACTTATTGACTCGATTTGGCCCTAATGAATATGATGACTTCACCAAAGTACTAACTAAATTACAAAAATATCACTTTGTTCATGATTACTAGACCTAATCTAAAATATTGACTAATTGAACAAAGGGCCTAAATGAGGATTTTTGCAAAAGTATCTTCATCATTAGATTGAAAGATGACATTCATGCAAAGGTCAATATGTTCAATCCTGATACTTTGATGGAAGTAGTTGATTTATCTAAATTTGCCAAGTTAAAACATGTAACCCAACACCATCCCTAAAGCCACCAATAAAAAAACCCTCAATAATTTAAACCCACACCAAACTAAGGAACTTGAGCACCTCAAATCAAGTGATTGAAGTAGGAAGAGATGGTTGCTTACCAAGTAAAAAATCTATGCTATAATTGTGGTGAAAAAGATGGCTTGGGTTATAATTATGTTAAATTTAATTAAAAATAAATAAAAAATTTTGGATGTTGGGGCACCTTCCATTCTTGACAGGATAGATTATTGAAGATGGCTTAGATAAGGAATGACTAGAAGAGAACAAATCAAAGGACTCATCTCCTAAAATTTCAATAGATGTTCTAGAAGGGATCACGACTCCTCAAACTATGATTATATTAGAGTATTTCAAATGGCATCTCCTAACTATCCACACTGACTCTAAAA
>JARHVA010002407.1:2562500-2575000 GCA_037957365.1 Torreya grandis
CTCTGACTCAAAAATCCAAACCATTTTCAAGCCTAGAGGCTCAATTTTTAATTCAAATTCAAATATTGTGTACATATTATATAATGCATATGCATTATATAACACGTTATATAGCACATATGCATTATATAACACATACATGTTATTTTCAAATAGCACAAGGAAAACAATTTTCATGTTTCTTATATGGGAAAGGCCCCATTAACCATGTATCCTAACTTTGGATAGTGAATTAATGTGCCATAACATAGCATTAGACTTAAAAAAATTTACCCATTTTAATATTTCATCCTAACTACTTATATCTAAGTTTTCAAAATCTAATACATTATACATTTTACAATATAACTGATTTTATCATCAGAGGTCATAAAATGCATTTTTTTATCCTATGATAAAAACTTAACCTTTAGAGTACCAATCAGTTTGCATTAGAGTATTTATACTTGGCTCTTACCTGTCAATATGTGATTGGTTACTTTTAATTTTATAGAATAAATGTTGAACAAGTATTAGATTTACATGTTCAGCTTCTGGTGCACTTTAATATTTATATACACAAATATGTTTCATTAATAGAACACATGTTAACAAAATCCTTTTTCCACAATTTTGAACATGCACAACTATTGAGACCTTTCCCCTAGTAGGGAATATATATACCTTACAACATTACTTCCCTAAAATCCCACTTGCCCTTAAATTCTATGTTTTTTATTTATATTATCCTTCTTACCTAAAATTATATCTTACCATTTTGTTGTTTCTTTGATATCTTTGACAAAACCCCTTTATTTATAAATTTTGAACTTATTTGTTTAAGTGTAAAACTCGTTGAATTGGGCTATGTAGTATAGGTGATCATGTGTAAGTAAAAATAAGAGTCGGGCCCTTGGTGTAACAGTTCGTTTCTTGGATATCTATTTCAAGAATGTTATCTAAAGGAGCCCAATACCTATAAATCATTCCTTGGATTGTCCTAAAAACATTATTAAATTTTTTTGAATAATGTCCCTTGAGTTTACTCTAAGGTCACTTTGTGCATCTAATTCAATAGGTGCATTTTGAGGTCCCAATTGAAATTCTAACAAGAGTCTTATAATGTTACAATTATTCAAGATTCCCCTAATGTATTCAAATACATTATTCAAATTTCCTAAAATTAAAATATCTTGTGAAAATATTGTTAATCCTTCATTTCGTGTACCTCCTTCATCTACCCCTCCATCACACATGGGACAACCATAAACCACTCTATACATTCCCACCTCATCTCAGGAGTGTGTCTTTGACATGGGACTAGTCCTAGATGCATGATGGATGCAACAATGGCAAGCTAAAAAATAAGCTAGACAACACTCGGTGCTTATAAATATAATAGAGTTATGTGCCTTACTATGTAATTGGGATGGTAATATAGGAAAGTAGGATAATGGGTGTAAGTTATGTACATGTTTTTCTTAAATATTTTGGTCAAAGGTATTTCTTTTATTTTCTATAAGATGTGGTTTTGATCTCAATAGAATTGAAATGGTCACATGTATCCATTAGTGATGATGTGCTTTTAAGATGTTATTTTAAGATGTGGTGCCTGTAGTGATAAATGTATAGCTTAGAAAAGATCTAAATGCACTAGGGACTTTGTTTGAAACCATTAAGGGATGGATATTATTTAGAAATATAGGGTGGTGTAGACTGGGCATTGACCAAGTATGATATATGTATAAGTTACCCCACCTCAAACACTATTGAGATTATTCAAGATACATCAAAGGTGACCATGTCTCCTAAATCTAAGACCTACTGCCTCTCAAGGATAATGCTGAGCAGAGGGACCCAAAAATTGATCATGTGGATGATGAACTGCTCACCTCATATAGATGGTTGATCAGAATTGAATACCAATGTGCACCCCCTGGCCAAAGGTTTCAAGATTATATATTTTATACATATCTTCAATAGTCTTGTTCATATTTCATTGTAATGATCTTAAACCTTATGATGTGGACTATAAAAAATTAGTATCTCATAATTCTAACTCCATCTTGGGATTTGAGGTTAAGGGCTCCATTGTTGAATTATGTTCCCTTCTGCATGTAAGACTTAATATGTATTTACTTTAGGATCTAGGGGTAATTCAAGGTAGAGGGATCTAAATAATTTGAATAAATATATAGAAAATTTATAACATTTAGTTATCAACCAATTCAAATGGGACCATAAAGGGCTCTACATGATAATTTTTGTACAGTAATGGAAGGTTAGAGGCTCACATCATGTGAATTATTTACTAGACATGTGTTGATTGGATTGATGTCAATCTTTAAACATTAATGGATTATATGTCTGTATGATAAATTTGTGAATATGACTTATTTGGATTTTCTAGAGGTGATGGGACGTATTTAGGTATCAAATATCATGAGATAGACTCATGTGAGCTAGTAAATGTAGAGAGTGAAATGTTAGCATGCCTAGATTTAGCCCTCATGGAATTTGAGATGCATTCATATTTTTATAATTGTTTGTTATTGTTGGTGGAATCATTGAGTACTTTTGATGACTTAACATAACATGGCTAGACCCATCCTATTAGAGGCTCACATCATGTGAATTATTTAATAGACATGAGATGATGGGATCAATATCAATCTTTATATATTTTTGGCTTATATGTATGTATGATATTTATGTTTAGGCCTTAGTTGGATTGATTAAAGGTGATGGGCCCTATCTAGGTATCAAAGATCATGAGTTTCACTCATGTGAGCTAATAAATGTACAGAGATTGCATAGTGTGCCCATGCTTAGATTTAACATTCATGGCATCTGAGATTTGTGCCAATTTGTGAACCCATTATTCACTTAATTTCCCCTAATTTCATAACAAATGCATAAATTTATGAATGTGATTAGTGCCAATTTGTGAACCTATTATTCACCTTATTTTGTAAGGAATTATGATGGGATTCGAGACAAAATTAGCTCATTTTGTCTTACATATTGAGCCTTATTACATCATATGATAGTATTATTGCTTCATAGTCTTATCAAGAGTCTTATTACATCATGTATTAGAGATGTATGAATCATATTGGGGATTTATCCATCATATTGAGACTTATTGCATCATATGATAGCCTTATTACATCACATGATAGTCTTATTACATCACATGATAGTCTTATTGCATCATATTAGATATTTATTTCATTGTATGATAGTCTTATTACATCACATGATAGTCTTATTACATCGTATGATAGTCTTATTGCATCTTATGATAGCCTTATTGCATCATATTAAGCCTTAATGCATCACATGATAGCCTTATTGCAACATATTATATTCTTATTGCATCATATTATGGATTTATGCATCATATTATAGTCTTATTGAGTCTTATTGCATCATTTTATAGTATTGTATGGAATTTTATGCATCGAGTATGAGTCTTTGTGCTTATTTTTTATATTATATGCCTATACTTCAAGGAACATGTACACGTTATAGGAACACATACACATTATAGGAATGCATACATGTTACTATAACACATACATGTTCCTTGAAGTAAAATTAAAACTTACTTTTCAATGTCTATTTTTATCTCAAATCGAGATTGTTGTCCCCACAGGCATTCCTTGCATACTCTATGTATTCTCTATGTACTTTTTTTGTAGTTTTTTTTGGACCTCAAATTTTGAAGTATATTCTGGGTTTCTTTTGTCAAAATGGGCTCAATTTTACATTCAAAAGAGGAAGAAGTTGAAGAAAAAAATGAAAGAGCAATTAGAAGAGTTGAGAGAAAAAACAAGGTACAAATGCAAGCATTTCATTCCAGACAAGGTATAAACACTAACCCTGATGAGCCAAATGCCTTAGATAATGAAGCAATTAGAAATACTAAATTGAATACTGATGAAATTAACAATAATTATTTGAATTATGATGAAATTCATAATAATGAACTGAATTATGATGAAATTGATGATAAAAAAATTAGATAATGTTAGAAATTCACATTCAAAGTTTAAAGTTTTTGATTTTATTAATGAATAGCCTATGCATGATACTTTACCCACCAATAATGAATAAAATTTAATAGACTCAAATAATGATGAAATTAATATTGAAGAAAATTTCATGGAAACATATAACGAAGAAAGAAATAATGAATAAAATTTCATGGAAACATATAATGATTTTGAAACACTCTCTGAATGGATTTTACCAATAATAACACCTCCAAGAATTGTCCATAGAAATAAGTACTTAATTGAAGTTGATAAAAATGTTTTGAAACCAATGCAGAACAAAATATCTTACTGTCATTTAAGAAGACTGGCTCAATAAATTTGAGATAGTTTCTTTCATAGATTGGAGTATGATAGTAAAAGATGTAAGTTATTTGTTTCATTGATGAAATTGGTTAAGATGAGACCTACAATAAAAACATTAGGACTAAGAACATATAATGTGAATGATGAAAATGATGAAATTGTTTATAATCTACATGATGCATATCATATTGTATGCCTATAATCATGCCACAAAGATTTTAATGTTGCCCGATGTATAATGACAACTTATGTAGTAAGTGTTGAAATAGGGAAAAAATAATTAATTTCAAAAACTTGTCGAACACTTGATATAAATAGAAAAACATTAATGAAATAAATTGTAAGACGTGAAAGACTTAATGAACCCAATACGAAAAATGTATGGGTATTCTATAGTGAACTTACATGAAAGGACAAAGCTATAGTCAATGCTTATAAAGACTTAATTGCACATTTTTATAAAGATAATACAAGAGTTTTGACCAATGCAAGAGATATAATGAAAAGAGGAGTTGGTTCTCGTAATCATGAACCACATCTAAAACATTTCTTGGATATGATTCAAACACATTTATACTAAAAGTTTTTGGAAAAACATCCATAAATTGTTATTAGTCAAAGATTTTTTGATAAAAATAAATCACACTTGCACCATTTGTTGTTATAGGAAACATGTTGAATTTTCAATGCACTATGATAGCTTTTGCCATATTCATTGTACTTCACATACTAACAATATTTTTTAAGAATGTGACATAGAAATTCCACCAAAATTAGTTAGGGTATTTATTCCAAATATATTTTATGAAAGACCAGATGGATAATTATTTTATAAGAAATCATGTTTGGATGGAAATTGTAGCATTTGTGATAGATTACCAAAATTAAAAGAATGTATCCATAAGGAATGTATAAGTGCAATTGGATATAAATTAGCTAGCTTGAGAAAATACAAATCTTGACTTATCAAGCAAAAATATGGCAAAGAATATAAAAGGTGTGAACTTGTTATGAAAGAGATATTTGTTTCAAAATTTATGGTCAAATACATAGAAAAAGTTGTTTATGAGTATGCAAGAAATAGACATAGGACTAAATAGTTGGATGAACATTTAAAGCTAAGGACACATTCCCACTTGATTCTATTATTTCAATAGTTGCCTTTTCTAAAAATTACACATTCAAACCAAAAATGAAATTTGAATCTCAGTATTACAACTCAATATAAGTTTCCATATTTGTGAATATAACATTCATGTATGCACCAGATAGTATAGAGAAATATCAAAAAATATTAAGGGAGTACCATATCTATATCAGTGATGACCAATCACATTGTGCAGAACATGTGCAAGGGTATTTTGAGAAGTTCTATGGATAGTTGACTTAGAGAAACATTAATTTCAAATAGCATTACATTTGGTCAGAAAATTTCATATCACAATTCAAGAATGCACAATTTTTTTATTAGTTGAGTAGGATGCATGTCACCATTGGTGTAGAACATATTTGGAGTTTCACTAAGGCTGGTCAAGGAAAAGTGCAACACGACAGTGCTATAGTGTGTGTAGAAAGAGCCATTGTAAGGGAGGAGTTAAAATTTGACAATGTTGCTAATTTGATTGACACAAAAAATATGGTTTAATGGTGTAATGAGAACATATGTCATGGTGTTCAAGAAAATTCTACTATTTGTATACATTTTTGGTTAATGGTGGAAAAAGACTTGGTAAACTATGAGGATTGTATCACTCTAATAGGTTCAAGTGAGCTCCACTCATTTCATATCCCAGATATAGGTTCTTGGACTATTAATATGTGACACTTGGCACACTTTTGTTCTATTTTCATGGACTCTATTTAGAATTAGTGTGTGTCACAAGAGTGGGTGGCTGAATAGAGTTCTAGACCTCTAATTTCAATCAACACATATCAAGTTCCACTAGCATTATAACTTATAGACATGACATCATTAAATGACTTTGACAATATATCTAATCTAGTATAGTCAAGTAGAAGATTAATCTTTATGTACTATTTATTCTCATTATCTATCTTCATAGTGTTATTAAAAATTGTTTTTTATGATGCAGAACATATTTTTATAGCTATTGTAGATGAAGAAAATGAAGAGGGAATAGATTACTACTTATATTGATGTGTAGATGGAAAGAAAAAATTGACATTCCCGATCATAGATGGAGAAAATTTGATTATCCCACTAGTTTTGTGGTAGTTACTAGAACTTGGTTTCAATCATATCCTATAAAAAATTCAAATTTATGGTTGTTTGAAGACTTTGAAATACACATGAAGATATTGCACTATTCAAAATTTGTTCGTACAATGAATATTCAATTGAAAAAATATCATGGAAAGCCAAGAAACCAGAATATATGGAAAGTTTGCAAGTCAAACCATAAAGTTATTCTTTATACTATCAAGATTAGAGAAGATCCAAGCAGTTCATTGGATTGAAATGCATAGGTATGTTGACTTGAAAAATGTAGATGTAATCAATTTTACCAAATGTTTTTGATTTTTTAGGTAGTACGTGCATAAATTTCATCTTTAATTACTTGCTAACATTTTTTTGTAGGTTAGTGGTGCCAAATCAGCTTACACCTTCACATGGTTGGCACCGTTAGTAAATAATTTCATATTCTTGAAGCTAAGATAATCTTACTAAAAATACTTGGCATTTCTATACTCCTAAAAAATTTCTCATGACAAATTTATTTCTCCTTGTAGCCTTCCAAACACATTTGTTGTCAGTGTTTCCAAGCTTTGGAATAGTAGTGAAAATGTACTTATTAGTAGAATTTGATATCATGGTCATTGAAGCATGTGTAATTTGCTTATATATGCATGCTTGAAGTGGTGTATTTGAACCTGCCAGTCCTAGAGGTAAAATTTCTAGTTGGAGGTCAACAAGTTGTCTCTTCACTCCCAAAAAGTTGTATTTTAGGATCCGTTACTGAAACTTCTACCATGGATTTCTATAATAGGTGATTTAGACTAGATTTGAGGTGCACTTGGAGGCATTTTAAATGAATAAGAGGGATATTATAGTTCCTCCATATGACTTTTATTTTTTGTTTTATCCATGAATGAAGTTAGGCTAAAAATCAAAATCTTTCTTATATTGGGAAGGGCATTCTTGAGCTCAAAATAGGTGGTGGGTTAGTCACCTAGGCCAAATGGGAGGACAAGTACCTAGTAGTAGACATTATCCACCCCTCTATAAGGGTTATTAGTTCTATTTTTCATCCAAAAATCACTGAAAGTTGAGTTCTTGGATTGTAGCTTCAACTTTAACAACATTTATTGTCAGTGTTTCTATGCTCTAGAATAGTAGTGAAAATGCACTTATGGGTGGAATTGTATGTCATGGTCATTGGAAAATGTGTAATTTAATTATATAGATGTACTAAAAGTAATGGATTTGAACCCACCAGTATTGGAGGTAAAATTATTAGTTGGAGGTCAATAAGTTGTCTCTTTACTACCAAAAAGTTGCATTTTAGTACCCGTTATTGCAACTTTTACCATAAATTTCCATTGTAGGTGATTTATAATAGATTCAAGGTGAAATTATAGGTGTCTCAAACTACAACTTCTATCATAGATTGCTCTTATAGGTGCCTCAAACTAGATTTAGGTTGAAATTATAAGGATTTCTCATGCATAGGGAGGATATTACGGTTCCTCCATATAACTTAAAATTTTCTTTTTATGCATGCCTAAAATTAGGATAAAAATCAACATCTTTCTTATATTGGGAAGAGCATTCTTGAGCCCAAAATGGGTGGTGGGTTTGTCAATTGGGCCAAATGGGAGGTCAAGAACCTATTCATAAATGTAATCCACCCCTTGAAATGTGTTCACAGTGTCATTTTTTTAGTTGGAGGCCATTAAGAAGCCAAAAAGGTCTAATAAGCCTAATAGTCCAAGTGAACAATATACACATGGCTAGAAGCTAGTGCCATTGAAATTAGGTTTCAAGAACTTTAAAAGGTATGTTTGAATCTTGTAAAATTTTTCCCGTAGTCAAAAATATATAAATGGCCACATATTTGTAAGAGAGATCATATACCGGTCAAACCAAGGAGAAATATCCAAAAAAGGGGGCTATAAGCCTTAAAAACCCAAGATGAGCCTTGTATGTGAAATGGGATGCTAAAGTGAGTTAGATAAATTGAAAGGGGTTCAATAAAGTGTAATTAGGTCACCTAAGTGAATTTATTATTGTAAAACTAGTGAAAGGGTATTATGTTATATAGAGTGAGACAAATGCTTCTTGGAGTTCAATGACTGGGATATTCAAGGAAAACAAATAAGAGGATTGGTTTTCCACATAATAGAGACCTATAGTGAAGAATGCATAGCAAGGCTTTGAGGTGTTTTCAAAGGGTGTAGACATTTTTAAGAGCTTATTTAAGTTATAGAAGATACCATCATGTCATAGACTAATCAAAGACATGTCATAGGTTTTCAAAGCTTTCCAAACACCCACAAACATGACCCTAATATGTACATCACCTCAATATAACCAAGGAGCATTAAAACACCTAATGGGGACTCTATCATCTAAAATAAATATAGCTAGTTTTAGAAGGGTTGATAATATCAAGAAAGATTAAATGAAAGTTTCCTTGTTAATGATGGTGTTTCATTGAGGTTCCATGAGCATTCAATAGTAGTGGGGTTTTGGATCATTTGAGAAATGTTCTTGAACACTTAATGCTTTAGTCATAGTCAAAAGCTTCCACCTATAGTCCATCTTTTAGATTAGTGTGCATAGATACAATAATGGGTCATCTTGAATAATTCCATGGTGGGATGGTGGTGTCCAAGGTGAGAGGTGGGCTCATACAAATTCAATCATGATAGGAGAGGTTTCCAAAGAACACGTACATTCATACCCTCAAAGCATGCACTTATAGCTAGGGAAACATAGTCATGAAGTCAAAATTATCAATGGTGAATTTTATTAGCCAAATCAAGATTTTAAAACATGTACCCACATTAATAATATGGATTGAGCATGTAGATGTAGTACAGGCCTATGTATGGATGTTAACTGTGTGAGGCCCAAATGCCTTGCTATGTGGGAAAAACATGTTATAGGAAGGTTGAAAGGTGGTTTACA
Organism: Torreya grandis; assembly: GCA_037957365.1. Taxonomy (NCBI): domain Eukaryota; kingdom Viridiplantae; phylum Streptophyta; class Pinopsida; order Cupressales; family Taxaceae; genus Torreya; species Torreya grandis. The sequence continues at coordinate 2,571,996 of JARHVA010002407.1, forward strand.
ATGAAGTATTAGTCCTAATGGGTATAAATGGGTGTGAATTAGACAAAATAATCCATTTATCATACATAAATCTCCAACTATTATTAACATGCAGTCATATGAGGTTTTTTGAGAATGTACAAGATGACATGGAAGATAGTGAGATAGAAAATGAAGGGCGAAATCATGAAAGGAGAGGTTTAATGATATTTTATATGAAAATAATAATGATAATTCAGAAACAAAACCAAAATAGGATGATGACTCATTTGTGAAATTTGACCATGCAGACACGTGTCACTAGCTTTTATCAAAATGGGCCTACATGCCAAATAAGTTGTAGCTAATAATAAAATTTGCTGGAAAGGATAATTATGAAATAACATACTAATTAAATATATTTTTTATAATTTTTTAATATGGTAACTATTAATTTTTTATTACAGTCAAACCTATGTCAAATCATTGTCACAATTGGAGCTTATGTTGGAGAAATTGGTCAGTTTGGTGCATCTATAGATAAAAGAATGAATTTTGATAATAATGTTATTAATGAAATTAAAAAACATCCCATTCCATCCTTATGGTCATATAAAGAGTAAATTTACCTCTATTTTGAGACAGTCCTCTTGCAATTAAGAAGGTCACCAGTAGAGATTTCTAAAAGTTTTGTCAGTTCTAGATGCCAGGAACCAATTTAGGCATTAGAGAGGTATTAAAACCATATAAAATTATTTTTCAAACCTATATTTTGCTATATAATGGATAAAATTCTTGTATTTCATGAATTTTTTTGAATAAAGACAAGTTTTGGCATGAAGGAAGCATGCATGCAGGTCAAGGTAAATTGTAGTAAAAAGGGTCTTCAGGACAAAATACATATCAAAATGACTTTAAACATGTTAATATTTTTATTAATTAAATCATATACACATAAATAATATTTTTAAGTCCATATGATAAGTTTAAGTGCTTGTTTTGTCACAGTCCCCTCCATGTCTCATAATGGTCATTATTCATACATGCATACTTTTTGGAGTTTCAAGCTGTGTTTGAGGGTTAAAATATTATGTAAGTATTTTATAAGTATATTAATATGGTTTTAAAAATATTAAAAACCTTTAAATTTTGTTCACACTCCAAACATCAAGCAATCCCCATAGGCAAGCTCAAATCCCCACAAGTAGTCTCAAAGGCATAAACGTAAAGTTTTTTTTATTTATTTATTGGAAAGGTGTTATGAGATGTTATATATGTCATTGTGATGTTTTAAAGAAATTAATATCAAATTTAAGTTGAAATTGGTTATTTTGAGAGTATGTATAGGGCATGAGAATCCCTAGATTAAGGTTTGCGCATTTTCGAGAGATTTAACAATGGGAATTTAATGAAACTTTATAATATTACTCCCCTATCCAAGTATACTGTGAATACAAATGTTTTAAATTTAGATTTTATGTTTGTGTATGGATTATAGGACATAAGTTTTGCAATAGGGCTAATTAGGCCTAAATGAGGATAGGCTAATGAAGGAAGTGATAGTTAGAGGTGGAGTTGGGCTATGAAATTTGACATAGACATGGAAAAATATAGAGAGTAACTATAGATGCTATTATAATATCTTAATAAATCATAAATTTTATACAAAAGGAAAAATATATTAAAAAAGGTTACAAGATTTGAGATATCATTGTGTCCATAAGGTGTGGAATGAGAGAAAAAGATTGTTTGAGTAATTGAAGGGGGTTATAGTAGGTATGTTATGATAATATAAGATCATATCTTATAATAGGTTGAGATCTTGAAACATAGACCAAGATTTAGTCCTTGAGACCTAAATAAGGTGCCTTGTAAGAAACTAGAAAGAGATTGAGAGGTAAAGGATGAGTTTTTAATGTGTGGATAGAGGTAAATAACATGAAGGAGGTAATACTAAGAGTACAAGGAATAATTACTAGGTGTAATAATCTAAATTATCCCAAAGAGTCAAAAAAGGATCTAGCTTGTGAAAGAAGATTCAAATCAAACCATAGCAAGTGAATGTGATCATTTGGGTTTAGTACTAGCTAATGATGTTTTTTAAGACTTATCTTCCATACCTCTTCATCAGCATATAAACATAATTCAAATGCAATCACTGATATTATGTATTTATTATAAGGGTCTAATTTGTAACATTATCCTAACAAGTTATTCTCAGTTTCATAACATTTGTAAGCCCTAAGAATACTTCAAATCCAAGCATTCATAATACTTTGAACACAAGTGATTCAAACAAGATTTTATTCATTGGTTTTGTTAAATATTCTTGTACAAAATAATAATGACATGTACAAATGCCATATACAAGCATATAATTTCAATAATACATGCATTTCCATATAGGCATACAAAAAATTACATCATGTCTAACAACATAGTATCTAACGTTGGGTAAATACATCATATACACATGTACAATGCCAAAAATGCATACATTGCCATATAGGCATACAAAAGTGTAGATCATTTACAACATCCTAATCATCAAATAGTCTCCCTCTCTTTGCCTTTTCAAAGAAGATTCTCCCTGGGAGGCCCTACTTGTAGATGGAGATATCCCAAATGCCTTTTATTGCTCCAAGGTTCAACTATGGGTACCATGGTCATATCTCACTTGTAGTCAAACCTATTCAAATAAAAAAATATTATAAAATTAACAAGTATACACGAAACCATGTTAAGAAACTCATTTTAAACTATTATAAAAAAATCATTTAAACATGCACATACTGAAATATCATGGTCCTTCTTAATTTGTCATTGACGCTCAATTAGGTCAGTGCCAAGATCAGCTACACAAACATGCATGTCAAATGATGAAGAAACATGAGGAGATATCATAGTATTCATCTGAATTAGACTATCAAATGCCATATGACAACCCTACATACACAATACATTCATGCATATAGGTTATATTTGCCAAAGTATATAGTAAAATTATTAAAACAAATGTACTAAATTAGAATTCAAAATTTAAAATG
>JARHVA010002407.1:2580000-2595000 GCA_037957365.1 Torreya grandis
AGGTGTAGATAAATTCTCAGGATAATAAGATATAGCTATAGATGCATCTCATGGTAATACTAACTATGTGTTTTAGTATATTATTAAAGATAATATCAAATCTATAGGAAGAAGTAAGTTAATCATGGTACACTTGTTATGGAAAATATATGTTAATATATGGCATATGGAGAGGTGAAAGTGGGTATTATTCCTAAATAGTAGAATATATACATGGTTATGATAAATGGATCTCAAAGATGAGGCAAATATAATAATGGTGAGGATATCCTTTTACACAGGATATGTCAAATGGATAAGGGATAAGAACCATGTAGTTATAATACCCACCTTGGAAATGCATAAGTCATATACACCAATATATAAGATATAATAATGTATGTATGAAGTATGATAACCATAATGTATCAATATGAAAATGATGTGTAGGACGTAGATTCCCACTAGTGTAGTAATTCTAGACACATAAGTAAAGTAGCTCCAAAAAGTGATAAAGGATTAAAAAAACTTATAGGTATTGGGATACATGCATACTATGGGAATGAATATATGCATAAATGTATACTCATGTGATGCTCAATGTAATACCATATGAAAAAAATATCCTACTACCCCTAAGGTTATATATAGGATAAGATCAAAGGTGAGAATGTTAGCAGAGCTTCCTGGAAACACTGTAGAACATGCTAATTATAGGGATAGCTTGGGTAGTGGAGTGTAATAAAAAGGCACAAAGGAGACTATAGTAATACATACCATATATGATATACAAAGATGCACCTAAAGAGAAACAAGATCTCAGATGTTAATAGAAGATGTAACACAAATGACATAAATTTTGATAATAGATTAAATTAAACCAGAGTACTCACTATGCATTAACTATATACATAAAAGAAGATTAGAAAAACAATAAAAAAATGATTATATTAATATCTAGCAATACATCAAAACCATATTATATTACAACAAAGTGTTATATATAGTCTTTTAAAATTTATTGTCTCTTCACATTACAGCCTTTCAAGATACAAAAGGAAAGACTCTTCACACTCTTCTATTACTTGATTAGGCTTACATTGTCGAATAAATACAAAAGTTATACAAAAGATAAAATCATATAATTTGCACATGTGTCCTTATATTACACTTCGAGGTTTTATCATGCTCCATTCTCCATCTAACACTTTCCCAAACTTAAATATTTTTCTCATCCTAAGATAAAGTCAAGCTTGTCTGAACTAAGCAAAAAATATAAGTTATTTTTACAAAATTCATAGTTATCACTATAGGTTCTATTTATCAGTTTTCACCCTTTGCATACTACTTAGTTGCCTTTTTAGATATTTAACTAAGTAGCATTATAGTCTACCACCCTTTCAAGTTTTCAATAGGATTTCGTAACTAAGTGGTCATCATTTACAAGTTTTCAACCATTTTGGACCCACTCCTAGTGTTTATAATATATTCAAGAAAACCATAATATGCATGATGTTTTAAAAGGGAAGTGTTCAAAACATAATGCTAAAGATAAGGAAGTGTTTGACTAAGTGGCTATAGAGGTTGCAGTGTTTAGCTAGCTATTGACCCACAGGCTTCTAATGTACCCACTATCAGAGGAAGTTATGGAGATTTCACCTTTCTGTCGAACCTCCTCTCCTATATAATTTATTAGAGCTATTACAGAGGAATGAATTAGGGTTCATATATTATCTGTTAAATAATGAGATCAACTTGAGATAAATATTTCTTGAGTGTTTTCTAATCTATGAGTACTTCACATACCATGGCTAGTAGAATGTGCAATGGTACATAGATCATCATCATATTTTGCAAATCATCATCACCTAAAATTATGAGCAATGCTTTGGAATTAGATAACTTGAGTTGAATATCCAAGACAAGCTCATCTAATCTATCTATTATCTTTTGGGTTTGGATGGATAAAAATGTTTTGAGGATTATTTCATTATGCCATACTTATAGCTTTTATATGGTATCATCCCTAGAATCCAAAATTTATATGACTGTGTTGCTCATCTTTTTTACAGTAATTTTTTGGGCTTTCAATATGTCTTTGGATTTATCAGTAGTGACAAATTCATGTTTTTAGTAGTCAAAGATTAATTAAGATGTTATCTATAATTCAACATATCTTGGGATATCTATTTGGTCTACCTCATAGTGGTGTCTAGGATCTATTCATATTCATCAATGATTTTGTATATGACTTCTGATTTAGTCCTGAGAGCTTACCCTTGTGTACCCAATGTGAATACTTTATGTGTAGCTTCCCAATTCTTTGTAAGTTCTATCAATAGAGTAGTGAATTCTTTATCATCTAACATGACTTGATCACCTAGTACTTGCATAACTAAGGTGGGACAAGTATTATTTATCAATTTTCATGCATGTGCTAGCTATTCTTCTACTTTAGCTTTTTTTTCACATAGCCTTAGGACTTCTTGTTCTAAATATGAGGCCTTTTGTGCAATTGATTCTTGAGAGGTGACTATTCCTTCGATATGTTTCGAAAATGGTAGTTGGGTCACATCCAATGATTTTTCCATCATAGTGGTATCAAGTGCCATGGATGTGGTCGTCGGTGTCATAGGATTAGGTGTGAATTGAGCCAATGGAATCAAGAAAGTAATTTTTTGCATTGATGTAATAGGGACATCCCATAGTCATTATCTAGAGAACTATGATGCTTTTTTTGTGGCCTTTGTGTGAGCTACACTTTCTATTGCTACCTATTATTTTGTGTCTTTTTACTCCTTGCCCTATGATTTTGCTTCATTTTTGGCCTTAGCATTAGCTTTAGCTTGCACTTCAGCTTCTTCCTCAACCTTAGCCTTAGCATTAGATTGAGCTTTGGCTTTAGCAGCTACCTCAATCTTAGGTTTGTCTTGTACTTCAGCCTTAGATTTATCTTGGGATGCTTGTGTTCATGTTGCACATATAATATATTCTTTATTAGCCTTGGCGTAAGCTTCTTGTTTCTTCTATTTTTATTTTACATCTTATGCCTCTTTTTTTAACATTGGGATTCTTCCTATTCTTTCTTCTTTACCTCTACTTCTTCATCCTTCTTGTTCACAACTTCTATTTCCTCAATATTTTGCCTTATAGCTTCATCTTCATTGACTTGATTCTACATAACCATTACTTCCTCAATCTTATTTTGAATTTCAATGCTTATGTATTTCTACTTATGTTGTTGATACTACATAGCTTCTTGTTTTGCCTCATGTGTCATTGTTGGTTCTACTTGTTTTTTTTTTTTATTACTCCTTTCTTTCTCCTTCACCTCTTCAGGGTATAATGTGTCTTACATAGTTTGTTATTCATCTACTATTTTGGGAGCAATTGTATCCATGGGTTCCTCATCACCTTCTACGAGCTTGATATCTAATTAAATATGCTTGGGTGATGGTGTTCTACCCAGCTGACATTTACATACAAATGTATTTTTATTAGATATTTTTGGAGGCATGAGAGTCCAATTTTGATTCTTTGAAACCTAGGGCTAGGGATATTTTTTATCTACTTAAGACTATTATGAAACACTTTCTTTTGTATGTTCACCAAAAGACACCATTATTTTATGCATAGTTTGTGATGGTTTAGCAAAAGGATGTGTGCATGGTAACTAGAATAAGATTGGTGTAGGAATGTCTTATTCAAGTAAATCCCACCATATTCATAGATAATGATCATGTGGATGACTTTATTAGAATATCTCAGCCTCCAACTCATTTTGAACTACTTCGTATCCTCCAGTATAAATAAAAATAGGAGGTGGTTTAGTAATATCAACCCATAGCTCCGTTCTTACATGATTTTTCACTTGACAAGTACACATTGATTTCCAAAAGCTAAGATCCTTGTATTCCTCTTTATCATACACCTAAATTTTAATATCTTCCAGCATTAATTGGATCACTTTTTATTCTTCTACCTCAAACTTAGGTAAATTACACTCAGTAGCTATCCTTAGAACCATGGGATTTTTGAGCTAGGACTTTGTTTGACATGTTATTTTCTTTAGTGGAGGTGGTGAGGATGTATATGTAGGTGCTTTCCTCTTGCCTTTCTCTTAGTTTTGTAGAGCTTATGTCTATGATAGTTGTGCTTTTTGAGCAAGCACTTATGTTAGTTGTTCAGGGGTTGATTTCTCCACTTCTGCTTATTGTGTCTCTAGAGGAATGGCTTGTAATGATAGAACCGACCTCATCTTTTGCTTCAGCCATTGAAATTGAAAAAAACATTAGGGTTAAAATAGGAATAACCAACTCATAAACTTTGATTGGAATTATGTTATGTAATTTGGTTACTGAAGCATGTTATCCCAAATATTGCATTACATCTTGTGGGATATTGGTGTGTGTTCAGATCAATGCTAGGAATTCAATCCACCATATGTTAAATCACCCAAATTATTCATAAAACTACCCTATTTTGGTCCATGTGATATCACAAAGGCATTACCAATCCAAAAATCTATATTTATATTAACTTGCTCTAGTGGAGATTTCCACTGTGTGAAACACAATAAAAGAACCAAAATTTGGTACAAAAATGTTTGTGTGCTTCCAAAAGTACCTTTTCTATATTCATGGAGAGTGTGGATGCCAAAAATTTAGGCTAATTTAAGTCCTCTCTTAACTTTGTCATGCGATAGGTAATATCAATTATACCTCTTCTCATATGACTTACTTTTTTGGTAGTTTACCAGAATATTTTTGTGATGCATTGTAAAATGATGCACAGTGAAGCATCCTCAATTGATTCAATTCATGTTCCTCACCCCACCTTTGTAGTATATTTTTCCCTAATATCTAAATGGATTGGTGGTGTTATATATTTATTTAAGGTAGGAGATATTTATCATGATTAGAAAGGTCGATTACTTGTGCCTTAGTGTGCGTAACACTACAAATTGTAACATCTTAAACTAATGGATAGCCCTTTGATTGTAGTGGCTAAGAACAGTCATCATAATATCATCTAACTTCCCAAATTTAGGCAACTTAAGTAATCTTTTAGTGTTGGAGCCTCATAGTGGATGTTGAAGTGTGAGGGTTCTTGCCTATCTTGCTCTTTGAATATCCTAGGCAAAAAGAGAAAATTTTAATACATCTATATATCAAATGAATTTGGATCATTATATTTATTTTTTTGAATACCTATCCCAATCACCATTTTTTTTTAATAGAAGAATTAATAACTGATTTCTCTCCATGGTTTGATCAGTGGTCTGGAATGAATGATTATTATGCTTAGTTGTGCTCTTATTCTAAATCTATTCACGCTTAGGTATTTTAAAAACAAATTAATTTAACCTCTTATTAGTTTATGTTTTTAACATTTTAGCACTTTCCATACCCTACTCTTATATAGCTATTAGCACCCAATTTCATGTCACCACCTCCTTTAAATGCATTGACTACTTGTGCATAAATTTTACTTTTTAAGTTAATATAATTTAATTTAAGTTACCTTGATAGGTATGTTTAGTGATTATAATATTTAATTTGTTTCTTAGGTAGTTATTACATGTGATTAGTTTTCCTTTCATCTAATCAATTTACCTTACAAATCCACTTGTCCATTTACTACTAAAGATTCTTCAAAAAAGATGCAATCTTTTTGAAATACTACATCATTAACAATATAACATGACCATTGGCCATCCATTCATCATATCTATATTTTCACCACATTCTTGAAATTAATTAAGATAGATGTAGTTGTGCCTAGTTGTCTTTGATGAGATGTCCCTAGAATGTTGTCCCACCCTATGATGATAACCACTTCTTGGTGGTTGTGATGTGTTGCATTATAATGAACATGTTATATAAAGATTATAACATGAGAAAATAAAATAAAATAAAATAAAATCCTAAATACATGGTGATACTCAACAACCACTAAATTTTTTATCTGAATGATAGAGATTAAAGATGATATGGCTTAAGCCTACATCCATTTATACATCTTGTAGTATGGTTCCCTAAAAATGTTTCAACACTATAGTACCCCATGGTGATACTTCATGAATGATGTTAGCACCTTTCCATTTAATGCACAAATTTCTTGGGAATGATTTAAATCTACTATCATAAAGCAATATTGTTTACTTTGGGTCAAATTACATAGATCACAAGTTGCGATAATGCCATGTTTTTTGACAATGTCTATTAATCTATTATATTCATTGTGCCCTTTGTCTATTTTATTCCATATTTATGAAATCCGTCAACCATGTTTTTAATGAATCCTTATCTCCTAATCTCATAACCATTATAATGCATAGACTAGGAACAATATACTCCATAAACATTACGACCTCAAGACCATATACAAGTTGAAATCGAGTGAACCTTATAGCTCTCTTGAAATGTGTTATACAGGCCCATAGAATCACAAGAATTTGGTCTTCCCAATCATCCCTTTGTACATTAAAATTTTTCATTAACATCATCCCCAATATTTTATTAGATACTTCTACCTATCCATCTACCTACGGATGGTAAGCCTTGCTTTTGTGGTGCAATATCATGAAATATTCAATGAGAGTCTTCATAGTACTAGATTAATGAACTACATGCCTCTAACACTTACCATCTTAGATAGACATCTAATCCTTCTGATAATTTTCTCATATAAAAATTTTGTAGCATCTTTAGCACCACAGTTTGGACTGGAAATAATTTCCACCCATTTAGAGAAATAGTCTGTCACAACAATAATATATCAGGTGTGATTACACTTACTTGGAGGAGATATAGGTCCAACGAAGTTAATTCACCATTATTCAAAATGTTTTCCTACAAGAATGGGAATCGAAGGAATTTCATCAAGTTGGTTTGGTTTACCCATTCATTGAAAGACATCATAGTGTTTAGAAACTTTATGCACATCCCAAAATGACATAGGCCATGAAAGACCACTTTGTAGTATTTTATTTGCAGCAGCTTCTCCTACAAAATGACCTCCTTCAATTATTTGATGATCCTCTTAAATAAGTTATTGTGGTTTATTCTCTAGAAATACCCTACACAATATATCATCTTTCCCATGCTTGTAAAAGAATCCATTAATAAGGCTTTATGGTGTGGCTCGGGTAACCATTTTCTTCTTATCTCACTCAGTGTAGTGCATAGGAAATTTTTTTTGTTCCAAGAAATTTACAATGTCCTCCATGTTATAAGGAACTACAAAAGTTATAAATAAATGCACATCCAGGGATTCATCTTAAAGTTTCCCTAGTTCCTCCCCATTGTGATGTTTGATGAGGTGATTTGGTCCCACATTCTCTCATCTTAGATTAACATTAATCTAGAATTGAATTTCCTAAAAGATCATTAGCCACCTTGGTATGCATTCTCCCAACATTGGCTTATTAACCAGGTATTACAATGTCTGGTGATCTTGAAGAACTCAATGTGAGTATCTAATAAGTAATACCAAGACTTTTGTAATGCAAACACCATGGATTGTGTTTCTCTCTTTGTAGTCATGTAATTATTTTTTGTAGTTAATGTTTTTGGCTAGCAAAATCTATCAAGTGATCTAACCCACCTTCACTTTGATATGTTAAGATAAATCCAAATGTGGTACCCAAAACATCCACATGTTTATGGAATGGCTTCTTCTATTCATGAAATACTAAGATTGGTGTTGTTACCAACCTTTACTTTAACTCGATGAATGTTGTTTGGCAATGTGGTGTTCACTCAAATTTGGTATCCTTGTGTAATAATTTCTCCATGGATGGAAATATAGTTGTATACCATTTTATAAACTTCCAATAATATCTTATATGGCCAAGGAAGGTGTGCACTTCAATTGAGTTATTAGAGGGTGGCATTCTTACTATAATAAGAATTTTATCTAGGTTGACCAAAATACTATCATTACACATAACATGGCCCAGCAAGACAATGAAAAGTGTAAATAATAGGCACTTCTTTAAACTTAAAGTGATGCACAAAGTCTGACATCACTTTAACATCAATCTTTGTTTTGACAAGTGTTCTTTAAGGAGAGAGAAGATAGACTAATCATACAGATAGACTTTCAGGAAATCATGAATGAAATATTTGAATGCATTTAACATAGCTCTAAAAAATAAAGTAGGTGCAATTTTTAAACCAAATGGCATTACCTTATATGCAACCAATACCCATTCAATAGTGAAAGTGGTCTTAGCTTGATCCTCATTAGCTATCAAAATATGATAATGTCTATTGAAACCATTTGTAAATGAATATACTTCTTGTACAAAAATAGATTCAATGACTTCGTCTGTAATAATGATTCGAAATAGATCATTAAAATAGGCCTCACACCTAAATTTATGTTATTTTCATAGGTTGACCAACCATGGGACTCACTCCATCTACCTTTTCAAATGGACAAATGATTTAAACTTCTTGCATTTGATCAATTTTGGAATTTAATTTGATCTTCATATTAGGATTGATCCTGTATGGTTATTTTTGATAATACATGCACACTCTTTTATCTCTATGTGCATTTATCCCTAATAAGGATCTACACCTTTTACCTATAAGAATTTTCTTAGAAATACATATTGATAATATCTTAGTAGTTTTAGGCATTAGATATTTTCTCTTTTCCCCTATAATCTCCCACTATTAGAAGTTTAGGGGCTGATTCTATACCAATATTTCCTTCCATCCTTCGTAAATATTCCTGATATATCTTACCTAATCTACTAGGAAAAGTATATTTTAGAATGTGCTTGCCTTCACATTATGGAATGTTGATGTTATAATAGTTTTCATCTTCCACTTGCTCTTCACTATGAATTGGTTTGGATTCATCTTATTGTTGTGGCTCAAATAAACCTTCTATATCAAGATCTCCATCACTGTCACTATCACTTGATTTTTTCAAATCACTAATTATTATATTACATGGATGAACAAGGATTTGTTATATTTGGTTGGCTTTTTAATTGCATAGTGGGAGATCCAAGTCTTGCACATCTTCTTGGTGTGATTATTATTTAGCTAGAGTTGCTAAATCTTCTAGTTATCCATGACACATAATTCTTTTAATTTTATCGAAGACATTATGTAATGGTGGATTATCATCTTCAAACACAAAATTTTGATTGAAATATTGATAAATTTGCACCCAATTTTGGTTTCCATTCTATGTTTTTAGAGCATACCAAGATGTTGATATAGGTACTAGGGTGTGGCTAAATATGTGTACCGAATATAATAGTTCTAATCCTTTTGTGGTCCATATATCTAAACAATAAGGGATGTGAAATTATGGGAATTGACCTTCTTGAAATCAAGTCCATTCTGATTTAACACTAGTTGGTAGCTAAAACCTTACATGTAAAACTTCACATGCTTCATCCCACTACATTTTTGAATTTTTGTGTATTTCCCACCATGTCGAAGCAGTTCCTTTTAGTATATAGATGAGTGTAATAACTCATTAATCCACCTACAATACATTGTGTTCAATCCTTAATATAAATGGATTGAGATCCTCTATCAAAAAAATATTAAGTTTTCTAGTGTTCTACAATGAACACCATGCATAAATATCACATCTCATGATCTTTGTTAGACCAATTCAAGATGTGCATGTCGAAGTCACCACTTATGGATAATGCAAAATACCTAGGTAGAATACCTTATGGGGTCAATTTAGTATAGTCAATCACAGTTGCACTAGTATTATATAGGAGCTCTACTTCAAATTTCATCAGTGAGTGCATTAAAAGAAAAACACAATCTTTGATATGAACCTGCCTAATTAGAGAATTTGTTATAATAGTTTTGAATAGTAGTCATTGTTCTTACTATGTAGCTCTTGGTTTCTAATTTTGACACTCTACATATTGCATCTCATTTTGCCTTTCATTTGTACCTTCTTTAAACCAACTATTGTCCCCATAAGCATAAGGAGACTTGATATATGGATTTTAATTAGACTTGTTTAGGGGTATAAGCACTATTTTATCTTTATGATACACTTCAAACTAGTTATGCATAGTATTTAATGTCATTTGGCCATTATAGGCCCATTTATTACCAATTAAGGTAGGATAATGCATCTCTAATATCTTCATGTTAATGACCTCAAAGTCCCTATGCAAACTAAGCTTAGCCACTTTAATTTCAACTTCTTCTAACACGTAAATGGGTTTGACTCTACTATAATATTCCAAACTCAATGTTACTAGACTGTAGCTGAGATTTGATCATCTAATAGCTTCCAAAGTTGATTGGGGAATCATATTGACTATGATTTTATAATCAAACACTTCATTTTGAATTTCATACCTAGCTAACTCAATATCCATTTATGAATCCACATAGTAAGCCTTCTTGGTATTGACATACCAAACTACTTTGTTAGCCCTTTTTGTCTTCACTATGCACACTCTATAAGATTATGTAGGAGATTAGTGATGTTCTAAGATATATCCTCAATATGTAGTGTATTGAGTAGTTTCCACATATCTGTTAAAACAATCACAACACCCTCTTGCCTCATTATCCTAATAGTTCACCCATATATTTGAGCATCAATAATTGTGTTATCGTCCTTGAAAACCTATCCCACTAAACATTTTTAATGCCATAATCCCAAGGAATTTAAAAAAGAGTTAAGCCTTGTTCATCTCTTTGTTGCATTATGATAGCTTTTATAACTACATTTCCCTTTGGTTGTACATTAATCATATTTAAATTTTGCATTAGCTTCTCTTTTCTTTGTTTCTCCAAAATTGGGTAATCTTCTATTTGATGTAAAATTCAAACCTACAGTATACACAATAGACGTGCCTCTGATGGTTGGTGGGGCAGTTTCTTGTATAATGATTATATGCACTACATAGATAACATTGCATAGGGGTCGATAATACTAATAATCATTATTGAAACCTCATTGATATCTATCATGATATATACTTCTATATCCCCTTCTATAGCCTCCTATATTATTTTTATATCCCCTCCCCTATGATTATTATCTATCATATCCTCCTTATTAATTTGTCTACATATCATATCCTCCATATCGATGCCAATGAGAATTGGGAGTCTAGTTTACCTATTGTTACTGAAGATACACATTATTCTAGGGTTGCATATACTAATAAGAATATTGGTATGAGAGAGATAATGTATTAGTATAACTTGATAGGACATATCACTGGTATTGTGGTGATGAAGACATATGATATTGAGGTGACAAATCCAACCATCCTCGATTACCTTGAGTCATATTTATCATCTCCTCGTCTGGTCTTGGAATCACTTGGTTTGCATTTGGTATTTATTGAGCCACAACTATAAAGATGTTAGCTATATTACGTTTTAATTCTTGAAAATCTTGACAACTTATCTCATCATGATTTGTATATTTTTAAAAATTATAGTACATGATGTATGACTTTTGGATATATCACTAGAGAAAATGGCACTTAGACATAGGATGTCTAACTGCCCTGTAAATTTCACAATTTTTTTTTAATTATTCAATAGTCATTTTTATGATGTTCCTCTTGGCCACATTCCATACACCATAAGCCTAACTCAAGCTTATCATTTTCATTTATTTCATTCATTTTACTCATAAAAACATCTAGCTTAGCTTCTGATTTTGATCCCATTGATGGAAGATCCATGTAATCTTATATCTATTCTACCCATATGGTAATAAACTGAGCATCATCCTTGGTAGAGTATTAATATTGGGAAATAAAAAACCTTATTATTGATTTTAGGCCCTCTACGAACCAAATAGCCTTATCCTTGTATTCTAAAATAAAATCAATTTTTTTTCATCACATCAAAAAACCTACGATCATATTCTCCAACCATTTCTTCATATTTTTGTCAAATTTCCTCTAGGTCTTTAATAACTTGATTAGAAAATTTTTTACCTTAAATTATGATACTACACATTATTTAACTTGTACAAGATCGAAGGAATTTACATTTATGTTTCTAATGAACTCTAAGATACATCCTACAAAATTCCCTACAAGTTCGCACTTCTTCACATCATCTAATGTTACCTCTTTCATAATCTATTTTATTTCATAGGTTACCAAGTATTGTTTAGGGTCTATAGACCCATCATAAGGCATTAAATTCATAAACATACCTACATTAAGTACCATATCTATTAGGCTAGTAGTTCTTACTATAGATGTTTGAATACTAACAACTGGGACTGGTGGTGACTCCATACTTTGTGTTACGATGTTATGTGACTACATAATATTTTATTTTATAATAGGTTATTGTTCACTAATCTTTTTAGGAGTAAAAATAAATCCTTCTTCTTTTATGTTCTTTCTTTCTAATGCCTACTTGGTTTCTACTATGATCTTTCTAAACTTATCTGTAATGAAATCAAACTAGCCTAAATCTACTTCTATCTTTATACTTTTTCTACCTTCAATAAATAAAGTGGGCTTGGGGGATGCAAACCCTTGAAATGAATGATGTTTATTTATAACTTCTAACTTTGAAATTGAACTAGAAATATTATTTCCTTCAATTTTAATGTTTTCCCAAGATCTTTCCTTCCTAGTTCAAGCTAAAAAACCTTCCCTTTACTATGATCTACCTCTACATCACTACTTCCAGCATCTTCTTCCTAGGTCTTTTCTCATATTCTATATATCTTTTTTTTTTAGTAGTCTCAACAACTTCTCTCAGTAGCCTCTCTTCTCTAGAATAATTTTCTTGCATTTCTCTAACTCTAACACTTTCTTCTCTACTCCTAGTCATATTCATAGTTACTTCTAGGTAATTTGTCTTATTTCACCTTCTTTGTTATCATAGTTCCCTTTCTAATCTCAAAATTTTATTCTTGCTCTATGTCTTTTCACCTTCCATTTTATAGGATCATGCTTAAGTTCATTTTACTCAACTCTTCATCATTCACTTTCTTTTGCATGCACCCCCATCGTTCTTGAATCGACTACTCCGTGTTGGATAAAGTAGGCACCATGGCCTTTTTCACATCCAACATTTTGATCAACAAAGGTAGTCAATGTATAATTTTCCCTGTAATTCCTTGGATAAATTAATCTTATAAAACCTGAAAATCTATGTATCCTTATACTACAAACTCGATAATATAGTCATTGATTATAGTCATCATCCAACAATCTACTACTTAGAACTAATTGGTATCTAGGTTATGAAGTCTTTATAATTTTTCCTCATTCCAAACTATAAATTATATTCTCCTTGGACTAAACCAATAGTATTATAATCTATCTAGCCATGAAACTAACAATCCAGATAACTTACATCCAAAAATTTCATAGATTTTTCCATAGAGGTACTCTTGGATAATCCCCTCTATAGTTTTCCAACTCTTTTTGCTTATTATTCTACAAAATTTGGTATTCTCTAATCTAACCATTTTTCTAAGTCTCTATATGCTGGTAAACATCTCAACATATTTCATCCAAGTAGGTTCCACACTCAGTGCATCACTATTAGTAGAGGTTCTTGGAAATACACCGGAACATGCAAATTATAGGGATAGATTGTATATTTAAGAGTAACAAAAAGGTGTAAAAGAGACTATAGTAATGCATACAATCTATGTTATACAAAGATACACCTAAAGAGCAAAAAGAACTTAGATACTAATAAAATATAAAGCATAAATGGCATAGCATTTGAGATTGGGTTAAAGTAAAATAGAGTAAAATATATATATATATATATTAGGAAAAGTATAACATAACGATTCTATTAGTCTCTATCAATACATCAGAATCATATTCTATTACATCAAAGTGTTATATATAGTCTTTTACAATCTGTTCTCTCTTCACATTCTAACCTTTCAATATACAAAAGGAAAGCCTCTTCACATTTTTTTAATTCCCTGATTAGACTTACAAGGCCGAATACATACAAAAGTTACCAAAAATATAGAATAATATACCTCACACATGTGTCCTTATATTATACTTAGTTTTACCATGCTCCATTCTTCATCCAACTGAGAGGGATAAATAATTATGTGTTCCCATAAATGCTCTATTTACACCAGGTGTATAGAATAATCTCAAGGAAACTTGGGAGTATGTGACCGATATTAGTAACGAAAAATATACGCCAAGTTTAGGTGATGCACCTCTAAACATACTGGGTCTATCAGTGAATCATAGCTAGAATTTTAGTCATGATGACATGGTACCAAAGTGAATATGTGTATGTGTACACGTGCATGTGTGTGTGTAAAAGTATCGATCATGAGGTACGAGATATAAGTGTCATGTAATAATGACATATAGAACCCATGCACACACTTCAAATATAAATGATATCCATAGACGCATGATCTATGTAATCTTTATATAGAAAATGGCAAGCTAGAAATATATCACCATGTAAAATTTGCTTGTGTGAAGATGTCCCTATCCCATATTTTGTGTCTATTGACCATATATAATATGTTTATCTTGCATCTCATCCACTCAAAATATACAATGAGAAATATATATATATATAACCAAAACAAAGGTAAAATATTTTTTAATTTATATTTCATGAATAATTTTGTATTTTTTGAAAAATTAAGTGATATCACACGTGAATTTATATATACCATTAAAATTATATATCCATGAATCACAAGTATCTAAACATGTTAAACTCACTATTAGATTCTTTACGCTCATCACCATAAGGTGTTTTGTTTATTTTCTTCTTTAGTGGGGTGAATTTATTTCTTAATGTAATTTAATACATTTTCCATTATTTTTAATGGGGTTTTCAATATGTGGCAATACCTTAAAATATGTTGCATTATTTTTAAGAGAATATTGTAATGGCTTGAGAATATTTATAAACCTATCATTGAAATTAAGTCTGTCTATGACATGAAATTTATCGTGCAATATTTTAATAAATTAGTTTTAAAAATAAGTGCACTCTTTCCAATCATAATATTTTTCTCAGT
>JARHVA010002408.1:600000-810000 GCA_037957365.1 Torreya grandis
TGAATTTAGGTGCAAATTTAAGAGGGTTTGTTGAGCATAGATCCAAACAATATTTGTTTATAGTAATTGTGAAGATAGATCTTAGAGTGATTATACTTTGGTGGCTTGTAATAAAATTTGAGCAAGTATTTCTTGGTGGATGTAGCCCACATTGGGTGAACCGTGTTATAAATGGTATTCTTAATGTGCATGTTTATTTATATTTTTTATGCATCTCTATTTATATCTATTATTGTGATTATATGAAATTGTTCCACATCAATTTTTTTACTTATTCTGAACAAGAAGATGATGAACATGTAAGGGCAAGTTTTGAAGAATCCAATCTAGCAAAAAGACTATGAGGTGATGGGATCAAATACCTTTCACACTAGAAAAGAGTAATTGGATCAGTGCTAGGAATGAAGAGGAAATGATAAGATAATGATGGGATCAAGTACCTTCCATAATAGTAAATGGTAATTGGATGGGTGCCAAGTATGAAAATCCCTTGATAGGAAATGATGGGTGCTAGATTAAAGTCTTTGAAAAGGTGATGCATGTTGATAAGACCTATCTAATAGGGTGAAATGGAAGATATGAAGGGATAGGTGACAACTTCGATTTGGTCTCAAGATAAAATGTGGTATCCAAAAAGTGGGACAATATGAGATGTATGGAGATGGATACAACTAGGGGATTATGCATAAGACAAGACACAATGGACAATTTTTTACTTTTTCAAATTTTATAATTTTTAGGGTTTTTGACATAATTTAATTTTTATTATTGTTTGGGATATGTATGTACACTATACAAATTAAATTACTTAGTAAAGGGAATACCAAGCCTAGAAACTAGGAAACTAATGGAGGGATGATAGATGGGGTGACAAAAGATGACAATGATGGGGGCCAAGGATGAATGGACTAGGGATAGCTAATGACCACATCATGAAGGAACTAGATGGATATGTTTCTTGAGTTTTCATTAGAGGATATGCCAATATGGTTTTGGGATAGTTATGAAAACACCTTCTATTTCCTTATGAAGGTTAAGATAGGAAAGAAGAAGAGATAGGATGCATGATATGATGACAGATGATGGATAGGAATAATAGATCAAGGGATAAGATGATGGGTGATATAAACAAAGTGGAAAAGGGATGTGATAAGTGGAATTGATGAATGAGGATATGAAATGGATGGATTTACCCCCAAGTGTTGAGGAATAATGCAGATAATAGATTATTTTACCATGACAATGGAAACTAGTTTTCATCATGGTACTTGCCCAAGGCATTGGAAGACTAGTTTTCACCATTAGATGAATGATTTTTTTTTTGAATTTTAGATGGCATCTCAATTTATTAGATGATGGGAGAGATGAAAGGCATGGAAATTTTATGTATTATTTAGCCAACACCTATTCTGTGATGGATGCTAGATGACTGGATGTCCTAGTGGCCTTTAGTGATTCTTGATGCTGATCTCTCTTGATATCTAGACTAGGTATTATCATTACCCCTAGGAGAGATGATGATACTCGAGGAGGTGATGTGAGGTATAGATTTTATTGGGTTTTGATGGGGATGGATGGGACTTGGATGGATGCTAAGACTTGATGAGATTGTGGGTTTGGGATAGGATGATGTGATGGGTGATGAAGGATTAGGACTAGTAGTCGCATACACCATTGAAGGTATTAGAAATTATTCATTTTATTTGTGCCATGTGATAAAATAATGTAGGATATCTAAGGCACTTGGATGATGTGGTTCATATTTGATCTAAATAGTTGAGGGATTATTGGTCATGCTTTTTACATTATTTGTATTTTTTGATTAGATTTGACTTTGATTGCCTCTTGGTGCCTAATTTTGGGATTTACCAAGGGATATTGATCTTTGACTTGATATATAATGATTATTTTTATTTTTATAGTCTCCTAATGCTAGATATCAGGCTTCACTAGGGAGAGATGCTTTAGGATTAGGCTGATGATTTTATTCTTCTTGATTTTTATTAATGGGATCAAAGATTACTTGATTATGATTTATGACTTGGAATATTATCTTGGACCTTTGGATTTGTGGCACATATTATATTTCTCAAGGAATGGTCCAATGATGCATGCTCCTGTGCATCCTTATGGAGGGAAGTGATTAAATGATCATTGATAGGGAGAAAAATGTCCATGATGGATGAAGATGGTGGTGAGGGCATGATGAGGTCAATGAGTGGT
Organism: Torreya grandis; assembly: GCA_037957365.1. Classification (NCBI taxonomy): domain Eukaryota; kingdom Viridiplantae; phylum Streptophyta; class Pinopsida; order Cupressales; family Taxaceae; genus Torreya; species Torreya grandis. The sequence goes on from JARHVA010002408.1 coordinate 602,224, forward strand.
AATGGGGTAGCATAGTATTCATAAGGATTCGTAGGAGACCCAACTTTTAAATCAAATAAAATATCCTCAAGATTAGCAAAAGGATCACTAGGACTAGCTGTAATAGACACATCCAAAGGAGTATCAGACTCACTCTAACAATCTTCAATAGATAAAGATTGTAAGAACTAATTTATGATGTCATTATCTAGAATGGAATCAAAAGATATGCCTGGTAATAAATTAAAGGCATCTAAATTATAGGTATCCTCTAAAAGATAGGCATTATGAACATCACTAAAGGATGACATTTTTGATGAGGAATCTGATTTGGATAAAGGTGTTAAACATGATCCTATAGAGCATAAGACCTCAGATGCTAACTTTGAAGCTGAATCTGATGCACAAGATATAATGCTACTATTTGTATATGCATTGTTTTCTATTGACATCTTGATAAAGGGTATTTGAGGTGATGGGTGAGAGGGATATGATGGATGAATTATAGGTTAAAAAATGATAGGTTCATGGAGGGGCTTATGAGAGATGGGAGGACTAGGTTCATAGGGAATAGACTCAATTTTGATGGAGGATTTTTCAAGGATGGGAGGATCATGTAGGACAGGTGTGGTGTCTTAACCTTGGCTTGGAAAGGGAATCTTGGCATTCCTCTTTTTATTCACTTAGGGATGTGGATGTATCTAGTTGATCATAAATTATTATATCACCATGGTTAATGAGGTCCTAGAAAAAATCTTGAAAAGGTCAACATCGATTAATGGTATACCCCCATGTTTGGTGATATGCACAATATTGGTCATCATTGTACAAAGAGGGAATTGGATTAGTAGGATCAATATGTCAAATGAGTGGATAGACCATCATGTTCATAGTAGCTAGTTATTTGAATAAGGATTCCAATGATACGGGAAGGGCAGTATAAGGATCCACTTCATGTTGTGACTTAGAGTGGAAGCATTGGACTTATAATCAGATGGTTGTGGATATGATTGGGTGGATAAATTTGAGGTGGCCAAGATTGGGTTCCCTTTGCTAGTATGAAAATGGGTAGATGGTGGGTTATGAATAGAAAATGGATGATTGGTACGAGATTCACATGATGGGGTTTGGATAGGAGGTGCAATGAGCTAAAGGGGATCAACACTTTCAAGAAGAGGTACACCCATCATAATGAGTCTTAAAAGGATCTCATCCTTGTTGGCATGTATGTATTGGTCAATGAATGTGGGGTTTAGTTACATGGTAATGGTTGATAGATGATGGATGATGTAGTTAGGATAAGGTTCTTGAACAAAATAGATCAAAAATACCAAGCTTGTGTGATAGGTAATGATGGAGATAGATCAAGGACTATGATCAAAATTTAGACTGATAGTGTAATAGGTGCTAATAAATTATCGACAATGCCTAATTGTCAAGCTAGAAAAAGATTTGAGGGATTTTTATGGGTGCCTAAATTCAAAAATTATCAAGAGGATGATATTATGGGTTATATTAATGAATAGGCAAGATGACAGAGACTAGATTGATTGATGATTGACGGGTTGTTATATTGAAACTAACAACATGACAAGATTCTAGTAGAATATTGACTAGGGTATGAGATCTAACCAAGTGATGAATGATGGTGGATTAAGATGATAGGATGATGTGGATGATAGGACTAACTCAAAGCCTTAGACCAATTTGCCCAAGATGGGATGTTATAGGATTAGGTGATGAAGGTGATTAGGATAATGGAATAAGGATAAGTGTGATGATGAAATGATAAAGGGGTAATGTAAGGTGGATGATTTAGACCTATATGTGACCTCTAAGCCAACTAGGATAAGATAAGGTGATGACTAGATGGGTGATGAAGGCAAGGTCAAGACAAGTGATTGGGTATGGATTTAAGATAAGATGTGGATGATGAGGTATGATTAGGATGTGATTAGGGGATGACTAATGAAATATGGGTCTAGTGCTAATATGTGATTAAAAGGATGTACAAGAAAATGAATTATGTACAAGCAGGTAAATCAAGTATATATAAGGTGATGGGATAATGAGACAAGATAGTATGGGGATAATTAGGACTAAGGATGAGGTAGACTTACAATAGAATGTGGATGGTGAGACAAGATGGAATTAGGATAGGTGAATGGTTATTACCAAATATATGAGGGGTGATGTCAATAGAATGATATGGGAATGATCAAGACTATGGTGTGATTTATGTATAAGGCAAGGTCAAAGTGGGGTGTGATTGATTATGGATGAGGTAGTCTTATAACAAGATGTGACTAAGATGATGAGTGGGTGTGAATAATATGAGAGATTAGGATATGAATAGTAGAAGGTACAAAAGAATAAATTATGTACAAGGGGATTAGACTAAGATTATATAGGATGTGATTAAGATATAGGGTGATTGATTAATGGTAGGTGTATATGGTTTGATCAGGATGAGGTGATAAATGGGATATAAATAATAGATATAAGGGGATGATGATAATGATATACAAGGTGATGGGATAATGAGGTGGATTTAGGACAAGGTGTAGGTGATAAGGTATGATTAGGATGTGATTAGAGAATGACTAATGAGGTATGGGTCTAGTGGTAAGATGTGATTAAAAGGATGTACAAGAGAGTAAGATAAGGGTATATAAGGTAGTAGTTAAGGTATATAAGTGATGGAAGATGATTTATGATGAATGGATATGGTTGGGCTTAGGAAGGGATGAGGTGACTATGAAAGCAAGTATTTGATTATATGGACTTAAGTAAGGATGCAAGATATGATTAGATGATGTAGGTGATAAGACTAGGGTTGAATTAGAAAGATGTATAAAGAATAAAGGATATATACTAGATGATAACTAGGATATATGAGTGATAGGGTGTGATCAATGATTGATGGATATGATTAAAGATGAAATCAAGATGGTGATGACAAAATAAGATAGTGGTGATGGGGGGGTATGAATAATGATAAGTGGATATGGTTATAATGGGGTGAAGATAAAATGGGGGATGGAATAAGGATATAAGAGGATGATATGTACAAGAGGATATATAAGGTGATGGAATAATGAGACAAGATAATATGGGATGATGAGGACTATGGATGAGGTGGACTTAGGATAGGATATGGATAATGAGACAAGATGTGATTAGGATAGGTCTTGGATGGTAATATGGATGATAGGTGGGACTAGGATGGGATAAGACTAGTAAGATATAAAAGAGAATAAAATATATACAAGGGGATGAGATTAGGATATAAAATATGATAATTAATATGATCAATGATAGGGGATATCATTAGGCTAAGATGTGATATAGATGATATGGTAGATGGGATTAGATAATGGATACAAGATGGTGATTAAGATATGAGAGTAGATGAGGTGATGTGTAGATATGGTTAGATTAGGAGGGGATAGACAAGATGGTGATTAAGCAGGGATGTACAAGATAATGGGGTGATGAATAAGGATAATGGGATATGATGAGACTAAGAAAGGATGAGGTGAATATTGTAAGTGGGTGATGTTAGGAACCCGTGGAAGCACCATTGATTACCATATACAAGCAACTTAAGATGCGGAATTAAACCAGAAGTAACAAGTAACTAGAAACCAAAAACAACACATAATATGAGAGATAATACACAACTTGTATTAATACTCATCCACAAAAGAATACAATAAAGAAGATGCCACTTCTTCTTCACACCTCTCAAAGGCTTCCCACACCTCAAGTGTACAGTAATTTTTTCCTCAAAGCTCTCTCTCTTACGGTCCCAACAGACAAATCAAACACAGAGTTGGTGTTCACCTCTAACTAGTCAGTATCCACTACTACCAGTACACAAGTACTCCACGCACTCCACAAGTGCTCTATGCACTACAAGTACTCAATGTACTCCAAGTAGATCTCCCCTAAACTTGAAACAACCTACAACTCAAATGATCTTACTTATGGAAGGATCTACCTTGCCTTCCTCTATGCTCTCTGATGTGTTGCTGTCACCTTTGATCCTGCTGCCACCTGCAGATCTCCTTTAACCTCGCACACACACACACACACCATGTAGATATCCAAACATGGCCTTACACACCTGCTGACCAAGATCCTACACACCTGAAGAACCCTTTTGATTCTCTAAAACTAGCACCCACACTTGGCACTACTGTGGAACTAGGAGGAACACCCTTGCTCACTTCACACACAGAAGGAGCTAACTTTGCTCAACTCAAACTAGCACACAAATTACAATACATCCCATGATTCTATTATATAGATATCATGCAAACAATAATTAGACACCTAATTAAAATAATTAGATCTACATCTCAAGACTAAAATTAGCCTTTCAACATGTAAACAACTGGTTCGCTAACAAACTATCTATAACACTTGCAGTTCTAATTTGCACAAGCGATCGATGTCGGTCCCTGTCTACCTGGAGATGACCGACGTCAGCTAAATACTATCGATGTCGGTTGCCTTCCTGTCTACCCTTGACTGACGTCGGTTGGCCTGACCGATGCCGACGACTATGACACTCATCACCCTCCTTCCCTGTTTGCATCAGTGAAGATTTTAGCTCCATAACCTAACAATCTCCCAATTGGAGATAAACATCTATACTGTAATTATACTTGTACCCTATCTAATCTATTTCTTGGCTTGTATCCCTCTTCAAGATCAATCTTGAAGACCACCCACCACACATCTTGTGGTACAACACCTATCATCCAAGTAACCTGCCACATCTACATCTATAAACCCATGTAGAAAAGAACTTGACCCTGCATAGCATGTCAACTTGCTGCTGGTCCCTCTCAGATACCTGAGAATCCACTGAACTACCCTCTAGTGCTTCTTTCCTGAATCAGATCCAAACTTTCTGACAGCACCCACTGCTTGGGCAAACTCAGGTCTATACCAGACCTCATGTGATTTTAGACACCAAACTATCTAGCCCTTGGTGTGCTCTGGTTTTGCATCCTACATATTGAACCTCACCAACACTTGATTCACATCAACTCCCATTGGAGACAAATCAACCTGTGATCTTCCATGTCTCTCATGCCAAAGAATTTTGCTACTCCCAAAATTTTCATGGAAAACCACTAAACTAACCTTACCCTTAGCTCAATAAAACCCTGTATGTCTGAACCTTCAACAAGCTCATCCTCCACATACAGTAACAAGATAATGTTGCGATCATCATCCACCTGGTAAGACAAACACAATGGTTACACTGACACTGACTAAAGCCCTGCTTTGTCATCCACCTGTCAAAACTTGTACCACTGTCCTACAGCTTCCTCAAGACCATATGACCTAGCCTTTCATCTCACGTATCCATTTTCTCTATTCTTTAACTAAGGTATCCATTCATCTCAGTGATTTTCATACTCGCTGACAACCCTACCAAATCTCTCATTTGGTTCTGCATCCTGTTCATGCCATGCTCCCACTATTTCTTGGATCCTTCTTGCTCTGCAGTGAACAATGAGTATAAAGAAGAGGAATAATGAATTTGAGGCTTACATACCCTTTCAATCCTCCACATGGGCATCTGAGACTCCTTGACAGCTTGCTTTCCACCCAAAATCTATCTCAGTGACCGACCTCGGTCACCACACAGTCTGCATCCGATCAACGTCAGTTCCATGTGACTGTCCAAGTCCTTGATGCCAATTATCCTACCAACATCAGTCTCCACCTACCCAACACCACTAACTCCTCTAGTCTGCACATGACTGACATCGACACCTATTTGTTCGATGTCAGTTTCCTTTGACTGATGCCAGTACCTGTGTATACTTGTGAGTGATGACTTTTTACCTGTGAGCTCTTTTGAATCAATCCCATGTCCAAACTGCCCTACTCAGAAGTATCCAGCCCCATCCACTGGTCTCTATTCATCATCTCCTCTAAAAACACCAAGGCTTTCTTGTTCTTAAGTCTATCAAATACATTAGTCTTCCTTTTCCTGCAATAAACACAATCCTTTCTTGTAGCAACCCACAACTCACAAAAATCTCAGTCTATGCTCTCTAAAGCTGATCTCTTACCATTTGAATCAAGAACATCCATTCCCTTCTGACTTATGTGACCAAGCCTACAAAGCCACACCTGTGCAACAGAAGTGGAATCAGTAATACAAACAAGTAGATAAAGAGTACTTGCTTTCTTACCACATGCTAATTCAAGTGCATCCGCTGTGAGAATTCTTGTGCATCTCTCATCACCCAACTTTCCTAAAGCAATTAGCCACATCTTCAAGACTGGGACCTACATAACCTCCTTCAACACCCATGTGTTGGTCGCCTACAATTTTAGCAACACTTCCCCTTTGCCAATACTATGACAAGGCTCACCAACCCCTCTACTTGGGGCTGCATGGAAAGAGGCAACAGAATCTATTAACCAATATTCAACTTTATCTAAGAAACATCCCAGAGCATCCTGTGCAACAACACCTGCAACATCTACTTCTTTAGTTCCTTCATGCTGATCTGCTACCAACCAACAATCTTTCTTTACCTACTCTTTCTTTCCATAACATCGTAAGTGACCATTCATGCTATTCAGTTTCTCCATTCGTAGCTTACTTTCTTTTGCCATTGGTATACTCCCACTCAATCAAAAACCCCTAAGAGTGACCTATAACCAAACACAAAACTACTCCCTACAACCTTAGCTCTAATACCAACTGTTAGGAACCCATGGAAGCACCATTGATTACCATATACAAGCAACTTAAGATGTGAAATTAAACTAGAAGTAACAAGTAACTAGAAACCAGAAACAACACAGAATATGAGAGACAATACACAACTTGTATTAATACTCATCCAAAAAATAATACAATAAAGAAGATGCCACTTTTTATTCACACCTCTCAGAGGCTTCCCACACCTCAAGTGTATAGTAATTCTTTCCTCAAATCTCTCTCTCTTACGGTCCCAACACACAACTCAAACATAGAGTTGGTGTTCACCTCCAACTAGTCAGTATCCACTACTGCCAGTACACAAGTGCTCCACACACTCCACAAGTGATCCACACACTCCAAGTACTCAATGTACTCCAAGTAGATCTCCCTTGAACTTGCGACAACTTACAACTCAAATGATCTTACTTATGGAATGATCTACCTTGCCTTCCTCTATGCTCTCTAATGTGTTGCTGTCACCTTTGATCCTGCTCCCACCTACAGATCTCCTTTGACCTCGCACACAAACACACCATGTAGATCTCCAAATGTGGCCTTGCACACCTACCGACCAAGATCCTACACACCTAAAGAACCCTTCTGATTCTCCAAAACTAGCACCCACACTTGACACTGCTATGGAACTAGGAGGAACACCCTTGCTCACTTCACACATAGAAGGAGCTAACTTTGCTCAACTCAAACTAGCACACAAATTACAATACAACCCATGAGTCTATTATATATATCTCATGCAAACAATAATTAGACACCTAATTACAATAATTAGATCCACAACTCAAGACTAAAATTAGCCTTTGAACATGCAAACAACTAGTTCGTTAACAAACTGTTCGTAACACTCGCAGTTCCGATCTGCACAGGTGATCGACATCAGTCCTTGTCTGCCTGGAGATGACCGACATCGGCTGAATACTATCGATGTTGGTTGTCTTCTTGTCTACTCCTGACCGACGTCGATTGGCTTGATCGATGCTGATGATTGTGACACTCAACACCCTCCTCCCCTATTTGCATTAGTGAAGCTTTTAGCTCCACAACCTAGTAGGTGATGATGTTGACTTGGGTAAGGATGTAAGATGTGATTGGGGTAAGGGTATGGATAAGAATGAGTGGGTATGCCAAAGAGAAGGATATATAAAGAGATTATGTATAATGATGAATAAAATATACAAAATGAGATGTGGGTGATGGGGATGTGGATCAAGATGAAGATGATGATAAGGATGTATATAAAAGGATGGTGGGGAAGATATGTACAAATTGATAGAATGATGATGATAGAATATACAAGAGGATATGTACAAAGGACCTAGATAAACTTATATAGGAAAAGGTTGATTCAACTCACAAATAATATGGGTCTAACACAACACACACCCAATCAAGCAAACCACAACCTAAGATTAGTAAACTAAAAGGGTGTGTAACCTAATGTGTACACCACTCAGTGGATATATAGGTGAGGCTGTAGGCTAGTGACTTGTTGTGGTATCAATCAAATCCTCTCAACTTTGATTTTTCTTGGTGGATGCTTTGGCACTGATACTGACACCTAAAATGACACACCTATTATGGTTGGAAGGTCCTATACTAGGATGAATAGACTCTCTAAGGGTATCCTTGATATACATGAAGGTACATTGGGGCCCAAGTTCATGTAGGGTGATGTCTAATGCTTGGTTCAGATAATTAACTCTTGCTTCACAAATGAATTGTATGGGGTCAACTGCTTAGCCTGATAATAACTATCCATAATTGTTATACTCCACTAGAACATAGAGTTTGTTTAGTGTGTGGTGATGAAATCCACAACACTAACCACTATAGACTAATCTCGTGCATGGGTGTCAATACACATCACGTGCTTTCCTAGGGGAGGGGTTAAAAAACATATAAACACATGATATTATTAATTAAACAATTTAATTACCTATGTGAGGGGCATGATACAATGATTATTTACACATTGACATAATCAAGTATATACAAGGAGAAATTCAATAAAGATATATACACACAACAAGATGATTAAAATGATATATACAAGATAAAAATGATTCCAAGAGTGTCAAATGGATCTTTGACTTGTGTCCTACAAACACATGGGTTAGTATTCTTATTATGGTACTCAAGAGAGGGAACCTACAAAACAAGAATGTTAGTAGTTTCGACACAGACATTGCCTATAGATTAGGAACAAAAATTACCTCTACTTATTATGGAAAATGATAAAACTTACAAAACAACTAGATTTATAAAACTATTATTGGTTATATATAAACAAGACATTTTTAATTATTATTATTATTTATTATTTATTTGTATTTTATTATATTTTTTATTTATTATCTCAATATTTAGTATGACTAAATTATCCAAATGAATTACTTTAAATAAATGTCTTAAAAAGATAATAACCACAACTATGATATTATAAATAATGCAAATATCACTCTCCATGACTTTCTATAACTACACCATTTATATTAAATTCTTTAAAAAATTACAAACTATTAAAAAGGAGAGTTTAACATAAAATGGTTCTAGAAATCAAATATCAAAATTTAAAACTTTGAATTATCCTCATGTAATGCACATAGCTTGAGATGATTAAATGATTTGACTTAGGGATTTTGTAGATGGAAACCTTGGATGGTGGTCTCATGGGATGAAATCCATTTTATGGAATAACACTTACAAGTGTCTTTTGGCATTTATTTGATCAAGACAATAGCGAATAGTATTAAATGATAGTGGAATAAAACCTATTTAAATGACTAAGTTATAGTGGCTATTGCTTAATGCAGTAAAACAAGTGTCTGACTTGATTGGTTTACTCTTTACTAGTAGACTCCCAACCTATTGTTAAAATAAGAGCTTTGAATAGAGTATAAACACATGACGATCACTGTGTGTATACCAAAAAATGCATTGGAAGCTATGAAGATAATTAGGGCACATGGGCTAAGTGACAAAATGTAAATCCATAGGTGAAAAAACCCAAGGTCCACAAATTCTACCGATGCCTTCCCAACACACATGAAAATGGGGGCATTTACTTTAATAAATAGGGAACCTTATAGACTGCAAAAATTTGCATGATGGGCTCGATCAAAAGGTGTTGAAAATATTTAAGCAAATGAAATTGGTCTTTATAAAACTAAACTCCATAACTTTGACCAACATCCCTTTTTTTTCATGTGTATAAATGGGAGCTTAAAGGCAAGATATGGATATCTATTAGAGTATTATGACAATGGATTTTTACCAAACGTCATGCCTACTAGCGCACTAATAGAGAAGTGTGTAAAAATGTGGAGAATCACATGGATATAGACTATAAAAATCTAAGATTTTAAGTTGTATATGAATTTAAACAAGGTAAATCCAACTCAAAATGCAAACTATGTAATAGGAAGGATTTATAAAACAAATCAAAATGATAAAAAAAGCTTACCGAATCCCTTATTCTATGTTACCTCCTTCCAAGATTTTCAAATTGATGATTAAACTTAGATTGAATCCATGATAGCTTAATGTTGGATTGTTGATGGAGGATATGATAGATGTTTGGACATGAATTTATCTATAAGACTTATATAATCATTTTGACATCGTTTCCCTACAAATCTCTTTGTTTCATTTTGGCATGGTTTTGGTATGGGTTCTCAAGTTGGTTTAAAGGTGGAGGGAGAGGTTGTTTATATATATTTTATGAGAGAAAATCAAGGGTTGTAATTTGAACTTGGATGAGGAAATCCCATGGTTCTAGATTATCCAAGGAATATTAAATTCCTTAGGAAATCTCTAGAATTAAAGGTCTCTAGAGACTTGGAGGGAAGTCTCCAATTCTAGAGACTTCTCCATTATCTTAGAGATAATGGAGGATTAGGTGGGGGTTAGATGGGGGATTAGGTGAATATTAGAGACATAGGGATATAGGTAAGGCTAGGATGTAGGTTAGTAGGTGGGTAGGTGGGGTTATGGGAATTTTAAATTCCCATATAATGGATAAATAGTATTAAATTAGGATAATGAGATATTTAAGAGGGATTAATGAAAGACTGGGGATGGGTAAGGTTAGTGAATGTATATTAATGGAATGGGATATTATATTTATGGATAGAAATAGGATAAATTAGCATAATAAAATAGGATAAATGGAATTAATGTTAACTAATAGGAATATTAGTTGACTATAATGAAGTGAGTGATTTTAGATGCATACAAACACTATTGAGATGAATTTATAAGAACCATTTATGAGGTTATATTAAAAAGGTATGATATTTAAATTATGTGGATTATAAGCTAAATCTCCATAATTGGTTAGTTCCCATTAGATGATGAAGATTATTATTAAAGGTGCCAAGGGATTTATGGCACACTTATTTTCCATAGAGGTTCAAGCAATTGAGGAGCCTACACATCCTGATTTAAAAAGAGTGATGAATGAACATTATGTTATTTTTGGTGAAAATCCAAAAGTAATTCCTCTAATCTATGCATATTATCATGTCATCTAGCTCATTCTGGGAAGTACACCAGCCAACATCAGACCCTACATGTATCCCTATGCCTAGAAGAGTAAAATTGAAAATATGGTATAGGAGATGTTAGAGTTAGGAATCATCCAACATATTAAAACCTAATATTCCTCCCCTATGGTCATAGGATTGAAGAAGGATGACACTTATAGGATGAGAAAGATGAAACTTGGAGGGTGTGTCCAGACTATAGAGAACTCAACAAGTACACTGTCAAAGATAAATTTCTTATTCAAGTAATTGATGATTTTATAAATGAATTTCATGGTTATATGTATTTTACAAAGTTAGACCTTTGTTCTAGGTATCATAATATTTCAATCTGTAATGAGGATATACTTAAAATATCTTTTAGAACTCATGAAGGCCATTATGAATTTTTATTCATCCCTTTTGCTCTCACAAATGCACCATCTACATTTCAAAGTTTGATGAATACTATTTTAGGCCATTTTTGAGAAATTTTTATTGGTAATTTTTGATGATATCCTCATCTATAGAAAAAATTAGGATGATCATTTGAAGAATGTAAAATAGGTACCTTCAGTTCTAGAACAATTCAATTTTATGACCTTACAAATATGATTTTGGTGTCCAATAAGTTGAATACTTAGGTCATATTGTTTCACATGAAGGATCTAAATTTGATCCTAAAAAAATCCAAGCAATGATGGAGTGGTAGGTTCTTAAGACCCTTAATAACCTCTGAGAATTTTTGGAGTTAATTGGTTACTATCGTAGGTTTATCAAAAATCATGGTAGCATTGTAGACCCACTCGCCTCTTTGTTGAAGAAAGACTTCTTCCAATGGACTGATTCACCTACCAAGGCATTTGAATAGTTTAAAATGGCTATGTGCACAACTCTATTTTTGGCCACTTCAAATTTTTCAAAATTTGTTTTTGTGGAGTGTGATGCATTAGGATATGGCATGGGAGCTATACTCATACAAGAAGATAGACCACTAGAATTTTAAAGCCACCAACTAAAGGGAAAAAATAGGCTCAAACCAATCTATGAGAAAGAGATGATGGCTATTTTACATGAAATCAAGTAATGGAGACCTTATTTCATGGGTCATCACTTTCAAGTAAAGACTGATCATGGTATCTTCAAATATTTTTTAGAGCAATGATTGTTATTTTAATAACAACAAAAATAGGTTATTAAAATGTTAAGCTATGATTTTGAAATAGTCTATAAGAAATGAAAAGAGAATGTAGTAGTAGATGCACTATCTCAGAGGGATGAATTAATTAAAGCATTATTATGTGTAATGAATATTTGGTAGATAGATTGTATAGAGGAAATAAGGTCAGAATGTGAGAATGATAGTCCTACCCATGATTTGATTCAAAATCTTCAACAGGGTTCTGGGGGAGCTAAAATATTTACATGGAGGGGGAATGCATTATGGTATAAAGATAAATTATACATTTGTAAATAGTCTCTCCTAAAAACTAATTCTTTTTAGGAACTTCATGCATCTCCACTGGGAGCTCACTCATGATTTTTAAAAACATATCATAGAATCAAGAAAGATTTTTTTGGGAAGGACTCAAGGGGATGTCTATAAATATGTCACTAAATGTATGATATGTCAATAGAATAAATGTGAAACCATGAGACCCCATGTATTTTTTAGTGTTTATTCATCCCTAGCCAAATTTGGGAGGAACTTTCCATGGATTTCATTAATGGGTTACCATTGTCTGAGGGTAAAAATGTTATCATGGTAGTTATGGATCAACTATCCAAGTATGCTTATTTTTGTTCTTTATCAAAGCCATTTATTACTAGTACAATAGATTCTAATTTTCTCAATATAGTTCATAAATTGCATGGTACTCCAAATATCATTATGACTGACCAAGATCTCATATTTGCTAGTAATTTTTAGACTAAATTATTTGCATGTTTGGGAACCCAATGGGCTCATAACTCATCTTATCATCCTAAATTTGATGGACAAATAAAGGTAATCAAAATATTTTTAGGAGGATATATTCATTTTTTTATTTATGACAAATAAGATAAATGGGTTTATTGGCTGCAACTTGCCAAATGGTGGTATGACATTTCTATTCACATTTCTTCCAAAATATATCCCTTTGTGGCATTGTATGGGTATCAACCCCCATCCATCACTTCATTTTTGATGGTGCATACTAATGTTTGATATGTTGAGGAACACATTCACCATCAATAAGAGGTACGAGTGAGTTTGAGATAAATTAGTAATGATACAAAATAGAATGAAATAAGAAGTAGATCAACACTGTAGTAAAAGACATTTTGACATACGTGATTGAGTCTTTGTATATTTACAACCATATAAGTAGATGCTTCTAAAGCAATAAAAAAATTATAACAAGCTATTACCTAAGTATTATGGCCTTTATTAGATCTTGAAAAAAATTAGTAGTGTGGGTTATAAACTAGAATTATCCCCATCTACTCACATACATCTAATTTTCCATGTATCTTGCCTAAAGAAGGTAATTGGACATAGTTTCCACTCAAACTGAGTTACCATAATTGGATGAAAAATGTCTAATAATTATAGATCTTGAAGAGGTCCTTCAAAAATGTACTAACTATGGACTAGAAAGATTAAAGAGTATTTGATCAAATGGAAGAACCTGCATTCTGAAGATGTAACATGGCAAAATGAAGCATTCATATATAAACATCTTGGTTTGATTCAATGTTGAGAACAACATTATTCTAAAAGGGAAGGGCATGCTACACCAATAACATATAGTGCATTTAGATACATGTGTGGCTGACTGGTAACTTACATACCTTCATATTATCTTATTGCATTTATCAATATTGTTAGTATGGTTGGCCTATGGAATAACCATGGTTAAGTAGAGTATATATAGGAGGTATTGGCTAGTATTTTATCATTATATTATGTATTATGTTATTATTGCATTATTGTGAAGGTTACCCCCTCAAAGTAGTTTAGTCATAATATTCAAGTATTATGCTGTTTCATCAATTATTATTATGGATTTGCTTATTCTATTTTTAATTCTATGATATATAATTCTATTGTTACAAATCATCTAAGTAATTTATTTACATATCCTATGCATACCACCTATAGTGCATCTAAGTACATTCCAATATCTAAGGTACATTCTAATATCTAAGGTAATTTCTTCTTCTAGATTATAGTAATGATATATCTGCTAGGTCATGGACATATCCTATAACATTGATAGTGAAATTAGTCAACCAGGTTAGAGGATGAATTAGAGCTATGGTTGAGCCATCAGGAGTAATGGAAGATGGGATTGTCTATCTAGAGAGAATGATTGATCCTAAGGTTCTCTCCCAACTCTTTTATCAGATCTAACTTTTCTATGGATTTTCAAAGATGGGAACAAATAATGTTTGAGGTCAACCTTGTAAGTTTTTTGGGTGTTTTCAATGAAATTAAAGTGATCATTTTTAAATAAAAATAGAGGTAGAGGTACATACCATCCTTCTAGCACCAAATTTTTGTTACTCTGTTGATGTGGGTTTTATGCACACTACATAAATTTTTACAAGGTAACTTCTAACATTTTAGAATTAGTGAAAAAGTATTCACTCAAAGGTATAAATTGTGGTGTATTGGGTTTTATAAATAACCAATTGGTGGAATAATAATGAATGAGGTAGATTGTTTACCATGGATGCACTAAATATGGATGAACCTAGATATAATTGAGATGAGTAGACTAATAATGGTTATAACTAAGGTGGGTAGGACTTAAAAATAAACTCAAAAATGTGGGAAAGGTAGGGCATTAAAGGAGGCTTGTGAACCATACTCTATAAAACTTTTTAACACCATTACTTGAACTTAAGTAAGACAAGAAATCAGAAGACTAATGTCTATTACAATTTGTTGGAACACATTAATAATTAAACATGATTAGGATTCAAAGGAAACTAAAATATAACATACTTAAATACATGAAATCAAAGGTTGTCATATTTGTTAGACCGAAATAACACATCCATAAGGGGGATTATGATTTATATATAAAATGTATTCAGATAAGCTATAACTTAATATGAATGACTTTAAATAAAAAATAACTCATATACTAATAAACCATAATGATAACTATTCTTATATAATCCACAAGTTGGAGAAGAATCAAGATTTGTACATCAAAACCAAATTAACAAAATTTATCAATTTTTTCTATTAATCTTAACAGCCAAAATTTTTCTCCCTTTGGGACTGGAAGGTTACAAGTATAAATAATCTTGGGATAGGGAAGGCCTCATCTATCAAATGTAGTCTAAAAATACAAGTATTAAAATAACACTATATGTTAATCTCATGTAAAGCATGCATGTACAAAATCAATCACTCAAAATATAATTATTCATCTAAAAATACAATATATACATATTAAATAAATTTGGAGCTAATAGTTCCATTTCAACTAAACCATGTAAGTACATATGTATAATGAGGATGTGTTGATGTGACATTGCTGGAAGAATTTAACTTATGACAAAGTAGATGTATAAGATGAAGTAGATAAATTTGAAGTTATAACTAGAGATACAACTAAGACAAGTAATGAAACTAATGATGAGTTTGAAGTAGGTGTAGGATTCAGTGAAACTAAAGTTGAACCTTGTGTTGTAACTAGAATATGTGTTTGAGCTATAAATGAACTTGATGTATCTACTGGTAGTAGGACATAAGATAGCCTAGTCTGAGTATGCACTAATGTGTAATTAAGAAGTTGGGTACTCCGAGGTGGGGCTTGCATAACCCCTAATATAATAGTTAATTGTTTAGATGCCTCCATCTAAAGGTAAAGAGCATAACTCATCTGAAAGTCAATTTTAATAGTCTCAAAATCAAGCAAAGCTCTTTTGAATAACTGAGGAAACTTATTCATCAATTTATTTTGTATAACAAATGCAACTCTAATATAAATGTGTAGTGACTCAGTGTTAATACTGTTATCTCTTAAAAAATTAACCAATTGTATTAGCTCATTACTAGTTATGTAAATAATACCTTCAATCTCTACTCTAAAACTATCTAATGATGCTTGCAAAAGATTCTCAAAAATGGGCATGGGTACCAATTATCCCTATGGAATGCCAAATTTAATGATTCTTAAGTATAATAGGATAGAAATAACTTCCCTCTTCTGGTTGGAAAATTTTTGGACCAAATCCTGCATCTTAATGCTATTGAAGTATATTATCCCTCTTTGCAATAATATAATTCCACATCCAAGCAACCATAAATGCTATCATTAAATTGATATGGGAATAAACCTTATTTCTTCTGGCTTAGTTTATGAAATGTAATTTTCTATTAGTATCTTATTTTATTAAATAGTTTAATAATGTATCCCCATTTGGGTTAGGAGGTGGTATTGGTAGACCTTATTGAATCAATGGTATCAAATAACTTCCTAGCTATCCCCTGTAAATTATATACTATTTCCTTGTGGGCCTGGATGGTGCCTACCTTTGGCTGCTTCTACATGACTTGATAAAACTTCTAAACATTTTCTTGATCACCTCCCTATTGTGTCTATACAGTTGTAAGGATCTTCTCTGATCCTATCAAGGTCTAAAGGATTCAACTTCCTTCTCTTAGTTAGAGAGAAGATATTTTCTCTCTACTCTAGTTCTATCTTTTGGCCCTCAAAAACTAGATTTTTCCTCTTGACTTTTATCAAAGTGTTTTGTCTATATATCAAAATGGAATTTAAATATAGGTTGCTCAGTTATCACTAAGTTATATCTTCTAGTTTCTTCTTCTTGTTATAATTTCCTAATCCATGAAGGAATATTCAAGACAAATTATTGCTTTATTTATTTTGTTTACCCTACATGTGATGTTTGTTGAGCTAACTATGCTTGTTGAGATTGATGAGCTTGATGATATATTTTAGTAATAAAAATGGTTTGCCTTGGAGGTAGCATAGCCTTTGGGGAGGATATCCCTATTATAGGAAAAAGAGGAATAAGCTTCTTCCAACTAGTAACCTATTTTTAAATTGGTGTATCTATGATGTATTTGGCCTTCCCCTCTACTTTATGTACTAAAATAATAGGTGTTTCCATATATGTAGCTCAACCAAAGGGAATTTTTATCTATTTAAATGGATTTGGAGGGGTAACTTGTGCAATAAAAATAGAGGTAAACACTAGATTTTAAAAATGTACCCCTTGGCTTGGACTAGGTGATTCAGGGTTAGTTCCACTAAAGGAAAAATATATCACTGAGGTGATTATTATATTTTCCAAATAATTAGTAATTAAAGTATATGCAACCCCAACACTCATAACAATAGTGGCCATAGGTTCCATAATAGTAGGCTAGGTTGTGGTAGGCAAAATTGATAATGCAAAAATAACCTAGGGCTAGGTTATTTGGATTAAAGAACTAAATAATGTGTTACACCAATTATAATTACAAAAACTAAAGAAATTATCAAAGAATGTGAACTTAAAACTAAAAAAGGGATAGATGGAGTACTATTTACTATAGTTTATATTGTTAGGGTTTGAGTTAGAGAACTTATATATGTAATTGGGGATGTCCCATATATTATAGATTATAGTTTTGACTCTGCCTCTCCCATGGCATCTTTTTTTTCTATATGATAATAATTTAGTAGCTATCAAAATAGTATCCTTTTGGTCAAACTCTTTAGATCTTACTATTAGCTTTGCTCCCCCTGATTGGGAACTTTCCTTAAATAACCATTCATATTATAGGTTTGATTCTATGGTCTCACTGATGGACCATGACTCTTTAGTTTTTATCCTAGAAACCTAGTCTTCTTCAATGGCCATCCTTCTCTCTTCTTCTTCACTATCATAGACCATGACATGGTCTAATCTTTGTGTGCATCTTCTTCTATCTACCCTCTCTTTAGGGTCTTATGTTGATTCCTCCTTCACTTCCACCTTTTGAGTAAAAATAGGTAGAGTCTTGGGATTATTTGTATATGTAAGTATTATTTTGGTAGTAATAGAGTCTAGAATATTTTAAGGTAGAATGGGAGATTAGGGGACTATAATGGTGATAGATGGTGAAGGAATGGGAAGGTTAGTCACTACTAGAAGAATGATGGATGGTGTATCTATCAATCTAGTAGGTTGGGATGATGTTGATGGTGGTGAAAAAAAAGAAGTAATATGCACTTGAGACAATAATAAAGGAAGAGTTACCTATTGTGTAATGCTTAGTGGAGGCAAAGGGAACATATAAAATATACTAGTTGTTCCAATTGGACTAGTAGGCCTTTCTTCTTCAACTCTATGTTGTGGGGAGGTAACACCACTTTTATGTATAGGAGAAGTTGGAGGAATTTCCACTCTCTCTTCAGCATGAACTACTCTAGATGGGGCAACTTCTTCTTGTGTTCTTGATTATTTGAGGAGGGGGTCTGTGAATGAGTTTTGAAATCCATTACTGCTTCTCAATCATTTTAACATCTTATTTGGTGATAGTAGGATCATATTGGATCTTATACATCATAATCATAGAAATGTTAGTTCTTAACATCCTTATGTACACTTCATAATCATCATCAACATTCATAAATATGCTATCATGGTCATAGGCCTGGTACCCATAGTTAATTTTGATTTTTCTTTCATATTTCTTGAGATGTGTTTTGAAATTACCTCTAAGGTCCTAGTGTTTTTAGGGTGCCTATGTGAACCCATAATGCATCCTTATTTTTTAAATAATTTGTAGGTGTTCCCACCTTTTATATTGCATTATGCCACTACTAATAGTTTTGAGATGGACAATTGCCTACTTTGCCTTCATTAACTCACGATCAACATTTTCAGTCAATTAAGAAATATTTTCTTACTCATCAACATTATCAAGCATAATCCTTGGTATAAATAGAGGATGTGCACTAGTAATTTATATTTTTATTGTTATTCACTCTAGGTAGAACTAATAATCATGAATTTTCCAAATAGAAATATTTATTTGATCAAACAATTTAGGCATATTGTTTTCTTAAATACCCTGATAAACCATATGGTAAAAGGTTTTAGTCAACCTATTCATGTTATTACTAAACCTATGGATATGGATAATGTTAAATTCATTTCATATCCTTTTTTGAGGGTACTCTATGGATGGTTACCGGGGTTCCTGAAATGGTGAGTGAATCATTGTAGTTATAACATCCACTATGTATGACATCATATAAAAGTTGCCATCTGATAAAATCCTAAGATTATTGGTTATGATAATTAATTTAGAGAAAATGATATCTCTAATTATTGTGACCTTTTTGGATGTCAGAATCATGTCCAACAAAGGGATCTGTATGCAAAGATAAATGCCATTGATCTATAAATCAATACTAGTTAGGAGAAGATAAATCCTACTTACACTTTTGATTGTTGATACATTATATATTTGAGGTCATGACCAAGATGGATCTACTATACCTATCCAAGGTATCTCTTACCAAAATAAAAACAATAGGGAGGTTTCCAAAACCTCTAGTCAATCAAAACTATGCAATAAACCTAACTAGGTCTTATGTTTTCATATTTACTAATGTACATGATAAAATCAAAGTAAAATTATAATCTAGTGCTCACCAAAGCTTATGGCACAAATAGAGGTAATAAACATAAAAATTAAACTTGCATAAAAGACATATACTCACATTAATGTATACAAAATCTTAATACATGGGAGAGAATTACAAATTCATATCTATCTACTCTTATAAAGGAGGAACAAAGTTAGGAATACTTACCTTTGAATATGGACACATTGAGCCTTAATTTATCCCTTGGCCAAGGTGTTTCATAAGAGGTTGTTATGGTATATAAGGATAACAAGGATAAGTTAGCTCTAGGCTACATGACCTCTCTATGCATCCAAAAGAACTTCTCTAAAAGATAAGATCCATATCTCCAAAGAAAGTATAAAAACCCTAAGCTATGATCCTCAATTACAAGGGTATTTAAGTAGATATATATACATTATTTTTTTCTTCCTAAGAAATGATGAAATGAATGTGTTTATATAGCTGAATCTAACCCTAGTCCTTTCTAAAACTCTAGCCAATAGGGTCAACCCAATCGACTCTGTATCATTATTGATAAAAATAAATTAGGTTTTGGTCTAGGTTGACCAAGGGTCAACCTAGACCTTAAAAGAGATTTTTCAATTAGAGTACAAGGTTGATGGGGTTGACAATGTATCATAAACCATCAAAAAGAATTTTAGGCTAGGGAAGGGCTAATGAAAATGGAAAATGACTAAAGGATGGTGAAAGATATGAGACAAAGCTTAGGAGAATGTTTTTAAGAGATGGTTGTTTATATAACAAGTGGTAATAAAGGGAAAACGATCCTGTAAAGCACCAATGTTTTACCCACCCCTTTCCTAATATACCTTTTAAGGTTTGCATTGAGAGATATTGAGACTCGATGGGTTCCTATAAGAGATAAAACATCAATAATTGATAAAATTTTAAAATATTATGTGTATATATGCCCCACTTAAATCTCATCACGGGTCACTTAGGTGTAACACAGAATGGTGCTTTGGAAAAAGAACATAGCAACACACAATGCTAAAGCTAAATAAATTTTAGTAAGAAGAAAATAAGATAAATGAAAAGACATAATTGAAAAATACATACCTTTACGTATTGTAGTGTTATATATAAAGAAGGAGATGCAAGAAATGTGAAGGTGTTTAATGTAAGGAACATTAGGTTAACCTTTAAAATTTAGTGAAAAATCAAAATTTTAACAACGTATACATATAATAGGTGAAAATATTCTCTATGATGTTAGGATTCTAGAACATTTTATGGTTAAGAAAAAGAGCTAGTATAAACAAATATATGATCAAAAGACAAAATTTGGTGGTAAATATTTAAAAGGTAAATAATTTTAGAATAATAAATATAAATAGGGTGAAAAATAATTAATTTTTTATTTTTATTATTCTAAGAAAATAGAGCTTTGATATACCTATTTGGAGACCAGAGAACTAGTATGGTGAGGAGATGACAACTGAGATGAGGAGGATGCATAACAACCGTAATGAGTGCAACATAGATATGCAATTAGAAATTTCATTTTTTTTTGAAATTAATCTAAAAATATAAAATTGACTACTAAGAAAAATATAGGTATCAAAATAAACCATAATATTTTTAAAAATAAACTAGGGGTAAATTGGGGTACTGAATAGGAAGAAGTTAGACCAATAAATGCCCAAGGCATTTATGGTAAATGGGTAAAATGTTTCCATTGTAGACGAATAAATTCAACCTAGTAAACTTAGTCCATAAAGTGAGGGAGAAGAAGGCTGACTGTATAGCAATGGACCAATTTAGTTTATTTAAGAGTGCTGATGTGGTAGTGCTAAAATAGCTAGACTATGTAGAACAACACTGATATAATATATGAGAGCAAGAAAATGACCAATCTAGTATCGATGTGGCTAATCTAGTTGGAAAAGGAAAAGGTTGATCTAGTATCACAAATAAATTATAGGGTTGATTTAGTATTAAAGTAGCTAATTCTATAGGAATTTAAGAAACTAAGTCAAACTAGTTGATTTAAGTAGATAATGTGTAAAAATTTAATAATGTATTTCAATTATTTATGATATGAAGATTTGATACATCCTTTATCATTTGATATTTTATAAATAGATTGGAGGTATTGGTTCATAATAGATGGATCATGGCTACTGGATCTATCGAATCAATTAATAGATGTGGATAGAGCACGACTAGTCACACTAGGCTTTAGAAGTATCATGGAGATGAGGCACATCCCACTTAGTATTAATCTCATTGTCATGTTATTTGGAGCATGAGAATGGTTGACCAATTTTTTTTGATGAATGATGGATGGGGATACCATATAGATGGGTATCACACTAGAGGATGCACACACTTTTTTGGGACTAATGATAGGAGGGATACTAGTGATAACGAGGACAACAAATGATCTAGAGGAAAGGCAAGTACTATGTTGATGGGAAACATGATTAAATAGGATATTCTTTAGATTGAGGGTTATTTTATTTGATGTGTATATCATAGAGATTATAGACATCTAGAAGTTCATGATCAGACTTGTGATAACATGAGTGTGGTGTCACAAGTCATATGGCAAGGAATCATTGCATGAAATAACCTTGTGTTAGTTTATTTTAGAGCAAAGAGCATTGTACAACTTTGGAACTATCATCTAGGTCCAACTTATGCATGTTATGTATGAGGTAATATTTAGAGGGTAGAAGACCATGGGGCCTATTTTGTTGTTGAGTGTTTAGATATATGAAAGGTTTCCTATGTATCAACCAGCTGGGTTGCCCCTATGGTCGATGATAGGTCACCTCAAGTGATGAGATGGAGGCAAGACCATGTAACTCAAGCCATGCCCCATGTGTTAATGCTATAGACTATTAAATGATGTGAGATCATATGGAATCCTTACAGACACATTGATACTATATGGTATAGTTGGTCAATCATTGTGATAGGATTGACACAGGCATGAATCATGGGCCATTATACTTCATAAATAGAGCTACATATGATGGAATTCTTGCCAGGGAAGTTCACACTACCAAACCCATTAACCCCTCTATTAATTCCTACTTATTAGGCATGAAATGATAAAGAGCTGAGGGGGAGAGGAAGAGGAGGAGTATCAATGGAGATACCTATGATTAGGTCATAATGTGCTAGACCATGGACTAGTTAAGCATGGTAACCAGTGGTCAAAAGAGGAGATGAGATGGATGTGGATGTAGGTATATATTAGGCACCATAATAGGCACCAAAGTAGTCACCACCATAGTAGTAGTAATAATAACCACCCTCACCACACCATAAATGGAGGAACTACTTGTGAGAGTGGGCACAAGTGAGGGTGATAGTGTAGGATGACCCAACAATCATTCTTGGACATAGCTAATCTATAGAGACACCTTTCAGGAGAGGTCAAAACATGTGTGAGTGGTGAATATTGGATTTGAAGTGGTACAAAGGTGATACATAGAAGAAGCACTTAGAAGATGAGTGGATGGATAGATCATACTCAATGGGTGAGATAAAGGTGAGATAGTGATTGGTGATACTGGCATTGGTGAAAAATATTATAATTTTGATTTAACCTTTTGATATAAGATACTAGTTGCATGTGGTTTATTGTAGATAGACATATTTTGAGATAAATACTTAATCTAATATCTATCTAGTTATGGTTTTATAGATTCTATGATGGAGGAGATCAGATGGGGATCTTTAATCATGGTTGCACACCATGACATTTTGGATGGGGTGATAGCTCTATATGACCCCACCACATTGAATGATCCTATGGTATCATTTGCTCCAACCTAGATATGATGGTTTTGATTGGCAGGGGAGGCCATGAGGTAGTTTTAAACATGTGGGGATGGATTTTAGCCATTGATATGGGTGAGAGAGGGAGAGACATAAGTTTTCTAGGCTTTGGCTCAAGATAGATCAATGCACATTGCTACCATGATCTAGCTTGAACAGGTACAGACATAGGTGGCCAATCTATAAGGATAGGTAGCAGATTTGAGATCCCAAACTTCCTCATTATAACATACCATTTAAAGGAGAAAATCACAATAATCTATGGGTAGTGTGGCTAGGGAAAAGGATAGGAAGGATGGATCCTAACCTTAAAGTTGGAGCTATTTTATATTTTATACTTTGTATTGTATAAAAAACTTGATATATATATATATATATATATAGATATTGATTTTGATAATTTGGATTTGATTTCATGAGTTGTGTTTAGTTATAGATGTTGATGTATGGTTAAATTTCTTTCTAGTATAGAGGAAATATATGTGGAGTGTTTTCTTTTCCATAATTATGGATACACATGCATGGTTAAAAATAAAAACACAAAAATGACTTGGAAAAGTATAATCAATAAAAAAAATATACTACACACAATATCATGATGGGAAATATGTAATAACAAAAGATGACTAAATATAATAAACTAAATATGGAAAAAAGGGAAACAAATGTTTTTAAACTATGTAAGAGATTTACACCATGTTAAAATAAGTAAAATCTCAATATATCATGTTGGGAAGTATGAAAATAATGTAATGAAATGGAAGGAACATAAAAGGAAAATGGTATAAAAATAATAATTAAATCAATCAATCATACTAAATCACATTGTGAATTATAAAATAGAAAAAAAATTGAAAAAATGAACTTAAATTGATCACACTAATGCAAGTTGGCAAATATGAAAAATTTAAGAAAATGGTTGTAATCTTACATGCACTCAAAAAATAAGAAGATAAAAGGGAAAGATTAATGAAGTAAGCACAAAATATACTATATCAAGATGGGAAACATGTCAATGACATGTAACTCATAATCATTCACTACTTATCTTAAATTTGACACATGTAATTTTATTGTGACTTGGGTATTGGAAAATTTTATGAGGAAGGCCTGGTCTTATCCATGTTCTTACACTACAACTCACAAAGGGAACACCAATTAGATGGAAAAAATTAATAATTATTTTTAAAAGGGGGTGTTGGTAATGTGATAATTTGTGAGGAAGGTTTGGTCCTATCCATGGTCATACATTGTAACTCACAAATGGAATCCCTAGAGGGAGTGATCAACTAATAATATAATATTTCTCAAGGGAAAACATTAGGATTATTATAAATGAAAGAGGGAATGTAAAAAATATAATTTAAACATCTATGGGAAGACCTTAGGAAACATGAGGCACATTAAAGACACAAAAAAGACACTAAGTGGCTAGTGACTATAAATATACAAAGAATACACTTTCTCAATAAGCACAAAGATTTATATGAAAATAAGTGAGATACTAATATCGACTCATGTTGGTTGTTTGAAAAAAAAAACTAACATATACCTACCTTACCACAATGCGTTCTCCATTCCTCAGGACCTCTTATAGAGTCGCCAATTTATTGCAAAGGTTGGGTACTTGTGTGAGAAAGTAGGTAGTACTAAGAGATTTTTTAATTCTCCTTTCCCAATATACCAGCCTACCACACCCCAATGGACCTTGACTCTATCATGAGGCCAATTTTAGAGTTTGAGATTCGATTATAAAAAAGAGATGTACTTTGAATCACATATTTTAGTGTGATTTGACTTTTGAAATCTTGAACGTTTCCTTTTATATCATTGTCTTTTGTTAAAATGATTTGTCTTTTTAAAAATTTATGGATTTTAAGATTCCTCCTCCATATGGACTTGGAATAACCAACATGGGAGATAAATTCATACACACAAATGAGCTTTAAACTTTGGCTAAAGGAAGTTTAGTATCCAAAGACATGACTGACTAAAACACTCAGGCTTACTTATGAACCAAAATGTTATCTCAAGTTTCAACCATGTGTATGCTTAGTTTGCACAAAGAAACATAAGGGGAATAAAGAGAGATCCAAAGTGGACCGGTAAGATAGGATTATGACAATGAGATAAATGTTTTTGCTAACTGATCACATGGTCTAGGGATTACTAAGGGGAATAAGGTGTGTATAACCAAGTCACAATAATAATTATCCATGTTATGGAGATAAAGTAGTAAAAAATCACGAGAAAAGAATAAGACATCCATGTAAATAAATGAAATCATAAAGATAAATGTGTAATCATGAAAATAATCCATAAAAGATCATAAGGAAAAAAATGACACCATAGACAACACATAATGTGGAATATAAATAACCATACAAGATAGATAGATGAAGCAATAATTTGACATAGAGTCAAATGATATATAAAGCAGATAAATATAAAATTGGAGCACACATCCAACCTAAAAATGAAGAAGAAAGTGAAGAAACACCATGCTATGTTCTTAAATATTGGTAAATTTATCCACAAACATTATCCATAACATTTGATAGATCTATGTAAAGCTGGACCTTAAATGCAATGACGGTCTCATCAATATTCAATGAAATTTAGGAAAAGACCTCTCATCAAATCTCCTCAATGGAAAATGTAGGCATTATTGAAGGATTGTGCTCATGAGGGCCATTGTGCATAGGATACTCATGAGAAGGAATAGGAATATAATCTATGAGATAATAAAGAGCCACTAGTGGAGAAGGGACCACAAGTTAAGGAGGATCCATGGGTAGAGGAACCACATGTGGAGAATGAACCATGGGGGAAGAAGGGGAAGCCTTCTTATGTGGATGACCTATGGGAAGAGGAATAACATGCACATGAATGGCCATAAGGTGATCCTAAAGATGCTATTGGAGGATATGGAAATGATCTATGTGATGAGTATCACACTAGTGCCATAGAAAATATACCTCTCCATATTTGGGAATATACTCAAGTAATAACTTGGGAGGAAGTATAGCCTTGTTTGTAGGCTAATGAGAGAAGGACACAATGTGCCTATATTTTGTCAAATCTTTCAATAATGGGTGGAAGAATAATTATCTGTGTCATGGAAATAACAAATATGATTTTTAGTAGAATTTATAGGTGCAATAACATAGGGAGTGGAAGTAGAAGCTGAGAAAGGATGGCATAGTTTAAAGTCTCTAGTCTAATGACTAAAAACTTTATGAACTAAATATTTGATGCTTTCATAGTTCATGTTAAATTCAATATCATTTTTAGATAACTATGTGAGTTTTTCCTTCTCTACATTTTAGATCACTTCCATGATCCTTCATCAGGAGATAATGCCTTGAATGTGAGAATATAATACCTTATTAAATAAACCCATAGATCAAGAATCTAACCATTGCACACAAATGACAAGTTTTAAAAATAAAAAATTATAAAAAGAAATAATTAATGCCATTGATTTTAAAAAAGAAATTTTCTATTTTAGTAATATCCAACGACATGATTGAAAGAAAGTATTTAAGTTTCTAAATTATATTGATTTTTATTTCTATTTTAGTTTAATTTTATATTTATAATTTTAATTTATATTTATATAATAAATTAAATATTAATTTATATTTGTATAATAAATTAAATAGTAATTTATCAATTTCTTATTCTTAGTATGTATATAAATATTTTTCCTTTTTTATTATTTTAACATTAAAATCAAGAATCATTCAAAATTTTTAAAAATTTAATTTCAAATTAATTGATAGATTTTTTGTACCATATATATATATATATATTAAATTTAAAAATAATAACATGAACTAAGAGACCTACTCTATAACGTATCCAATAAAGGCTTCCAAACATTACTCAGATCTAGAACATCATCCCTATTAAGATTACTAGGATGCTTATATCTTTATATGGCCTCTCTTAGTTTTCATTTATTAAAGTGGTTCTTGAAGACACCTAAAACTGGCCATCGATAACCTCCAATTAGGGTTTTGGCTAGTTTCCATCTAAAATGCACAATTTGGCCTAGAAACACTAAAACATGCAAAATGATGTGAAAATGATATATTCAAGTGCTGATTTTGGCCAAGGTATCCCTAAATGGGGTAATGTAATTTATGGGCTAGCTAACTTTGATCAGCTCATTTTGAGTTAAAATTCCAAATTTGCAGTTGCATGCTCTGGACCACTCTTTCCTATCAAATCTTTTGCACAAGACTTGTGCCTTTGTTATTTGTTGTTGGGAAAATTCTAAATGGAAATATTCATCCAATGAATCTGACATGGACTTCAAATACAAATCTAGTCAAATTTAGGACCAATAACAAGTCATTCTAATCAATTTGAGTAATTTGTGCATAAAGTGCTTAAACATGCATAAGAGCTAATTAACCCAAATCAAGGCCTAATTAATAATTCCATGGAAACTTGTTGAATATTTGTTTTCAAAAATGAATATTGAATATCTGCATCATCAAGTGACCTCATTTATTGATAAGACACCCCTAGGCCATAAATGCCATAAATATCAAGATTCATGCCCTCCATACCTCATCAATGCCTTCCATGGTGCCCTCCATGTCTCTTAATTACCCTTTATTCTAATGCCATGATGAGGATAATTACATACTTAATTCCAAAAATTGAATTAATCCTCAACCACACATCTCAATCTTGAGATGGATGGTTCAGGTTGATTCTAGCCAAATCCAAAAATTTATAAATAAGAGGCCTCACAACATCATTTCTAATCTTAATTTATGCAAAGTTATATTGAAAAATTAGTTCCAAAAGCTTCAAGAAACTAGTGTTATAATGCCAAATTGATTCCAAGCTAAGCCAAGCCCAAGACAAAGGTGCCAAGAGGAGATGAAGGTAGCCACACTCCATTGAAGAAGACCTCTTAAAGCACACACTGAGCAAGCCACCATTACAAAGGAATTTGGAGCATCCAAGGAAGGTTAAAGGGATTCTTTCATTTTTTGTTGACCATTTTTTGCCCAACAGGCCAAAAAATTAGTCCCCTTCTTCCCCTGCTGTTCTAGGCCATTTCATTTTTGATTTTGCACAAGTCCAGGAATTTTTACAGACTCTGCAGGTCTATTTCTATAGACTCTACAGGTCTATTTCTATGGACTCAGTAGTGAGGTTTTCTACGAACTCTATAGGTCCATTTCTATGGACTCAGGAGTGAGGTTTTTTATGCACTCTGCAGGTCCATTTCTACGAACTTCACAGGGACTTCTATGAACTCTGCAGGTGTAGTCTTTCAACAAATGAAGAACCAACCAAAGAGTGCAAGGTTTAACAAAGCTTCTTTGGACTCTTGTCTGAAGAAATTAATAAGGAAAGGGAGCTAAAGTGGTTCAATGACATGATATTTAAAGGAGTTAGCAACTTTGAACCATTAAACCATTGAATTGGTTTAATGCCTTGGTTCATCGCTTTGGTTCAAAGCCTTGGTTCAATCAACTGAGTTCAACAGTTTTAGTTCAACACCTTAGTTCATCACTTGGTTCATTGCTTGGTTCATCACTTTGGTTCAACATCTGAGTTCAACAGTTTCAGTTTAATGCCTTGGTTCATCATAGAAGGTTCAAAGGGGCTTGGCTTTAATCGGCAAAGTTCAACAAATAGCGTGAACCATTGAACTGTTGAACCTTTTTTGGCTCAAGTAGTTGGTTCAAGCAGTTAGTTCAAAGGAACAGTTCAAACACTTAGTTCAAGTGGTATATTTAAAGGCTTAGTTCAATGAATGAGTGGCGCACAATGTTGAACCATTGAACCGTTAAACCATTGAACCATTTTTGGTTCAATCAGTCGGTTCAATGGCTTGGTTCAAGGGAGTGTCCTAAAGTTGGAAGACAAGTGCCCTTGCGAAGGGTAGTTCTAGGTTCAAGAGCCCTTGCGGAGGGTAGGGAGCACTTCAAAGGGGCCACAAAGAAGTGGCTAAGATATTTCAAAATTTTTTTAAGGCAAAGTCATGAATTCTTTCAAATTTTTGTTCGAAGGATTTCCTTCAAACAAAAAGTTTGAAGGAATTCAGGGAAGCTGCAGCTTAAGAACCTGAAGGAATAATCAAAGCAATCGAGACAATTCTCACAAACTTTTGTTTGTGGGAAAATTGTTGAGAGGAAAAAACCTACAGAAAAAGCCCACAGAAAAGACCTAAAGGAATTTTCCAAGGACGGTGACATCTTGGAAGCTGTCAATTTCAAGGAGACAAATTAGCCATTATTTTTTAAAGTGATGATGGGTGCGCGGACAAAAAATTTAAGATGGTGAAATAGCCATTTGCTTTTAAATTGCTTGAGTGCCAACCATGAAAAGAGCCCAAGGAATGTAGTGACCCACCAAAAGATCACCCCCAAGGGCTGAAAGAGTAGAAGGAGACAAAACTAGGATGAGACAAGGTGCATAAAGAGATAAATCATCCAAGTGGCGAGAGGAAATGTCAACTTAGGGATTTATTCCTATAGTTGGAATAACACTTACTAGATGGATAACCAAATGGTGCAAACAGTAAGCGACGTGGCTTGTTTTCTCTAGTTTGCATTTATAAGTAGACAAGCCGCATAAATTCCTTGAAGGGAGCAGTCTGTTGAGATGCCAAAGTCAAAATAAGAATCGACAATCAAATGGCTCCCTCTTCCCAAGGCTCAGAGCACACATGGGCTAGCTTGTAAAAAGAGTGCCAAAGTCTTTCCTAGAAAGTGCCAAGTTCTCTTCCTCTTTCTATATATTGTAAAAATTCTCATTTGAAAAAGGAGCCAAACTCTCTCAGCCTTAAGGCAAAACTCTACCCAAAAATCTCTCTAGCTTGTAAGGCAGAGCTCTGCCAGTTTTTACCTTGAATCAGGACTTATCATTTTTACCTCTATCTAGACTTGAACTTTAAAGTATATGTCTAATTTCTTATTTTGTGTTAAGTCATTGTCCTTCATGCTTTTCATAGATCGATTACATCATGTCTAGTGCATTGTGAAGTCTCTTTTTTGCAGGTCTGCCAGAAGTGTTCTTAGGGGAATGTAGGTGCCTATGAATAGGCTACCATAAGTGTGTCTAAGGATGCCTATGGTAGTGACTTCCTCCTTGTATTTCCATGGAACCCTAGCTAACTATTGCAGAAGAGCTTCCCACTTCAGATGAAGTGTATGGGTGCTTCTTTTTGGTGAAAAGTGTATATTCGGGTTGAGTGGATCAACTTTTTTAGTGTATCACCTTTTCATTTTTAGGCTTAGGTACTATTTTCAGCATCTCTCTCTCTCCATTTTCATCCCCCCCTTTTTTCATTTTATTTGTTAGCAGTAGGAAAAACTAGGGCCTAAAAGATACATCAGAGGGAGCTAGCCCTTATCTAGAGACTCTCCCCTCTAGCTTCTCCAGTCCCACAAGCAAGAGGGGAGTTTCCATTGTTGTGTGTGGAAGGTAGGAGCTTTGCCTCCTACCCTAGGTGCAATCCATTGCATCAACAATTTTTGGCACACCCAATGGGACCAACTAGGATAAGTTGTGTCCACAGAGTTAAAGAATTTTTGGTGTGTTCTTCAACCAACCAGCCTTTGGAGGATTTTGCATCAACACCAATGGTGACTCTAAGTTAAATCAGCTGGTTAAGTAGTTTTGGTGCCATCAAGAAGTAGTATTCTGGTATGTATAATTCCATTATTTAGAGCCATGGACCTTGTTTTCCTTGGCCAGTCTAGCTATGATCCCTACCAGCCTTATGTTGATCCTTATCAAGTTCAATATGACCAGTCTCAACCCTATCATAAGCTATATTAGCCTTATGCCTAGTCTTCTCAATGTGTCACTTCTCCTACTCAACCTAGTCTCTTTGCCAATCAACCCATTTCCACCTTCAAACGAGAACTGATGGGATACAAAAAGTATGTAATAGATCTTAACACTAGAAGGGGATGTGGCCAAGAAATTCCTGATCATGTCATCCATCAAGTGAGAAATGCATTGGATCAGGTTAAGAGTGAATGGGCTCCTATTGAAAGAGCCAATTGGTAAAGGCTTACAAGTGAGATGCTAGATGTGAGTGGTATGATTGCATCTTTGGAAGAGAAGCTGAGTATTTATGAGAGGTAGCCTTACCAAGTCTATCAACCTGCATACTCACTGCCCCAAGTATCATATCAGTCATATACAACCCCTGCTTATGAGCCAAGTCAAGCCTGTTAAAGTCCTTTCCCCAATCATGTTGAGGAGAGTTCTAAAATAGTAAATCTTGTGTTTTAGGCTAATATTGATAGACAGATCAAATTGGCAAATCTTCAAATGCAACAATCTATTTTGGTAGAAAGGGAAGTGTAATCCAAACCCTTACTACCCTCTCACATTATGGCCCCATCACCCCAAAAGGAGATGCCCTGTCTGAATATCTTAAGCTGGAATAAAGTGGTTGAGTCATGGAACAACAAGGAGGAGAAAGACATCATCTAAGAGTGTGAGGTACAAAATGAGGTTAGTCCTTTCCAAGTCCCTCCCACCCTTCCTCAGGAAGCTTCTTGCATTTCATGGCAACCTTCATGCACTCCCCATATCTATAATGATTCCTATGAGCTCCAAGAGGTACAAAATGAGGACAATCTAGCTAAGTAGATTAAGGAATCAGAAGCTAAGATGAGACTGCTTGGAGAAAGAGAGATGGAGTTTTTAGACCTTGTAGAGGTGCTGATGCCAAAAGACACCCCTTCCACCAATCCACAAGCTAATTTCAATATTGATGAAGTGTTGGTAAAGTGGAGGGATGAAAATCAAGAAATTTTGGCCCAAGGTCTGCCCCCTCCTTTTCTAGAGAAAACTCCCTCTTGTGTGCCAAATCCTTTCTATCAAATGGCACTTGCTCATTCTAACTTGTCTGATGCATCATTCGATCTTGCCTTTAATCCTGTATGCCTAGCTTTTCAACACACCTCTTTTCAGACAGCTCTTCCTGTACATGAGCAGACCCTCCCAAATCTTCCCCAACCTCCTTAAGTCTTTCAACATGATCTCCAAATTCTAAGCTGGAAAAAGGAAAATCATGAACCAACTCAAGACCTTGAAGAGGATAAAGTTGCTGCCTGTTCACAGGAGCAAGATTCCAATCCCAAGATCATAAGTTAGAAGCAAATAGTGGAATCTTGGGGTAGAAAGGAAGAGGAGGAGAAAGGTTTTGCTCAAAACCTTGAAGAAGATGAGGCTACTCCTATTACTGATGATGATTGTGACCTCCAGGAAAGGCTCTTCCAAGAGGATATAGATAGGCAGATTATAGAGTTGGAATCCAAAGAGAGATTCCTCAGCTAGTGTGTGATGGATGATTCAGACTCAATGGCACATTCCATGTCTGAACACACTCCACCTACACATTTCCAAGAGAGATATCAAGCCATACCTGATATAGATGAAGTGCTGACCAAATGGAAAGAGGAGAATCATTTGATTCTAGTTCAAGGACTGCCTCCTCTTCCACATGAGTTCGTCCATTAGCCTTCCACTTCACCCCTTCTCGAGGAGGAACTTGTCTTGATGGAAGAAAGTGAAGAGGAGTATGCTTAGTTCATGACTAATCAGGGAGACTTCATGAGTGCAGACGAGGAGGAGATCACCATAGGTACCCCCTTTGATGAACAAGAAGACAAGTCATAAGCTTTTGCCTCTATCTATGATGATGAAGAAGCAATTTTTGCCCCTTTTCTCATTTTGCAAGACATTGCGGAGGGGCATGGACACTTTATTTGCCATGATTTGAATAATTTGTTTGAAGTTATTGGGGTAGGTTACACTATTCTTCAAGGGGGCTAAGAGCTAGCTAAGAGTGGAGAAGGCAACATTGGGACTCAAATAAGTATACAAAGGGGCTGCAGGCTTTCAGATTTATCCCTTCAAGAGGTTGGTGAATCTAAAGATACTTTCTTTGAAATCATCAAGGAGGATGGTCGTACCATGGAACCCGAGTATGAGGTAGAGGAGAACAAGCCAATCAATGATGCATATCAAGGGGCTTATGATGATGAGCCAACAATGATTGATTTCTTGATGAGATACACCAGAATGAAGAACCAACATGAGGCAAACTTCCAAGAACAAATAGAGTACATATATGTTGGAAGCATGATTGAATCTAATCCACTCAGATACAAGCCAACCCAGGTGGTAGGAAAGAGGAGAAGGTCACCAACTCTCCATTTCATTTAGTCACTTGTCTGGCACTACAAGTTTCCTTGCCAAGAAGGAGACTTAAGAAGTTTTCCCTTTGATCTAGGAGGGAAGTAGATGTACCTAGTTAGTTGTATATAGTAGTTGTTTTCAGTTTCTTTTCCTACTTTCCCTAAGTGTAGTTTACACAAGTAGTGTTTTTAACTTTGTTTATTTTCCTTTGTGTGTGGGGTAAAAGCCTCATGTTTGATTCCTAGATTTGTTGGGGCTGTTGCTAAATTTATTCAAGCTGCATCTGACTCCGTGCCCAATGGACTACAAGGTAACTAGTCTCTAAGCATATTAGGCATGCTTCCCATGGGAGTCACTAATTTGTTGACCATTTTTTGCCCAACAGGCCAAAAAATTAGTCCCCTTCTTCCCCTGTTGTTCTAGGCCATTTTATTTTTGATTTTGCATAACTCTAGGAATTTATACGGACTCTGCAAGTCTATTTCTATGGACTCAGCAGTGAGGTTTTCTACGGACTTTGCAGGTCCATTTCTACAGACTCTGTAGGTTTCTACAGACTTCACAAGGATTTCTACGAACTCTTTAGGTGTAGTCTTTCGATAGATGAAGAACCAGTCAAAGAGTGAAAGGTTTTATAAAGATTCTTCAGACTCTTGTCTGAAGAAATTCATAAGGAAAGGGAGCTAAAGTGGTTCAATGACATGATCTTTCAAAGAGTTAGCAGCTTCAAACTGTTGAACCATTAAATTGGTTCAATGCCTTGGTTCATCGCTTTGGTTTAGAGCCTTGGTTCAATTAGCTGAGTTTAATAGTTTCAATTTAATGCCTTAGTTCATTGCTTGGTTCATCGCTTTGGTTCAATAGCTGAGTTTAACAGTTTTAGTTCAATGCCTTGGTTCATCATAGAAGGTTCAAAGGGGCTTGGTTTTAATCAAAAAAGTTTAATAAATGGCGTGAACCATTGAATCATTGAACCTTTTTTGGTTCAAGTGGTTGGTTCAAAGGAACAATTCAAACACTTGGTTCAAGCGGTAGGTTCAAAGGCTTGGTTTAATGAATGAGTGGCACGCAGTGTTGAACCATTAAACCATTTTTGGTTCAATCAGTCAGTTCAACGGCTTGGTTCAAGGGAGCATCCTAAAGCTGGAAGACAAGTGCCCTTGTGAAGGGCAATTTTGGGTTCAAGAGCTCTTGCAGAGGGTAAGAAGCACTTCAAAGGGGCCACAAAAAAGTGGCTAAGATCTTTCAAAATTTTGTTAAGGCAAAGTCATGAATTCTTTCAGACTTTTGTCTGAAGGATTTCCTTTAGACAAAAAGTTTGAAGGAATTTGGGGAAGCTGCAGCCAAAGAACTTGAAGGAATAATCAAAGCAACCGAGACAATTATCACAGACTTTTGTCTGCAAGAAAATTGTTTGGAGGAAAAAACTCGCAGAAAAAGCCCATAGAAAAGACCTGAAGGAATTTGCCAAGGACGGTGATGTCCCAAAAGCCATCAATTTCAAGGAGACAAATTAGTCATTATTTTTTAAAGTGATGACGGTAATGCAAACATCAAATTTAAGACGATGAAATAGCCATTTGCTTTTAAATTGCCTGAGCACCAACCATGAAAAGAGTTGAAGGAATGCAATGACTTGCCAGAAGATCACCCCTGAGGGTTGAAAGAGTAGAAGGAGACAAAACCAAGATGAGACAAGGTGCATAAAGAGATAAAGCATCCAAATGGTGAGAGGAGATGTCAACTCAGGGATTTATTCTTATAGTTAGAACAATGCTTGCCAGATGGACAACCAAATGGTGCAAACAGTAAGCAGCGTGGCTTGTTTTCTCTAGTTTGCATTTATAAGTAGACAAGCCAAACAAATGCCTTGAAGGGAGAAGTCTGTTGGGATGCCAAAGTCAAAACAGGAACTGACAATCAAATGGCTCCCTCTTCCCAAGGCTCAGAGCGCACATTGGCCAGCTTGCAAAAAGAGTGCCAAAGTTTTTCCCAAAAAGTGCCAAGTTCTCTTCCTCTTTCTATATATTGTAAAAATTCTCATTTGAAAAAGGAGCCAAACTCTCTCAGCCTTAAGGCAAAACTTTGCCCAAAAATCTCTCAGGCTTGTAAGGTAGAGATCTACTAGTTTTTACCTTGAATTAGGACTTAGCATTTTTACCTCTATCTAGACTTGCACTTTAAAGTATATGTCTATTTTCTTATTTTGTGTTATGTCATTGTCCTTCATGCTTTTCATAGATCGATTACAACATGTCCAGTGCATTGTGAAGTCTCTTTTTTGTAGGTCTGCCAGAAGTGTTCTTAGGGGAATGTAGGTGCCTGTGAATAGGCTGCCATAAGTGTGTCTGAGGATGCCTCTGGTAGTGACTTCCTCCCAGTGTTTCCACGGACCCCTAGTTGACTATTACAGAAGAGCTTCCCAGTTCAGATGAAGTGTATGGGTGCTTATTTTTGGTGAAAAGTGTATATTTGGGCTGAGTGGGTCAACTTTTCTGGTGTATCACATTTTCATTTTTAGGCTTAGGTTCTATTTTCTACGTCTCTCTCTCTCCCTTTTCATCCCCCCCATTTTTTCATTTTATTTGTTAGTAGTAGGAGAAACCAAGTCCTAAAAGATACATCAGAGGGAGCTAGCCCTTATCTAGAGACTCTCCCCTCTAGCTTCGCCAGTCCCATAGGCAAGAGGGGAGTTTCCATTGTTTCATGTGGAAGGCAAGAGCTCGGCCTCCTACCCTGGGTGCAACCCACTACATCAACATTTTCATTCCTTGATTTTTAGTTGTGCTTATCATTTGCTTTTGTTAACTAAGCTCTCCCTAGTGTCTAGGCCTAGAGATGTTATGCTATTAGTGTGTTTATTTCACTTTGTTTTCATTTTGGAACTAAAACCATACTAACCATCCTCTCTTGAGTCAAGTTCCTAGAACACCAGTTCTCAATATCTAAAACCTTTGCTTGGTCAATGCTAATGGCATGTTTAGTTTTGTAGGAGTGTGAACTAGGAATTTGACTACGAAGAGGAGATTAGTATTGTGGTAGTGATAAAATGAATAAATAAAATTAACAAACAACACACTAAACTAACACCTTCATGACTAGTTATTAGGGTGAGCTTAATAACAAAAACAAATGACAAACATAAATAAAAAGTAAGGAAACACAAGAATCCTTCACCTTCCTTGGAAGCTCCAATTGATTTTGTAGTGGCTTTCTCATCTTGTGTTTATGAAGTCTTCATCAAAAGAGGCTTGGCTATCTCATCTTCTCCTTGGCACCTTGTGGCTTTGGCTTGGCTTGGCTTGGAATTTAGTTGGCATGGCAACACTAATTGCAATAACTTTTGAAATAATTTATGTATTATAAATTTGAATTATCAATACTTTTGAAGATATTTGAACATGATAAATTTGCAACAAAATATCTTAAAAATGATTTTCATGGCCTCTCTATTTATAGATTTTTGAGATTGATCAGAATCAACCTAAATCATCCATCTCAGAATTGAGATGTGTGGCTAAGGATTAATCCAAATTTTTAATTAAAATTGATAAATAGGCTCATAAATATTTGAGATAGAGGAGTAATTAAGAGGCATGGAGGGCATTGATGAGGCATGGGAGGCATGAATCCTGATAGTTGTGGCATTTATGGCCTAGGGATGTCTTCCCAAGAAATGAGGTCACCTAATGATGCAAATATTCAATATTCATTTCCAAAAATAAGTATTCAAAAAGTTTCCATGGAATTCTTAACTAGGCTCTAATTTGGTTTAACTATATCTTAAGCATTATTAAGCACTTTGTGCATAAATTACTCAAATTGATCAGAATGCCTTGTTATTGGTCCAAAATTTGACTAGACTAGAATTAGGATGTGATGTCAGATGCATTAGATCCATTATCCCATTTAGGATGTTACCAAAAGTAAATAACAAAGGCACATGTCTTGTGCAATATTTTTGATAGGAAAGAGTAATTTAGAGTACCTAGGTGCAAAATTAACATTTTGACTTGAAATGATTTGATCAAAGTTAGCTGGCCCATAAATTGCATTGCCCCATTTAATGATATCTTGGCCAAAATCAACCCTTGAATATATCAATTTCAAATTATTTAATGTGATTTAGTGTTTTTAGGCCAAATTGTGTACTTTAGTGGAAATTGGTCAAAACCCTGGTTGAAGGTTATTGGTGGCTAGTTCTAGGTGTCTAGTAGGAACACTCTATGAGAGCAAATTTTTATTTTCTTTCAAGTTGAATATCTACAACATGCTCCTTAATTTTGATTTTTATAGATCTAAAATTTTTCCCAATATATGGTATTCCACACGAGCATTCTATGATCAAGGAATCCAATAAGGGTGGTTAGATCATGTATTAGAATAAGTAAGAAAACTTGAATAAAAAAATACTAAACTGCATAACACTTACTTGCCTAGATCATAAGGGGGGAGCTTAGTGAACAAACAACAAATGAAAAATCTCAACTAAAATGCAAATAAATTACAAATTCTTTACCTTCCTTGAATGCTCTAAATGATGTGTTCATTTGGCTTCCTCGGCTTGTGCTGAAGAAGTCTTTGGCAAATGGAGTTGTGTGGCTCCTTCTTTCCTTGGCACTATGGTTAGATTTCTTGTTATGGTTTATGTTTGTGGCTTGGCTTATGATTTTGGCATTATAACACTATAGCTTTGAATCAT
Source organism: Torreya grandis (assembly GCA_037957365.1). Classification (NCBI taxonomy): domain Eukaryota; kingdom Viridiplantae; phylum Streptophyta; class Pinopsida; order Cupressales; family Taxaceae; genus Torreya; species Torreya grandis. The sequence goes on from JARHVA010002408.1 coordinate 640,825, forward strand.
GTACCAAATCTTGCATTGCAAATTTACTATACTCAAGATCTCTTAAATGAGAGGTAAATTCTTGTATTTATAGGTTTAAAAACTAACCCCAACCTAAGGTGAATTAAGGTGTAGTTAGAGCTTGGAATGGGTTCAAACCTAACCTTAGTGAGTTAATTAATCCCATTAGAGTTAAAAGATGTCAATGGTCATGATTAGAAATGAATAGGCATGGGTGAGATATTTTAAGATATTTGACAACTCACAAAAAGGTAATTATGAATTCCTAGGATATTTTTGATTTTTGAGTTTTTTTTTTGATAATTTATTAATTGCTCATGGATAATTTAGTTATGCATTTAATTAGATTTAGAATTTTAATTAATTATGTTTAAGCATTTTAGCATTTTTAAGATTTTAAATTAATTGCATGTGTGCACTTACCCCATTTAATTGGTCTATAGGTCAAATTGTGTGTTGTAATGCTATAGAATGATTAGAGATGAATCCTAAGAGATTTTTGTTATTTATAGTAGGATACCCCAATTAGGGATGTCTTAATGAAATTCTAAGAATTGATGAGTGTTACACAAGTGAATTGAAGATGTTTAGTGATTTCTAAGATTAATTTGTGATGGTTGGTAAAAATTGATCTAAAGTCTGATATAAATCCATTGGTGGCCATTTTTAGGTGTTTACACATTATACCATGTATACACCACTATGAAGGTTATGGTCATGAGCATCCTTAACATAATTGAGGGTTGAACTTAAATTCTAAACTAAAATGGTAGATTTATGTTTGAATTCAACTTTTTTTTATCTTTTTAAGGTATAATATATGAGTAATATGAGGGCATAGTGAGGGGTTCTCCCCTTTCCCATGTGGTAGCCAACCTTTTCATGGAATAGTTTAAAGATTAAGATCTTAACTATTTTCCACTGAAGTCCAAATGGTGGAAGAGGTATGTTGATGATACCAATTTGTGTTGGCAACATGAAAAAGATAGCTTAGAAAATTTCCACTCTTACCTCAACAGTTTGTTCCCTAACATCAAATTTACTAAAAAAATTGAGATTGATGGTAGAGTACCTTTATTAGACATCCTTCTTTCCAAAAATTATGATGACACTCTAGCAAGATAATTCTATAGGAAAGTAACCCATATTGATCTTTAGCTTCGTGCCTCTTCTCATCACCACCCAACATAGGAAGTAGGGGTTCTAAGAACTTTAGCCATTAGAAATTTTAAGATCTATTACAATGATAGTATCAACCAAGAAATTGAGCACTTAAGACATGTTTTTAAAATGAATAGTTACTCAAATAAATAAATAACTAGATCTATTAAACATGCCAAATTGAGAGTTGATAAACAAGGCCCTAAGGAACCTTCACAAGAAGGACCAACAACTTTCCTACCTTATGTGGAAGGTATTTATAACAAGGTATCTAAAATTCTCAAATATCACAACATCAATACTAACTTTATTCTTGTTAAGAAGTTAAGGTCAACCCTCAATTTTGTTAAGGATACTCATGATCGTAACCTTCATGGTGGTGTCTACATGATTAAATGCTCATGTGGAATCCCATATATTGGGGAAACTGGTAGATCTATAAAAACTAGAATCAAGAAGCATGCTACCAATATTCAACTTAAAAGAAAAGAAAAATTTGCTCTCATAGAGCACTCCTAAAAAACTAAACATGCCATTAACATCAACCAAGCTAAGGTTTTAGCTATTGAGAACCATTTTAATAAATGAAAGCTAAGAGAGACCATATAAATCTATAATCACCCTAGTAATCTTAATAGGGATGATGGTCTAGATATAAGTAATGCTTGGAATCCTTTATTAGATATGTTATAGAGTAGGTCTCTTATTTCATGTTATTATTTTTAAATTTAATATATATATATATATGGTAATTTTTTTTCTATCGATTAATTTGAAATTATATTTTAAATTTTTTTAAATGATTCTTGATTTTAATGTTAAAATAATAAAAAAGGAAAAATATTTATATACATATTGAAAATAATAAATTGTTAAATTAATATTTAATTAATTATATAAATATAAATAAAAATTATAAATATAAAATTAAAATGAAATAGAAATAAAAAAATATAATTTAGAAACTTAAAAAATTTATTTCAATCTTGCTATTGCGTATTACTAAAATAGTTTTTTTTTAAAAACTAACAACATTAATAATTCCTTTTTATAATTTTTAATTTTAAAAACTTATCATTTGTGTGTAACAATTATATTCTTGATCTATGGGTTTATTTAAGAAGGTATTATGTTGTTATCACATTCAAGGTATTATCTCCTGATGACAGATCATGGGAGTGATTTAAAATGTAGAGAAGGAAGAACTCACATAGTTATCTAAAAATGATTTAATTTTTTGAATGTCATATTATGGCTGATCAACCCATTGGGTAAGTAGAGGAGAAATCTATGATAAAGGAAGTAGGCTATCACTAAGGTGAGGTAGGGCTGGTGAAGAAACTGGATGAGGCTCATTTGAAGGAAAAATAGAATCAAAAATAGGAGGAGACTCAGCTAAAGGTAGAGAGGGAATAGGATCCAAACTAAGCTCAGTTGAGGGAGGGGTAGGATACCTAGAGGGCTTAAGGACAATAGCAAGCATCTTAGGGGGAAGCAAGATATAGGGATACTAATATCTAATGAAGTGATAATGACCAATCATAGTATGATTCATAAACATGATCCTAAGAGTTTCTTTAAAAACTAGTAGTGTGCCATGTGAACATGCCATCTCTACCCTACAAACAAGAGGAATAATGCTAAAATTAAGAATTATATGAGATAAAATGTGATAAGATAAATAAAAATATTGAAATAAATAAGAATTATAATGAAGGATCTCAACATCTCTAGCTTGAACAAGACCTCCTAGAAATGGGTCATCTAAAGTATAACCATCATCATAGTTAGGTGTATGAATATAAATGGTGAAAGTAGGCATGACTTTATCATTTGAGGTTGTGTGATGAACAAAATGCTAAGGTTTAGTTAAGACTATGGGTATATCATTACTAGGTGGTTGACAAGAACATGACTTCAAAGATGGTGGATGAAGAGGGAGATCTAAAGTTTTTATCTTGATGTTGATCTCGTATAGCTCATCTTCATCAAAATCTAAGAAGTTAGGTGGTATATTTCTAATGATTTTAGGGTGACCATGATAACTTCATGTAGATTTGATAGGGAAATTAAAATGTTGAGATTATCAAAATGAAATACTCAGCAAGGGTTAGAATTTTGAATACACCACGGTCTTAGAATTATTCAAAATTTTAAGGGTTAGTATCACCTTGAATCATATAGATAACACCACTATGAGGAAACTTAACACATTGATAAGCAGAAGAAGTGAAACTCCTCATATGATGATTCCATGTCTTTTCAACCAATATATTATAGGAGAGGGGAAAATTGAAGATCATAACCTTCACTTGAATAGTGATAGGCATGATAGTCATTAGGAGACATACACAACCTAAAGGAGGCATTTGGATATGATCATAACCTTGACACATGCTACGTGTGGACTTAAGATTACACTTAGAGTATCCAATGGTTTTAATGAAGTTGAAAGAGGCAACATACGTAGCTAAAACCTTGTTATTCAAAGCATGAATGACTTAAATATCATTGATTTAGATGTTTATAAAGAAGGGAGGATCATTTTTATGAAGTAGAATCTCATCTAGGATCATGGAAGTAATATGAAATTTGAGAGAGAGATAAGTGTCTATTATTTCATCAACATGTATAGACATCTATTCACATTATTATAAGATGATATATTTTGACCCAGATAAATTTGTTTCATGTACTATTAGGGGAGGATGAGGGATGTTCATTTTTAAGAGGAGTTGTAAAGGTGGTTATGATGATGTGGGGAAGTATGCATGAGTTTGAGAAAGGGAATTTGAGATGGGAAATTAGTAAGCTTCATGATAGGGTCTTATTCATCATAACCCATGATTGGACTACTTGATAGAGGTGCTTAATGTTGAAGGAGGTCTAAAGAAGGAGGATTAGAAGTATATGTAAATTTGTGTTGATATGACGTGGTTGGTTTATTTTGGGTACAAATTGGTTGATTTTTTTGAGAGGATGGGGTGGTTGATTTATATTTGTCTTGGGATTGATTTAAATAAGTGGTATTAGAAGGTTGAATGATGTTGTTGATGGGTAAAGAGGTTGGGGAAATTGTATATATAGTATGATAGGTGTTATCTAATGGATGTGTTGGAATTTATTCTTTGAATGAGATGAGGTCCTTTTGCCCCAACTTTTTTAGGTGAGTTAGGGAAGAAGCTTGGATAACACAAAAATTTTGGGATGGTTGGTGCATAGGATGATAATTAATGAAAGAAAACACCATTATTATTTTAGTCATATTTACCACATTCTATTTTGGAGTTTGGTCTATAAGACATTCAATATTATTGGTGGAAGGGTAAGATTACCATTATTGTCTTGATGGTTTAGAAGAGGATCTTTATAAATGGACATATGAGCATTAGCCTGGTTCAAAGCTTAATTTTTATTTTGGGTTTCATGAGCTTTAAAGGCAATATCATAGGCTTGTTGACATTTAAAAATAAGGGAAATGTTGTCACTTGGATTTTCACCCTTTGAGGAGATGAAAATATATCCTCATCCAAGTTTCACAATGGAATAACCTCTAGGATTGTGGGTATCCTAAGGAATGAGGTGAGTCTCTAGATAGGGCTAGCTCCCTTGATGTACCAATTTACTACTACTAATAATTTTGGGGGATGAAAAGGGTGAGAGATAATTGAAATCAAATCTTAACTAAGGAGGTGATACACCAAATCAATTTGATGACTTCCAACCAATTGCATCCTATACTTAAGACCAAAAAACAAACCAAACTTACACTCCTTTAATCTTCATCTTCTCACCTCAATGTTACATTGTGAGGTCATGGATGGATGTGAAAAGCTAGGAGGACTAGACAAGAGGACTTGAATGACACTAATGAAAAGACTAACTCACTCAACATTTAACATCTCCTAAAACACTTCACTACACAAAAAATGATACTATGCCTAAACACACCCCATCTCCCCTTCCTCAAGAGCTTACAAAAGAGCCTCTTACCTTGCATTATCAATATGACCTTGAGCTCTATATTCCACCTCCACAAACTAGTTAATCTTGTCCTCATGCTATTAACCTTTTCCTTGATAGAAATATAGTGGGGGAACCAAAGGAGGATCAACTGGTTGATAAAGAAAGAGAGCTCTTGCTTGAAGAAAACCTACCTCTTTAACAACCTCATTGGGATAGATAACATGATTTCAAGATGCCTAATATTGGCATGACCATGAAGGACGTTAAATATCTTGAAGCTTTTGAAAAGGAAAATTATATTGTAGCAGTTGAGACACAACTTGAGAACCCTTAAAAGGTATTAAGTGATGAAGAGAAGGTAAGTCCTTGTGTTGAATCTCTTTACTTGGTTGATGATGAAGAATGTTTTATTTATGTTGAAGAACCTATCTTGATAAAGGAAAATGAAGAGGAACATGTTCAATTAATGTCTAATAAATAAGACCTCATGAGTGTTTATGAGGAATAAATGACCATAGGGACTCCCTTTGGTGAACAAAAGGATGATTCACAAGATTTTCCCTCCATATTTGATGAGGAAGAAATGATCATTGATTATTTTATCACTTTGTTAGATACCATGGATGGATTAAGAGAGGTTATTAATCAACATTTGAATGACATTTTAAAAGTCATGAGAGCAGGCTATACCCCTCTTCAAGGAGGCTATGAGCTGGTCAAAGATGGAGAAGGAAACATTGGTACACAAGTAAGTATGCAAAGAAAAAACATTCTTTCAAATCTATCTTTTCAAGAGTCATATGAATTTGATGATGACATGTTTTAAGTCATAAATATGGGATATAATCATATCAATCAGTTGGGAGAAACACATCATATCTTGAGAGATGGAGCAAGCTCTTATTGGCCTCAATCTTCTAAAGAACATGAAACCAATCCTCTTGGAGACATACCTACTAAAGAGATGCAAGTTGAGCATGAGATGAAGAGTGGTTAGAAGTATGAAGTGTGTGAACATGTTTAATAAGAATATGTATTCATTGGAGACCTATTTGAGATCAAATCAAAAAAAGTGACAAGGAAGAGGTCTAGTCCACAAAGCACTTAATCCAAAGAGAAGCATGCTTGGTACTTTTTTTCATCTCACCATGAGAATGATTCAAGAAGTTTTAATTTTGATCCAAGAAAGGAGGTATGTTTAGTTTTTATTTGTGCATAATAGGTTGTTTACTAATTCCCCTAAGTGCTTATGCACATGTATGTGTCTTGTGTGTTTGCTTTATTTGTTGTGTGTGTCCTTCTCCTTTGTGTGGTTGAGGTAGTCTTAGTTATCTTGTTTAGGTCAAATTGGGGCACCCCTAGTAAAAAAATTGATTTTTAGACATATAAGGGGGTATAATTTATTGTAATGAGGTGTTTTATAGGTCCTTATATGTCAATTTATGTTATAATAACTTTGGTCATTAGTTCTCTAGGTCCATTTATCATTTTGAGTCATTTTAAGGGGTCAAATAGGTGTTTTTAATGCTTTGTACAGGTTTATTAGGAAAATTACAAGTGTAAATGAGTGATTTAATGCACCATGTCTCCATAAAGATATTAAGTAACTAACTAAACTAGAAATTTGTAGGTTAATTAGAATAAAGTCATTTTTCCTAAAGAAAAGGAAGAAAATGACACACGTATGGCTCCTTGGGAAGCATTCCACATGTGAGAAGGCCATGGAACGTCTCTATATATTACTAAATCTCATATAAATGTTATTGTTGATATGGAAATGCCAATTTTAAGCCAAAACCATTCCCTCTTTTTCATACTTCTTGGCATAAAGAGTTGACTTGTAGGTTTCCATTTGGTACAGCCAACAAATTTTTTTTTAGACAAAACAATTTTTAGAGATGATTATAAAATTAGATACATTTAAATGAATATAATAAATTTTAAAAATGGCCAACTATGCTCCATGAACCATCCATTTTAAGTGGACTATGCAAATTTGCTAGTTGTTTGGTCTACCCTTTAGGTTTTGGTCTTGTTTGAGCAACTCTATATGAGTCAGATAATGAGATTAATTATAAATGATTTCAGAATCCTTATATAACATTTACCATGATTTTTTTTCAATTTTTTTTTTGATAAGTTAATACCCTCAGGTTTTGCATACTAGTGCATTTTGTGTTGATGAGTAGGTTTCCATGGTTTTTTGAGGTTTCATGCTTCATGAATGGTTACAAGGGGTTATGTTAATCCCATGTAAATGTTTTCAATGTTATAATATTTTTATCTTCATATTAAAACCTAATTATCTAATAAATATTTCATGGTTGTAGTCATACTTACACATACCCATAGTCTGCCAAATTCACATCCTGTTCCTTGTTATTTTCCACTTATATCCATATTAAATCATGTGAGAAGAGCCCTTTAGTTTTTCCATGAAGTTGTATTAGAGGTTTAAAATAGTTTTTATATTTCTAAAAATCAATAAAAAATAGATCAAGTCCTCGAAAGAGTATGAAATAAGACTATGACAGTCATATTAAAAACCTTCATATAGTCAGTCATTGAAGCTCATCTACAGGTGCCTCCTTGGGGAGAAATTATGTTGAAAATGAGTTTTTGAGCTAAGTAAATTCATGAAAATTTAAAAATATATTTTAAGATTTTGAAAATGTTTAAGCACTATTGAAATTTGTAAAATCATGCCCACTACTCATCTTCATTTATACTTTGCTGCCTGCACTAGAATGCCATCTACAAGTGGCCTGAGTAGATAACCTAAAATTCATATATAAAGATGGAATAATGAATTGACACTCTCCTTGAAGTTTTAAAATGATTATAAGATCATGATGGATCTATCTAGAGGGTTGGACTGCTAAATAAATTTTAAGATCAACCTCAAACACAATGACTGCAAGTTTAAAGACTAAATCCCTAAATTGCTGAAACAAAGGTCTAGGAGGTTTTTAGGGGCCTTATACAACATGATTATAAAGTGTTATAAGAAATATAAAAGGGTGGAACATAAATCCTCTATAATGGATAAGAACCTTTCCAAATTGAAAGGGGATATGAGAGAGGGAAGGTGGTCTTCAAGAGCCTCAAACTTGCCAATTTATGACTATTTTCTTTTAGTGATATCCTCAAAATTTAACCCCAAATGGATTTCATCTACCCAAGAATTCCAAGAATATAATATACACCTTAAGTATGTTTACAAAGATTAAAGTACACTTTCATGGCACCAAGACCATTGAGGAAGAGGTGATATGCTACTATTTTACCCCACTTGCACATACCCAATCCATACACTGGGAAAATGATTACCTACAATAGGCAAAGTATATAACAGTGGCCCAAGGTTGGTGATTAAGGGGTGTTCTAAAAATTTCAAGAAACACACTATTCAAGCATGTATTTTTTGACTTAAAGGGTTTCCATGGAGTTTATCAAACACCAAACTTAGGTCTCAAGAAGTAATATACACCTATAGCCACCTGTAGGTGACTTTAGGTAGACAGTCAGTAGAGAAATGTGACTAAGGGGGTGATTGGCTATAGATCCAAGCATATAGACAATTCTAAATAAAATGGATCTAAAGTTGGAAATAAGACTATAGACATTATATTGAGCTTACACATACTTGAACACCTCAGGCAATGAGCTCATGATAACCTAAAACAAGGCTAAGGTAGGATAATTGACTCAGTCTTAAACAAATACCTAGACACGAATCTTGGTGTTGATTTGACAATGTTCAAATAGATCTAAGCTGAGTGTAGGTGTTGTGACCTTATAAAAGGTTTAGGAGAGCCCACAGGTACCATGGCCAAAAGATTATGCCATAAATGCACCTAAAACAACATAGATAGGTAGTGGGATAACTTTAGTGTTTAGTTAGTGTTTTAAGACATCCAAGGGGAATACAGGATCAAACATGCATGTTGTAATTAAGATAGGTTCAAAGAGGGTTCTCAAGCATCTTTACCAAGTCCAAGTAAACCAACATACTCGTACAATAACCCTAAACAAAGTGTCTCAATTAGCATGAGTGGCAGTGAGCAGGGTTAAGATCTCAAGTGGTGGTCTAAGCTCATTTAAATTGTTTAATGAATTCAAAGTAATGTACCCCCTATTTTTCTTAAATAGGGGTACTTTCCCCATACATAAACCCCTACAACCATTGAGGAATGAATAGAAGATGTGATCCATAATTTGTTTGGACTTTAGAAAAAGGTGTATGTAGTTGAAATATATCCATAAAAACACCAAAAACCTATTAGGGAAGGGTAAATACTAACAAATGCTTCATATTCTAAGGGTTATAGTCATGACACACCAAACAAGATTAAGGCCTAAAGACCAAATGAGGAGTCAAAACTATTGTTAGTAAAGGACAAGGTTAAAAATTATTGGTTCATTTTTTTGAGATGTAGTTAGATATTTTTGAGCTATTATATGTATATATAACCCTTATGAAACCATTTTGGAGCTCTGAAGATAGAACATGCCTACTAAGCATGATAAAACCTAAAGGCCAAATGGGAGGTCACTCTCAGTTATAGCTTGAGAAGAGAATTAATATGAGTGGAAAAATGTTTGGGGAAACATGAAAGAGGTATTAAAGCTATCATATTATAGATAAAACCAAGGAGAAACCAATTTTGGTCTAAAACCAACTTAGACTTGTGTAAATTGGTGAAGACAAGCTCGAGTGGACATTTTGAATTGCTCATATCTTTCATGAAGTTATATATGGGAGAAAAAAGAGTTAGGGGGTGTTATCAAGGGTATCATAGGCAATATTTTTGGAAATTTTTCTCATGTTGGATGTCCCAACTTTATGAAAAAATTGTTAAGACCAAAAATGGGCCTCAAAACCCTTGCTAAGGACCAGTCTTGGAAAATGGAGTTATAAATGCACTAAAATGGAATATTTTTAATATAATAGATATTTTAAATTATATATGACCTCCCCAATCTTCTCCACATCTTTTTGGTTGTATAGACTTGTACGGATGGGGGTAAAAACAAGCATTTTATCATTATTTTATGTGTTTTTTAAGATAAAAATGGATTTAGAAGATAAAAACAAGTTGGAAGAAATATTTAAACTTATATTAAGTCCTAATATTAATTTAAATCCATGAAAAATCTTATAAGTGCTTAAACTAGGCCCTTACTTTCAACTAGTCAAATCTAACATATTGGGCAAGCTAGAGAGAAGGGAAGAAATCTTCAAGTAAAGTGATTTTAAGGTTCCCTTGATGATTCCAAGTAAATTTAGTGTATTTAAAATTGTAATTAAACATATTTAATGGATTTTCATGAACAAATAATTTTGAATTTGATGACAAGTGTGCAAGGTGCATGAGAAGGAGGTTTCCTGGAGTGTAGGTGATAATGGCTCTTTTCTAGGCAATTTCAGAGGACCAGACATACAAAAAATACATGAAGAGTAATATATGATATCATACCCTTCCATTAAAATAATTATAACTTCCTTTTATTAGTTAAAATTCACTCAAATAGGCCTAATCATGAAGGCAATTTTCTGTGCAATAAAAATGAAATTTAGGCCACTTTGCATAACTTTGATGACTTGGATTGACACTTGTTGCTCTTTAAATTGAATTTTTGGACCCATATAATATTATAATTCATTAATAAATTATATTATAAACTTTAAAAATGTCCTTATGACCCTTGGACTTCTCTTTATCTCTCTCTCTCTCTCTCAAACTCTATAAAAGTTGGCCATGTTGGTATTGTATGGGATGCTCCACCTGAGGATGATGAAGCCATGATAATTTGTATACATTTATATCAATAAAATGACTAATTTTTACCTCTTAATGAATATTTAAAAGTGTTTTATAAATGTATGATGAATCTTGTTTAGTGAAGACTATGGATTCCTAGCATGTGGTCTCATTCTTTCACCTTGTTTACAGTTGGAAAACATCTTTTTGTAGGGAATGTGAAGTGTTTTAAGAGATGTTAAATTTTGAGTGATTTAGTATTTTCATTATTTACATTCAAGTCATATTTTTTAGTCCTCCTATCTTTGCATATCCATCCATGACCTCACAATGTAACATTGATGTGATAAGATGAATATTGAAGGAGTGTAAGTTTAGTTTGTCTTTTGGTCTTAAGTGTCGGATGAAATTGTTTGGAAGTCATAAAATTTATTTTGTGTATCACATTATTAGTTTATATTTTATTTATCTCTCACCCTTTTCACCCCCCAAAGTTAGTAGTAGTAGTAGTAGTAGTAGTAGTAGTAGTCAAGTGGTACATTAAGGGAGCTAGTCCTATTTAGAGACTCACCTCATTCCTTAGGCTACCCAAAATCCTAGAGGTGATTCCATTGTGCCACTTGGATGAGGAGAGATTTTAATATCCTTAAAGGGTAAAAATCCAAGTTACAATAGGAAACATGATCAAAATTTGGACCAAGGAGGAATTCCATAGCTACATTACATAATTTCTTGCAAGTTTCATGAGAGTGACCCCAACTAGCATAAAACCAATAAAATTTATTTGGATCATACCATGATTTCATGGGGTGAGTGGGATAAATATCTCATGGAATAGGCCCCTTGGTAGACACTTTTGGATTTATTCTAAGGATAATTTATTATGAATATTGATGTTGTTTATTTGGGAAAATTGAGGATTAGGGGTGTGGTTTAAAGGGGAAGTTTGCTCTGAAGTAGGGTCAAGAATGATAGTTTGAATATTATGAATGATATCATAGGAATTAGTGACACCACATTGGTAAAATTATTTTTATTTTTGATGAGCATGTGAGTGCTCATAATAGGTTGGGATGGCTCAAACTAACATGTGAGAAAATCTTGGAACTTGGTTTAGTTGAGGGCCTATTCTAAAGTTTATAGAGAGGGAATCCTAACCCAATTTTACAACTTATGATAGAGATCATTGGTTAATAGATGAAAGAGTTTATCATCCACCATGTTGTTTTTACACTTATTATACAAGGTATCTACTATTTTATGAAAGCTTAAGTGGTATCAGTCTTAAGTTACTTGTAATTGATAAAATGAGCCAAGGTATTCTTAGGGAGGCCACTAGTTTAAAATTCTTGTACTAGTGTAGTCATATAAAATGTGAAAATTGGTAAATTGAGTGTGGCTTGTGACACCCAACCCATATGTATCTTTTGCTTTCTTTCATGACCCTCATAGGAATATTTTCACTGATTCATAGTCATCCATAGCCTTTCAGACATTGATTCCACCTTTTCTAGGTAGCATTTCTAGTGATGATTCCACCCCTTGGGTCTTGTTCCTTCATGACTATAGCACCCAACTTGGACTATATCATTAGACCCTAGGGTGTTCATTTATGGTACTCCTATCTAAGTGAATTTTTACTACCAATGGTCATTTTCTTCTAGTTCTTATCCTCCTTCTTGTCAGCCTAACATGAATAGATTCAACCTATAACCATAGATCCTTAGAAAATCCCATTCAAAGTTCATTTAGAAGGGGTTGGAATTATAAAGCAAGTAAGAATATAAGAAAAACCACTAATAAAATCTTCTTTATTATCTGTATATAGCTAACCAATACTACTACAAGCTTATTTAAATCCTTACACCAGTCCCTAGCCACCTCAAGCACATCCAGTTTAGCATTTTGCATCTTCATACACACTATTGCACAAAAAACACTAAGTGGGAGAACTACATATGGATTGATCCCTCTTCAGAGTATTGGTATGTAGGTAGAGTTCCCACATAAGGGGTGTGGATACATGTTTAGTGCATCTTACACTCAATAACTATTCATCTTTCCCAAAGTTTGTCAAAGCACAATGGAGTCTAGGGTTTGAAGACTAAATTAGCTCTATAGGGAGTTTCATAGACATCCAACAATCAAAATTTCATAGGTAGGCTCACATGAACACAATGAATAAAACCTAAAAATCTTAGGTCTCCTAGACAATAGTGGTAGAAGAGGACTATAGTGTCAGACCCCAAGGTGTCCTATTTTAGTGCTCCTATCCAATCATAAAATGAAGGCTAGATACTAATTTGTGACATTGTCCCAATTCTGCATAGTAAATTCTAGATTATATCTCAGTTGTATCAATTCATTTCTAGCTAAGTCTTATTTTCTCTCCCTTACTACTATTTTTAGAAAAATTCAAATCATAGTCAAATTATATAAATTAGTAGCTTAATTATTGCATATTTATTTACTAATTTTATTACTCCAGATCCTTAACTAAATTAAGAATAATGCACCAATATTCCTAAAACTATTAAATCATTTGGTGAACCTGACTTCATTTGTACATAAAAATATAGAAACCCTAGGGAAAATTTCTTATTTTTCCTATATTTTTTTAATATTTTTACCTACATAATAAAATAAAAAATTAACATTAAATTTTAAAATTTCATAATAATTTTATTTCAAACCCTAGTTGCCCATACTAGGTCTCAATATTTTCCTAGTATTTTTACCATATTTTTTTGATTTTTTAATTACATAATAAAATAAAAAATTATAATTAAAATTTAAAATTTATTAGTAATTTTAAAATATTTTTCTTTCAAACCCTAGTTGCCCATATTAGGTCCCAATATTATCCTAGTATTTTTCCTACATTTTTTTTATTTTTTACTTACATATTTAAATCAGAAACTTGCACCAAATTTTAAAAATCTTTAGTAAATTTTAAAAAATAATTTCATTCAAAACCCTAGTTGCATGTACTAGCTCCTATTTGCTTTTTGAGGTATCACCTTACATGTTTATAGGCTTCATATCCTTTTTATGCACGTTCTAGTTTGCTATTTTTAGGAATTTACATTTACTATATTTATTACTTTCCTTCCATATCACCTTGATTAATATAAATTATTAAAAAAAATTCAATCAATTTTTAATTTGTTTTTCTACATTAACAATGAGCCAATACACTGATTTTGATGAAATTGATAAAAGGGAACTTCAAGAACTTTTAACTAAACACCCTAACATGCAAGATGACATGCTTAAAATACTAAAAAAGAAACAATAAAAAGTGAACAATGGTCAATCTTCACAAATCATAGAGTAACCAATTGCACATGACACTAAGGGGGTAACTATGTCTCAACAGCCCCTATAACAATCAAACTTTCCTCTATTCCACCAAATATAACTATTACATCTTTGTCTCTTGATGTGGTATCCCTTGTATAAGAGATAAGATCTCTTCAATCTAAGGTGCTACATCTTGAGCAAGGTAACTCTAGTCCTATGCAGGTATTATATTTTTTTGATCTATTGCATACACCATTGACATGTCACATTGCTTCTACACCCTTGCCATAAGGTTTTTTTCAACCCAATATTATGTTATATGATGATAAGGGTGATATAAAGATATATTTAAGATATTTTCATGTAGCATGCTTGGACTATATGCCAAATGACTGGCTACTTACCAAGATATTTCCATGAAGTCTAAAGGATTATGCTTTACACTAGTTTTATAGTCTACTGAATCAGTCAATTAACACATTCAATCCTTTAGTTGACATGTTCCTAGCTCATTTCAACATTAACATTGGTGATAAGGTTTCCTATGCCCAATTTTTACAATAGAAACAAAGGTCAAACGAGCATCTCATAGATTATGTTCTTTGATATAAGACTATTTTGGCTAAGATGACTAGCCCCATGGCTGATCAAGAGTTACAATATTTATTCAAATAGAATCTTCTACCAGCTTTGCATGAATCAATAATGTTCAAAAGGTTCTCTTCTTTCACTGAGTTATGTCATACACTAAAAGAAAGAGAAATCAAACTCATTTCAATAGACAAACTCAGGTACACAAGTATATCAGAAATAATAAATAAGAGTAACAACAAAGTCCCATACAAAGTAAAGGTTAATGATAGAAAGATTTAAAATTAACTAATAGTTAATATAACTTCAGATCCCCCTCAATGAATGGTTTTATCTGCACCTCCTTGATGAACTTTTTCTAATTTACTGATTCCTCTAGCCAAAGTTTTACAACAAATTTTGGAATGTAATATCATATCTCTCCCTCTTATTCAGGAAGTTAATCCAGTAAATCCTCTTCCATGGGGATATTATCAACATGCATTTTGCAAATTTTATAGGGCACTAGGCCATATAACAAATAGATGCATTGGTTTGAGACACAAGATACAATACTTGATAGATGACAACATTATTTATCTTAGCACTTCAGTTGAGCCTCCTCAGGTAAAGCAAACATAGGATAAAGCTTTGAAAATATTCTTAGATCCTTTTCTACAACATTCTAAAAAAGAGATAGGGGACACATTAGGTGTTCACCATGTATATCATGTAAATCCCCCACCAGATTCATATAGGGCACCTTCAGTTGAGTTACATCCTTTTAGTAACATGATTGGTGTATATAATTCTAAAGTTTTAGCTAGACCTTCCATATCCTTATTAGAGTATAAGATAGTCAATGATGTTTCAAAGTATCATGCACTTTTTATCATATCTTACATTCATAATCATCATATTCATAATGTTTTCATAGATAATGAATCAATAAATTTTTTCTCAAAGAATCTAGATTAGAATCCATATTATAGACACCAGTGATTAGGGGAAATGTGTGTAGCACATTTGTTTTTTTATTTCTGAGTTTAGTACATTACCCAAGCATTCTCAGTAGTTACATGTTTTATTCTATATGTATGTGGTTGGCATCATTTTGGAGTGGTTTTCATACAAGCCCAACCTCCACATTTTAGAGTGGCTTTCATATAAACCTAGTACCTAGTTTCAGAGTGGATTTCATATAAGCTTAATCTCTACCTTTTAGAGTGGCCAAGAGTGGCCTACTTTATAGTATACATTTGGCTATCCATGCTACATTATCAGATGATAGAACATTCATGGGATTTATAAGCCATCTCATATGACACACATTTTATATTGGTATCTGTTCATAGCTTCACTTTATGAGGCAATGATGGAGGCAAAGATCTAGCTAGCCTTTGTATTCTTGAGAAACCTACTTATAGGGATTGGACACATAGTCTAAATATCGATTAGCACATGCATGATCACCTAGCTTCATTTAGTAGGTGATAATGGAGCCAAATGGCTAGTATTTGCATTCTTGAGCCACTCTCAACGAATTGAGCATTCAACTCTATTCATGTTATTAATCTTGATATAACACATACCCAACATTAATCAACATTATCCATCATCACTCAACATCATCTAACATCACTCAACATCACAATAGGTTTTATATTGGTTCACGTACCCAATGAGGTGTATTCATTCCTTTCTCTTCCTCCCCCTCTTACCTAGTTTTGTATGCCTTTAGTTTAGATATATCATATATAATAAGAATTGATCTACTCTTTGTTTTCTATTGTAGATTTATCAATTCATAACATGTTCTCTCTATGCACACATAGTATCACACAGCTTCATGAGCTTCACCCTTGTAGGTAAGTTTAGGTACACTTTATATTTTTTATTTATCCTAGTATTTCACTTTGTTACATCATTAGAATAAAGAGGGGGAAAATTTAATCATATAAAATATAAAAATTGGTAACTTGAGTGTGGATTATGACACCCAACCCATAGGTCCCTCTTGCTTACTCTCATGACCCTCATATGAATCTTTTCACTAATTTCTAGTCATCCATAGCCTTTTAGATAGTGATTCTAACTCCTCCAAATAACATTTGTAGTGATGATTCTATCCCCTAAGTCCCATTCATTTAGGACTATAGAGGTAAACTTAGATTATATCACTAGACTCTAGGGTGTCTATTTTTAGCACTCCTATCCAAGTGTATTTTTACTACCAATAGTCATTTCCTTCTAGTTATTATCCTCATTCTTGTTGATCTAACATGAATACATTTTATACATGACCAATAGATCCTTATAAAATCCCTTTCAAAGTTCATTTATAAGGGGTTGGTAATTATTACAAAGTAAGCAAGAATACAAGCAAAACCACTAAGGCAATCTTCCTTATTCTTTGCATACAGCCAGCCAATACTACTCCAATCTTATTCAAATCCTTACACTAGTCCCTATCCACCTCACACACATACAATTTAAATTTTTTCATCTTCATACACACTATTGCATAAATCACATCAAGTGGGAGAACTACATATGGCTTGATGCCTCTTCATAGTATTGGTATGTAGGCAATGTGCCCACATAAGGGGTGTGGATACATGTTCAATATATCTTACACACATTAACCCATCCTCTTTCCAAAATTTTGTAAAATCACAATAGAGTCTGGGGTTTTAAGACTAAATCAACTCTACATGGAGTTATACACACATAAAATAGTTGAAATTTCATAGGTAGGCTCACACAGACATAGTGAATAAAACCTAGATAGTTCAGGTCTCTTAGATAATAATAGTAAAAGAGGACTATAATGATAGACCATAGGGTGTACTATTTTTATGCTCTTGTTTAATCATAAAATGAATGCCATATCTTGATTTGTGACACTATCCTAATCCTGCATAGTGAATTTCAAACTCTATCTTAGTCATATCAGTCTGTTTCTATATAAATCTTATTTCTCTCCCTTATTACTATTTTTAAAAAGATTCAAATCATAGTAAAATTATAAAAATTAGTAGCTTAATTATTTAATATTTATTTACTAATTTTATTACTCCAGACCCTTAATTAAATTAGGAATAATACACTAATATTCCCAAAATTATTAAATCATAGAGTGTTAACTATAACTTCTAAACTAGTGATAGAATGGGATTTAAGTTGGTTATACCAATCTAAATCATCTCCAAAAAAGGTTTTCACTAGTAACTTGGTACCACAAAAAGTGTTTAACTTGACCTAATCTTTGTAGAGATTGTCAAACATTTTTTAATGTAAGGTAAGATCAGTTTACCCATTATAACTAATGGTATATGTGATACCTCCTATGTCTATGTTGGCAATTTGAAGTGTAAGAGGTTCATTTTTAATATGTTTAATATTTTTTTTAACAATAGGTGGTTAAGGACTAAGGTTTCCATGGGAATCCCTAAGGAGGGGTGGGGGGCATTTTGATTGTGAATTCCCCATGAAACCTGTTGAGGTTGATTTTAGAGGTGAATAAGGTGATTCTACATTTAAATCATTTGGTTGGAAATATTAGCTTGAAAGAATTCATTTGGTTAAGAGTTTTCAAAAAAATTGATGGGTTTGAGTGGTGTTTTGATTAGTGTGCATGGCATGCGAAGCATTATAATTGGTATTAGTGGCTTGGGAACCACTATGAGTAATGGTATACATGACACTATTATCTTGAGAGGTTTTGGTAGAAAAAGAGGCACTAGTGGCATGATTAGTATGTGTTGTGAAAGATACACTAGTAGAAGGATTAGAAGAAAAATAAACACTAGTGGCATGATTACCATTGGTAGTAAATGATGCACTAGTGGAGTGATTGAGAAGGGTGGGTCTTGAAAAATGCCCATTAGATGTGGACCCTACCATGTTAGTATAAATACTTGGCATGGAGGTATAGGAAATCAAGAAAGAAAAGGTCATAGTATGAGGAGTCAAAAGAGAAGGAATAAGTTGAGAAGTAAAGAAGCTATCACCCCCAAATCCATGTGAGAATGTGGGGAAGATGAATTTGGTTCTTCTTTTTGACCACTTATCATAAGGTTGTAAATAGTGGAAGGATCTTTTCTTTGATGTTGATGAAATTCATCAATGTAAAAAAGTATTTTTGGAGTATAATATAATTTAGGCTAATCTTCAAAGGAGAAAAAAGGGTTACAAACTAAAGAGACATGAGGAGGAGTCCCATAATTTTTAGTATGAGTGTTTACATGCACATTAATTTTATCTTAAATGGAAGCCATAAGCTGTTTATGAGGAAACCTATTGGGATTGGTAAATTTCATCGTATCTATTGAGTTCAACTATGCATTCTCCTCAAATAGGAAGTCATGATGAAAGATAAAGGTTAAAAAGGATGGTGATGATGCAAAGACAAAGTCAGAAAATAAGATATATAGTCAAATTAGTTAACTATGTTATGTAATTTAGGGAAGAGAATAGATACATAAGGACACACAATCATTCAGGTCAACTATGTGTGGAAGACAAGAAGTCTAAACAAGTTGATAAGGATACACAGTTATTTAAGTTGACTATGAAATGTTGAATAAAGAACTAAAAATGGGGATAAGAATACACAGTCATGTAGGTCAACTATGTACTGATGGTAAGAAGGTGAAACATAGTCTATAATAGACTGTATCGACCAAGATGATAGTGTCTTGAAATAGGATTTTTTTTTTCAAGATAATTTTGAATTAATAATGAAAACAAACAAACAAACAATTAGATCAATGTTATTGATCTAATTGGGGTGCACAACACAAACTTTGCACCAATACTAGCCAATGTAAGTTTTTAAATACAACATAATGATAAAAAAGCAACCAACCAACTTAAAAGTAAATTATAAATAATTGGTCACCCTAAGTGTTATTATTTTATTAGACATTTTGATTTTAATGTGATAGGAAAGTTGGCTAAAATAAGGAATTGAAAAGTAATCTATGGTTAGTTTTAGGATGTTTGGGCTAAAAGGGACTTGTATTAGAAATGATATTGTCTTGGTATTGGGGCTATCCCCTCACTTCATAATCCTAAAATGATAAATGTTTTGGGTGTTTTGATAATTTATACCATTAACCACATATTTCTATTTGACCAAAAAACCATGTTGGCTTCCCCCTTGGTGATGATATCTAATGAGGTAGGCCTTGGGAAGATAAATGTTTAATGCCTATTAAATGTAAAGTGGTTTGGTAGTGTGTGAAAAAAAATAAAATAGTGTAACTAAAGTGGTAATTTGAAAACCACCTAATTTGAATATGCGAGTTAATCTAAGCCTACAAACTACTAAAAATAAAATGTGAATTAATTAATGGCAAATAGATGTTAGTTTATTGATTGATAATAATATAGAGTCAATTCAGTTAACACTGTATGCATATAGTATAGAATAGAGTCGACTAGGTCACTACTATTTTGTAGAAGTAAGGTATTTAAGAATAAGGTCAAATAGGTTGAATATGTCTCTCAGATAGAAGGTAAACTACACAACTAAGTCAACTAGGTTGACCTAGTTAGACATAGGTTTGCAGTTTTGAAGACTACCTACTTGTGAAAAATAGAATTGAAAGAAGAATTTAAATGATAGAGAGAGATGAGAAATAAACCTTGGTGGGATTGAAGATGATTTGAATTTTAAAAATTTATGCTATAGTTCTTAATTATTTCTTTCAAATTCTACAAACTAGGTTGACTAGTTTGACCAAGTTATACAAACCCTGTAAGCTAAAGAAGAAATAATAAATAGAGTCAACCTATTCAACAGTGTTTGTTGACAAAAGAAAATAATAGGTAGAGTCAACCTATTTGATAATGTATTCTAATATAGAAATGAATAAGAATACTATATCAAATTGGTTGATCTAGTAACTTGTAATTGATGAAGACCTACATAAATATAATAAAGTCATTTTGAAGTGATTATGTGTTAAACCTATGCACATAAAGTTAGAACTATATTGAATGGTCTATATAGTACTAAAAATATAGAGAAACATAAATGAATACAAAAATGATGTTATGAAATAAAACCTACAAGGGTTAAATTCAAGTTAGGTTCATTATAATATATGTAAAGGAAAATACAACTGATCTATAAATCAATTCTAGCTTAGATAAGATAAATCCTACTTACACTTTTGATTGTTTATAAATTAGATATTTAGGGTAATGATCTAGATGGATCTACTAGATTTAGACAAAGGATCTCTTACCATAATAAAATCACTAAGGAGGGTTCCAAATCCTTCAGCCAAACAAATCTATGCAATAACCCTAACTAGGTCTTATGTTTTCATATTTACTAATTTATATGACAAAAGCAAAGTAAAAGTCTAATCTAGTGTTCACCAAATCTTTTGGCACAAATGGGGGTAATAAACATAAAAAATAAACATTCATATAAGATATATACTCACATTAATGTATATCGAATCCTAATGTATGGGAGAGAAGTATAAATGCATATTGATCTAACCTTACAAAGGAAGAACAAAGTTAGGAATACTTACCTTTGAAGACAAACATATCGATCCTCAATATCTCCCATAGACAAGGTGATTTACAAGAGGTGGTTGTGGTATGTAAGGATAATAAGGATAAGTCAACTCTAGGCTACATGACCTCTCTATGCATCTAAAATACTTCTCCATAAGACAAGATATGTATCTCCAAATAAAGAATGAAACCCTAAGCTATGATCCTCAAGTAGAATGGTGGATAATAAAATGCACAATATATATATATATATCTTCTTCTTCTCTTCCTAATAAATGACAAAATGAATGTGTTTATATAGTTAAATCTAACCTTAGTCATTTTTTAAATTTTAGCCGATAGGGTAAGCCTAATCGAATTTGTATTATTATTGACATAAATAAATTAGGTCTTAGTCTAGGTTAGCCAGGGGCTGACCTAGATTGTAAATGAGTTTTTTCAATTAGAGACAAGGTCAATGGGGTTGAGAGTGTATCTTAAACTATCAAATAATATTTTAGGCTAGGGAAGGGCTAATGAAGGCAAAAAATGACTAGAGGAGGGTGAAAGATAGGAGACAAAGCTTAGGGGAATATTTTTAGGATATGGTTGTGTAGATAGAAAGTGGTAAAAAAGGGACACAAATATTGTGAAGCACTAATGGTATACCCACTCCTTTTTTAGTGCACCCCTTAAGGCATGCACTTAGAGAGATTAAGACTCAACAGGGTCTTGTAAGAGTGAAAGCATTAGTAATTGATAAAGTTTGAAAATATTATGTGTATATAAGACCCATATCTCATTGACATAAGTGATAGTTAAGAAACCATATATTCTATTCAAAAGGGCCATGGTAATTATTACCCCTAACCTGAAGACAACAATATAAATGATGAAGGTGGGGACATAGATTGGGAAATTACTTAGGTTACCAACCCATTCATTCAACTTACTACTAACATTATTGTTGAGAAACCATGTGTTCACTATAGTTTGTTTGTATGACATATTAGACACTAAAAGTCTATAATATTTCTCTAAGACATTGACATTGATATATGTAGCTAACATTTTAATTAACCTAAAGTGTAGTATTTTTATAAAAAAATTACCATACATAAGTAAATCAAATAAGAGGTCTATGCATGGCATTATCCATGGCTTGTCCACTACATTATGGAGAGTCATTACTTTTATTGCTATCAGGGCATCAATGTATCTATATGTGAATATAGACAACTGGTCTCTAGCTTTGTAGGGTTGGGCCACCTCAACCACATCCTAAATGGTAGAATAATGCTTAAATTCATGGTTCAGGGTTGCTAAATTAAAGACTATATTTGTATATTCAATTGACCCTATAATAGATTATATAGAGTGAACTAAAATATGAGCTATGGTTACCATTGAATCTTTGCTTTGAGAATCCTCAACTCTATGAAAAGTCAAAAATTTCTTCATCATAAGAGAGGTCTAGATTCATTGTGTTTGCTAAGATGTTTGATAGTAATGTAATTAACTAGATTTGATAGTTTAAAATATATTATTTTATTAATGTATTATTTAATAATTTAATGCATCAATTCTTTTATTTATGCAAATTAATGGCTATAATTTGTTTATATACTTTTCATGCCTAGTATTTTCATTTGAATCTCATAAAACTAAATTCTATAAATTTTTAATGCCATGCAACTTGTTTCACATGTTCCCAAATGCTTATTCATCTTAATATGATAAATGCCTATTTTATGGTCTTTTAGACTTAATAGTGGTGTCTTTTATGTTTGATCATGTGTCTTATAAGGACACATGCCTAAATATATTTTTTTAATTGATGGATGAGGTGTGATTTATTTTAATTTTCTCTTCAAGTTGGGTTATCAGGATGATGACAAATGGATGACTCTTTATGGTTTTCTTGACTAGAAGTATCTGTACAAAGTTCTATAATGACATCATCTCTAGGCTAGTGAGATGATGACATGTGGATGACTCTAATAACTCTACTTTCCTAAGATCTTCTGTACAAGGGTCCATGATGATATCACCTTCAAGTTATGGAGTGAGCATGATGATGACACATGGATGGCTCTCAGTGTTCTATTTTCTCAAGACCATCCATACAAAATGTTTTTTTGATGTCACCATTGGGATGTCAGGTGAGTGGGATGATGACACGTAAATGGATCTCAGTGATCTACTTTATTGGGATCATCTAAATAAAATGCTTTGCTGAAAATACCTCTGAAAGGCTAAAATGACTTGTACCCTTTTTTCTTGGTGCTCTAGATGAGTCGAATGATGATACATGGCAAGAATGACATACGAGATGGTCTAGGAAACACCTAAATGTGAGATATTCTATTTAAAATATACAAGAAAGATAACAAACCCACTAAACAACATAACATGTCAACTTGGTTAGCCATATAAATCTTGAATCATACCATGTAGATAAGTACTTTAAAGAAAACCAAAGATGAATAGTAAATCATATAATATGGCTTAGACACAAATTTGATTCCTTTTAGCTAATGAGATGAAATATGTGGATTAAATTAAGTAAACAAACAAAAACCATGATATTTAATTGAATTTTTAAAGCATTAGATAAATGTTTGAATTCATACTTTTCAAACATATATATTATAGACTTATACTTCATAAGACTATAAAATGATGTTTAATTTAATTTTAGGTCCCTATTTTAAAAATTTAAAATGGGGTGTGTGTGATAGGACACAACAAATATGTATAACAATAATGGTCTCTTAAGGATGATTTCCATCATAATAGGTGGATTAGATAAAAATTATTTGATTTCATCGAAACACTTTTAGTTTTGGAAATGTTTGTCCCATTCAAATATGGTGCCTTCGCATAAAAAGATAGAAAACATTTGGGTTTTATCAACTAATTAAGCTATAAACATAATTATGACCTAAATGTTTCCTTAGAAACATCTCATTTGTTTTAAGTTGGTGGGTAGAGTTATATCAACAATAGATTTTGCCTTTTAGGAATCAAATTCAATGCCCCAGTAAGAGATAATAAAACCCAAAAACTTCTTAAATGTGGTACCAAAGAAACACTTATTTAGATTCAATAAGACATTATAATTGCATAATTTCTCAAATATATTTATTAAGTATTTAAAATGATTTAATTATTTCTTTGACTTACCCAAAATTTCATGAACACAATTTAAAAAAATATCATTTATATAATCATGAAATATGTGAGTTATATCCCTTTTATAGGTAGAACCATCATTTTTGAGTCCAAATGACATGACAACATAAAAAAACATACCATAATGGGTGGCAAAAATAGTTTTATATTGGTGAGTAGGATTAATTTTTATTTTATTTCAACCATTAAATCCATCTTTGAAGGAGATCATCTCATACCCAATGGTAGAATTAAAAAATATATCGATATTGGGTAGAGGAAAGTCATCTTTATTAAATTTTTGGATAAACTACAAAATCATGTTAGAAATCATAAGATGAATCCATATAATGCTTGCATAATAAATCTATGAAAACCTAGAAATAAATCAACATAGATTCATTAAAGTAGCAGAGCTATCTATTTTGTTTAAGAGCACTAACTTAGTTTTATGAATATAATAGTAACTTTCATCCATAATATATCTTACCTAATAACCATCTATGTTATTATATAGATAAGAGATAAGGCTAAGGTTAGGGTTAGAGATTTGGAGAGTAATTATAAAATATAAGACACAAATATTAGTAGAAGTTAATTAAGTATTCGATTAATTGTTGATTTTTTATAATAATAATTTATGGGCACATATGCACCAATTAATGACTACCCACGAATTAAGAATAATATAAATGCATCTTAAAACCATACAATAGTGTATGATTAATTAAAAATAATATCCCCATTAAGATGTACTTATATGAAGGGAAGGACATATGAATAATTTAACTATCCTCCCTTGATGACATCTTTCTTAACTCTGAAAAGTTACCTGAGTTGAAGAAATCAGGCCTTGAGTAAGGGTTTCATGAAGATGCCTATAAATTGATCATCTATTTGGTAAAACTTAATATCAATGACCTTATCTTGAATGAATTAACAAATATAATGCATGTTGATCTCAATGTTTATTTGTGTATTGGTGTTCTAATGGGTTGTGATAAATGTGGATGGTACTTTGATTATCGCACCAAAGAAGTGTTGGTTGGGTATGTGGAAAAATAAATTCAAAAATCAAGTGTCGAATCCAAATTGATTCATGACAAAAAATGAAAACTATAATATAATCATCGTCTATAGTAGAAAAAATAATAATAGATTTCTTCTAAAAAAAACAAGTCATGGGACCTACTACAAGATGATAGATGTATCATGTGGTTGACTTGCGATCATCTAGATCTATCACCCATTTGTTATTTGTATATCCAATAAATTCTATATTCTTACCAAATATGTAAAAAAAAATTGAGGCTTTTTTTCCCAACTTTTACTCAATCCCATAGTTAGTATTACTATGAAGATACCTTAGAACGCATTTTACAACTTATCAATTGATTTCATGGGCATTTTGATACTAGCATGATACTAAGTTCATAGTAAATGAAATATCATGATGTGTATGAGTCAAGTACAAAATAATTTCCACCTATTTATTATAGAGCATACCATAAACCAAATGACAAGAATAAGTGGTTGAAATATGGAATCTAAATTGATAAGGAGTCGGTGTTTGTCATATACCGATTTCTCACTAAAGTAATTTACTTGATTATCCATGGATTATTATGGTTGCTAAATCGATTAATTCAATTTTAACTAAGTCGTAAGTCATATGCTGTTATAGTATAGTTGTATGTTACTTTGATTTCATTATTATATTTGTATGAGTTAGTTGTATCCCAAGATGTCAGACAACTTCACTTGAGATCAAGAGAATCTTGTCTCAAATGATGAACGTAGAGTGTAGGTTACGAAATAGATAAGTTTCGTATGGGTTGTCCACAAAATGAGCATAGCTGATTTTGGGAACAACACATATTTATAAGTTTTGGAATGTTTTAGATGTGTTTTGTTGTAGTTTTGAATTTGGGTTTGAAATCTTGTTTGGTACAACATTTTTGGATAAGGTTGTAAACTTAAAAGTAAGAATACCATGTGTTGAATTTTATGTATATGTGATATAATTTTGCAATAAGGTAATATTTAAATTTAGAAACTAATGTTAATTTTTTAACTCATGCATTGACTTGGTCATGATAAGTATTGAGATTTTCACAAGTATAAATCCTAAGTATATTACATTAAACATGCATACATATACCATCAAGTCATGGGAAAGGTTGTTTGGTTACCCTCTTTTGTCATAATAAGATAATCCACCTTACATTTAGGAGGGGTGATAGTATGGACCTAGTTAAGGGAGAATAGTTATCACCCTCCTTAGGGTTCTGGAAGTAAGCTCATTTTTACTCATTTGAAATGTACTAAATACTAAAATGAGAACATGATTTGAGAGTCACAAAAAATCTAGGGATAATTTTATTTTGTTGATGTATTATTTAGATTTTGAAAAAAAATAATTTTTGAAACTAATTTTAGCAAATTAAAATTTAGAAAAATCAACAAGTTTTTAGAACACTTTAGGAGGTGCATGAAAAGATAAAAAAGTTTGGGTTCACCAAATGTTTGACCATAAAATGGATGAGGATATTAACTTTGGAGTATTTAAGGTTAAGAATATACAAATGATAATGCACAAGGGTGATAATTAGATATATAGTAGGCCAATTTGGTGATAAATATAGATATTGACATATGATAAATCTATTATGCCAAGAATAGGCTAAATATATAAAGTAAAAATAAGCTATACATTAAAATGGCAAAGAATTAATATACTTAGCTATTTATGATGTTAAAACAATGTTTTATCTAGAAAAACCAAAAATTAGATTAGAATATGATTATGAAATAGTCATCAAATTCTAGATCTAACACTTTTGGAAGTCTTGACACTAATGTCCACCTATGATGGTTACATTGATGTTACTCTCTAGGTTTGACACAAGTGTCATATAAAAATTAATACTAGAAAAAGATGTGACCACCTATATGCTTCTGAGTTTGACATTGAATTTACTCTAGTGTATTCAAATTTAGGTCATGGAATGTCATTCCTCATGAATGTTCAAAACCCTAGTTATTCATCTTCATAATGACCTTGGGGTAAAATGGGTTAATGGGCACATGGTATTGAACTAGCCCCAAATACCCCTCTATTAGTGAGTATTTCCTACATAGACAATACTCTAAAGAGGGACTCAGACTAATATAGTTATCCCCTATGTTTTGGCTTGTGTGTTGGAAGCACAACCAATAAGATGGGGGGTGAATCAGTGTTTAAAATTTACATTTATTTCCACTTATCTTTCACTAACCAATCAAACTAATATAGTGATTAATCAATGCATTTAGAACCATTCATATGACCATGAGGCAAGAAAATAACACATGAACACAAAATATATGTGTGAAAATCTCAAGGGGAATAAAACCCATTGAAACATGGCTTGGAAAACTTGTCCTATAATACCATGAATCATGTTTAGTTGAGCACCAACCCAACAAGGAACACCAACCCCTAAGAGTTTATCAAGCACCAACTTGATTTTAGAAAGAAACAACATATTAGGAGGATAAAAACACCTTGATGATCAAGAACCCACATAATAAACACTATGAAACTATCCACCTTGATTATTTTCCCTCTCACAACTGATGATGGTCTTTTCTTTCTCTATCACACTCAAATATGCTTTTCACACAAACAAAACTGCCCTTCTTATTCTTCGCTCAAATAGACATCATATTTAATAATATGGACAAAAAAATGATATAAAACCTCATAAACACATAAAAACTTGTAACACATTATTTTATCATCAATGATAATCTATGAAAATATCAAGTAACTCTCATAGGTCACTACTCACTACCCTCTCTCAGCTTGTATCTTCAATCTAAAGCTCTCTAGATATTCCTTTCACACTCTACCATTATAGATAGAAAATTAGACATATAAGATAATTTTAGACCTTATGAATATGTATAATCATCACATGATTACATGTCATGAATTTATATCCATCCTTATCCTTCTATTCTTCTCCTTTAGCTTGATATTCAACCAAATCCTTTTCATAAGCATATCTAGAAAATAAGTCTAATAGCCTTGTATAAATAAAATTTACTTGATCATAACATAAATAAACACTATTATAAATTCATGTCATATTAAATAAAATATTATAATGGTATTAATAACCTCTCACCACTCATCAATCTTCTATTTCCTTCACTATAATCTTCAATAGTCTAACTAGCCCAAATAGGTCTATTTGGCCTTCTTCTACTTGTCACTAGTTCACTCACTCTCTCTATCATAAAAGTAACTAATACATTAGGGTAAAACCAAAAAAATGTATTATTACATGTTACATACAACAATAAATCATAATAGGATCACCATTAGGTTGGAAAAACATATTTAGACCTCATTCTTCTTTTAGGCCTAATATAGACCTAATGCATTAAGTCTATCCTCTCCATAGAACAACTTGAACCCTTATGGACAAAATGGACCTAACCAATAAACTAAAACTTTTAAAAAATTTATATTAAAACCTTAACCAACCTCCTATATTCTCAATAAGTCATAAATCCTTCACTCACACCTTTGAAGCATAATTAGGCCTTAAAGACATGTTAAGCCCAATTACCTCAAAAGCACTATTTTGAAAGATGAAGCTCATAAAACCTATAGAAACATATTATATTAAAAAAATTATTAATGTAAAATTAATTAACTCATGGTCATAAATAAGTCCATTAGACATCTCCTATCAGGCTCCAAAGACTCAGGAATATATGATCAAAAAGCTTACTCAGAACTACCAATTTGCTAAAAAACCTAGTCATGAATAATTGACCACCAACATATACGCAAGTAAATTTAATTATTATAAATTAAATAATATTATAATTAGATACGTAGAAACATATTAATATGCATTAAAATCTTCAACATAGAGCTTAAAGCTTCAAACTCATTTCTGCAACATGACCACTTAGAACTCCCTGAATGCTTCAAAACCCAGTCAACATGCCTTAAAATTTCCACACTAACAAAGAGAATTATAATGATCATAATTCAATTAAAATTATCCTATTATGTCCATATAAAAATTTAAAATACAAAAACAACATGGTCTATAAACAAAACATTGGTCTTATACACCCAAACCATGACTCTCACAATCTTCACTAAATTAGATAGGAAACCTTGTGACCAACTTATCAAACACTTAAAATGAATTTAAAACTATATCCAAGGAATTAATAGGAAATTTAATTCCTATAAAACATATTCAATCACTCAGGAGCATCAATCGACCATGCAAAGGATTTCAATAATAACATTTCTAGAAACACACATTTTGCATTACAAAACCAATTAGCAACTAGCTCAATAGAATGACCAAAATAATTTACATAGAGACTATATATTGTCCTCAAACATTTATGGACATAAAATATGAGTCTTTAACTTATCCTTCCATCTATTCACTTCTTTTGGTTAATTCAACTTTTGAGAATTACATAGACTTCTTTACAAATATACCTATAACTGATCATTTTCTCTCTTCTCTCTCTAACCTATGCCACCTAGAGGTGATTGAGAGAGAGAGAGTTGAATATAATATATAATCATCATAATGGACTTTATAAATAATTATAATCACTTTTCAACCATATCTCTATCATTAAATTCAATTTAGGGGTTTAAGGCACTAAAAACCAATTTCCATTCTTAGCAATCATTCATACAAGATTGCTTTTCAAACCCAAAACTAATGCCAGGAAAATAAACCTAAGACACTTCAATAAATTATGCAAACTACTTAGGACCTCATGGATAGGTTTCACATGCCAATGAACATCATAAAATCCTTCTTAAGTCTTTATCTCTTCATTCTACACACACAAGAGACCTTCAAACTCATTTTCATGATTTATCCTTCAACTTAGGACCTCAAACTATACTAACATACTTTAAAAAAAATTTAAAACCTAAATACATGCTCACATGATCTCATAAGCCTCCAAACCTTATCATGATACCTCATTTTTCCTCCTAGGGTATTAATACTAGGTCTATGAGAAGACCACTAAAGAAGAACTTAACCCTTTGTCTCACTTTGAGAGTCATGTGATTGAATCAAAACCTTTCTCACATTCTCTAACATTACATTAAAAAAATTCAATCTAATACACATGAATATCACCACCATCATGCCTCTATAATCCACATCCATGCTTAAGAATTGTCTATCAAACATACCTACTAGGTACTATATCACTCTGAGATCTTAAAGACACCTTTAAAAGCTTACTACTCACCTTCAAACATCTAAGGTAGGATTCGAAAAATCTCCCATCATTATAATTTGAATAAGTCTCCTTAAACCATATAGGTCACTACCCAAGACTGAATTAGCTATCTTGAACACACAAGACATGAAGACAAAAGATGTTAGTTGTATTTAAATTCTCTCTATAAAATCATAAAGCCCTGAAGACCTTCTTGTAATTATAGATGCACTCTAAAAATCACTCTCATTCTAAACAACACTTCTCATAAGTTTGTCACATCACAACATTGTGCCAAGACCATATGCAAAACTCAAGGACCTACTAAACCATGATTAAGCCATCATGATCACTTACCATGGATATTCACAAGAGCATCTCTAGGATATCAATGCCACTCAATTACCTTTGACATCAATGACAAAATCAATGACTCAACATAATAATAAGAACATACCTCAATAATATACCCCTTTTTTATTGATGGAAAACACTCTAACAAAGTAGATCATTCTCATCTCCTCAAGTTGGATCGTCCTCAAATTGATCTTTCTCCCAATCTAATATTTTTCCTGCTTTGACATTAATGACAAAGGGTCATCTCTGATAATATTACCATCTGATCCTTGGACATGAAACATGATTTTTCCTCAAACAAGATCAATCTTCATCTGATCAACAAAATAGGAGCTCAACTCAAAGAAGTACTCAACCATTCTCCCCTTAAGATGATGCAAAACTCAAACATATGAAAATCACTCTCCTTTCTTGATATCTGGAAACAAGTAAAGAATAAACTCCCCATTTGACAAATAATATTTTTAGTAATGACAACCATCTTCAATAACCAAAAACTCAACACACGGTAAGAAAAAAACTTAAGAAGCATCTTAGACACATGCTCCCCCTAACACCATGCATACCATTTGCAGATGAGCTCAGAACACATTACTACTCACCTTGTCCTTGACATTATTAAAACCAATTGATCACACTTAGAATACTCATTGAGATACCTCAACTTGACATCCATTGAAGAATCTTCCCTCATTTTCATAACTTGAGCTCATATAATGAGTCATTAGAAATATAAAACTAATACTAATTTATTAACATAGAACTATAGATCCCAACTACCAACTACTAGACATCAATAGTTTGAATCAAAGATTAACTTCTTACCTTTTAACAAAACTTTTAGCTTTATCAACAAACTTCAAATGATCTTTATAATCTCATTTTTCTTGTAGACCAATCTATAACTCATATGTCTTATTAGAATTCATGATTAATCTAAATAGCTCATAGCTACCTTATGTCTTCTCATAATAGTATTTGACTTCCATCTTGAATTTTTGAGATAAAACCATGTCTACCTTATGTTTGAACCATCATGCCATCACCTTATATAATATAGACCTCTTTACAGACAAAGGAAATCCCTCTTAGTCTTCAAAACATATGTACTCATGATTCTAATGAATTCTTCCTTTGAGTCTTATTACCTTAATGCATATATGCTTAACAATCATACAAACACAAACAAGGATACATGCTCATATCTTTATACATCATGCATCCATCTTATCTACTAACATAAGGATGAATAATATCCATCTTCTCTTCCTTGCTCAAACATTCATCATAGACATTTATACACTTAGATGCATCTTCAAATATTGAAAACACTAAAATGAACAATGTGAACATACATATAGCTCCCCCTTTGCTCTTACACTTGGTACCATCATAAAAACACACAAAAATTTCAACCCAATCTCACTATACATATAGGAAACTCATATTCTTGCATATTTAATCACCTTAAATAAGCTATTAAACTAAACATATACTTTTCTCAATATAATAATTATTCCTCATTCTGATATTAATGGCAATCACTTATTTTGGACTAACTCCCCACATAAAATCTCATCAATGAAATGCTAATAACAACTCACTTTAGGCTCATATCTATTGAAGTAGATAAATTTTCAACATAGAGCTACAAAATCCCCTTTAGACCAAACATCTATGCCAGATATACAAGCCAATTGACTTGCATCACACACCTTAATGTCATTCAACACCTACCATTAATCAACAAACATCCACCAAGATTTCTTCTTCCACAAGTTAATAAACATACTAATATTGCAAGTCACCTTCACAAGCTTATCCCTTATGGACCTATTTCTTACTCAAGACAAGATAATTCTCTCCTAGGTCACTTACAAAGAGGTACATTACATATAAATATATATAATATAAATTCTCATACATATAAACCAAGGCTACCTCTTGCACCCCATATCATGATTCCTCATGAACTGAACAACACAACTCTACACTCATATATTTGATCTTATCGCAACTACCTTTTCATGCTCCCATTTTCTAAAGAATGCCTCTATGAATCCTAATAGAAGCACCTGAATTCATAAGGATCTTAAAATACCATAAATTTAGGAGATTCATAGATCTCCAAACCACTTTTCTTGACCTCTTTGCAGTCATGAAGTTAACTGTATTTCCTTAGAGTCCATTTAGCTTTTATAGGTACCTTTGGCTCAGTGACCTCATTATCCTTTTGTTTTTATTTTAATACCTTATCATTATATATAGATAACAAGAACTCTTGGAAACCTTTAAAAACTAACCCATGCTCTACAATGGTAACCAAACCATCTTGATCCTTGGACACAACATGATCAATTTTAACTATCGTAGGCTTTCATACAAATGTTCAACCTTTATAATAAATTATAAGAACTCCATATCCCTTATATTATCTTGAAGACCTATTAAATCTATTTGGATATAATATTCAATGTGACCATACCTATGACAACAATAACAAACAACCTTACTCATACCTCTTGCTTGATGATGACTGCGATCTCCTTTTGACCAATTGCTTCTCCTCATACAATCTCTTACCCTATGACCAAAATGATGATAAAAAAAAATGGCCATGAAAATAAATCAAATACGTAATTATGTTGGTATGCATGATTGGTTTCCTCATGTTTTCATCCTTCTTGAATTGATCTAACTTTTCTTGCTCTTTCTCAAACTTTCTCACCCTAATTAAGAGGTAATCCAAATCTATATTGTTTTACACTTCCTTTTATTATTTTGATTTTAGGCATGAATTTATAGCCTATAACTGATCCTTTAGATCCTTGATATCCTTCTCATCTTATTTGGCCATTATGACCATATCACTCTTCAAAGTAAAAACCTACACCTCAAGAACCTTGACCATAGATCTCAACTCTTGAATTTAACAAGCACCAACTTGTTAGGAGACTAAAACCCACTTGATCAAGAACCCACTTAATAAAAACTCTAAAACTATCCAAATTACTTTGTTTCCCTCTCACAATTGATGATGGTCTTCTCTTGCTGTATCATACTCAAATTTTTCTCTCACACAAGCAAAACTAACCTTCTTATTCTTCGCTCAAATAGCCCTCATATTCAAAAATATGGATCAAAGTAACATGATATCAACCCTAATAAAAAAATAAAGACCCATAACACATTAGGAACACATCATTGATAATCCATTGAAATATTAAGGAACTGTCATATGCCACTACTCACTACCTTTTCTCACTTGTATCTTCAATCTAAAGCTCTCTATATATTCCTTTCACACTCTGCCTGATAGATAGAAACTAAGACACATAACTTAATTTCAAACCTTATGAATATGCATCATAATCTCATGAATAAGTGGCATGGTTTTATATTCATCCTTATCCCTCTATTATTCTCCTTTGGCTTGATATTCAATCAAATCCTTTTCATAAGCATATCTAGACAATATTCCTAATAGCCTGTATCAATACAAGTTACTTGATCATCATCTACAAAAAAACTATTATACCTTCATGGAGTATTCAATACACTATTATTATGGTCTTCATTACCTCTCACCACTCATCAATATTTTATTTCCTTCTCTTCTATCTAGAATAGTCTAACTATCCCAAATAGGCCTATTTGGCCTTCTTCTTATACTTGTCACTAGTTCTCTCTCTCTCTCTCTCTCTCTCTCTCTCTCTCTCTCTCTCTCTCTCTCTCTCTCTCTCTCTCTCTCTCTCTCTCTCTCAGCTAAAGAACTATTACATTAGTGTTAGACCCAAAACATGTCTTAATACATGTTTCACGCAATAATAAATCAAAATAGGATCAACATTAGGTCGATAAAACATATTTAGAACTCATTTTTATTTTAGACCTAATAAAGAACTAATGTATTAGGTCTATCCTATCCACATAATAAATTGAACCTCTATGGATTATATGGCCCTAAAAATTTAACTCATACCTCTCAAAAACTTATCTATAAACCTCAAAAAATCTCCTCTATGGTCAATAAGTCACAAATCCTTTTCTCACACCTTGAAATCACAATTAGGCCTTAAAGACCTATTAGGCCTAATTACCTCAACAACACTATCTTCAAAGATGAAGCTCATAAAACATGTATAAAAACATTATAGGAATAAAATAATATGAAATGTAAATTAATAACCTCAGGTTCATCTATAATTCCATTAGACATCTCCTATCAGGCTCCAAAGACTCAGGAACATCTCATAAAAAAGCTTACTCTAAATAGCCAATTTGCTCAGAAACCTAGTCATGAATAATTGACCACCAACATATATAAAAGGAAATTTGATGAATATAAACTAGATAATGTGAACCTTATAGACATTTATAACATATTAATATTAATTATAAGCTTTAACATAGAGCTTAAAGCCTCAGATTCACTTCTGTAACTTGACCACTCAAAACTGCCTTAATGCTTTAAAACCCAGCCATCATGCCTTTGAATTTCCATACTAACAAATAAAATTATCGTGATAATAAATACACTAAAATTATCCTATTATCTCCATATAAAAAATTAATATACAAAAAAAACATGGTCTAGAATCAAAACATTGGTCTTGTATACCCAAACCATGACCCCCTCTCTCTCATAGTCTTCACTGAATTAGATAGGCAACTTTGTGACCAAATTATCAAAAAATTAAATTGAATTTAAAAATATATAAATGGATTTAATATGAAATAAAATTCCTATAAAAAATATTCAATCACTCAGGATATTTAATCTACCATGCAAAGGATTTTAATAACAATAATTTTGGAAACACACATTTTGCATTACAGAACTAGTTATCAACTAGCTCAATGGGATGACCAAATAATTGACATAGATAATAGATATTGTCATAAAAAAATTTTGGACATAAAATATGAGTCTTAAAATTATCCCTCCATCCATTCACTTTTTTTGATCAATGCAAATTTTGAGAACTACATAGACTTCTTTATAAATATGCTTGTAACTAGTCATTTTCTCTATTCTCTCTCTAACCAATGACACTTGGAGGTGACTAAGAGAGTTTAATGAAATATATAATCATCATAATAACCTTTAAAAATTATTATAATCACTTTTGAACCATATCTCTATCATCAAAATCAAATTAGGGTTTTAAGGCACTAAAAACTAGTTTTCATTCTTAGTAATCATTCATAAAGGATTGCTCCTCAACTACAAAAACAATGACAAGAAAATACATCTAGGACCCTTACCCAAATTACATGAATATTTTAGGACCCCATTCAAATGTTTCACATGCCAACGAGCATCATACAATCCTTCTTGGGTCTTTATCTCTTCATTTTGCACACACAAGAGACCTTCAAACTCATTTTCATGCTTTCTCCTTCAACTTAGGACATCAAAATACACCAAAATACTTAAAAAAAATTTTAAAACCTCAATACATGATCAAATGAGCTAAAAATTCTCCAAACCTAACCATGATACCTCATTCGTCCACATAGGGTCTTAAGATTAAGTCCATGAGAAGACTACTAAAGAAGAACTTCCCCTTTGGCTCACTCTGAGAGTCATGTGAATAAATCAACACATTTATATCATTATATAAAACTACATTGAATAAATTAAATATAATACACATCCATATCACCACCATTACTCCTCTACAAGCTATATCCATGCTTAAGAACTAGTCTATCAAATAGACCTACTAGGCACTATATCACTTTGAGATCTTAAATACACTTTCTAAAGCTTACTACTCACCTCTAAACATTTAAGGTAGGATCCACAATATATCCCATTATTATCCTTTGACTAAGTCTCCTTAAACTATATAGGTCATTGCCCAAGACTAAACTAGCCTTTTTAAACACACAATACATGAAGATAAAAGAGTTAGTTATCTTTAAATTATCTCTATTTGAAATCATGAATCCATGAAGACCTTCCTACCAATGTAGACGCACTCAAAAATTCACTCTCATGCCAAACAACACTACTCATAAGCTTATCACATCATAACATTATGCCAAGACCTTATGCAAAACTCAAAGACCTATTAGAGCATGCTTAATCCATCATAATCACTTACCATGAATATTCACAAGAGAACCTATGGGATATCAGTGACACTCAATTACCTTTGAAATCAATGACAACATCAATGCCTAAACACAAAAATAGGAACATACCTCAACATTGTGTGTGAATCATATAATATGTGTAGAGTAAGTAGAATAATGGCTTAACTTGTAATGTGGAAATTATATATATTGACCTATAGATGTGTTATTCATATGACTAGTATGGAAATAGGGTAGCTTTGTTCAATTGAATACTTAATGTATTGATTTTTATAAGTTGCCTTTGTCTCTCTTGGTATTTTCTAGGTGATGAATGAATAAGGGTTGATCTTGTATTTATATCAATCCCTTTTGGATGAGTAAATAACATTAACTCAATTAGTTTGAACAATAAGATACATTTAATTTGAAAAATAGATGAATTAAAAGAACTAGACACTTACATCAAGTCAAGACACTAGCATCGATGCTAGTGTTTATCCCAAACATTAGTTTCTAAGGAGCATGAAAGTAGGTATAGGTTTAACACTTGTAGATATGGAAGATAAGTAAATTTTAAGCATTTTGGTAAAGATAAAAGTCCTATGTCATCAACATAAGAATGGTTAGACTAAGATATAGGCCACGGGGCATAAAATAGAGTGGATGGACTTACATAAGTGGGAAAGGTCTAAAACTAAGAGGAATAGCCAAGGTCTGATTTTGCCAAGTATACATATTGAGGTAATATATAATCCATAAATATCATCTAAAAAATTAAAAAATACCTCAATATCATTGCATAGTAATGCCCCATTAGAGAGACCAAGCTCATCAAAGATGAGGCCCCTTTTTTAAGGAAATGAAAGAGAAGGCCCTAGATGAATATTTTGGCAAAGAGGAATTGTAACTCCTCTATGATAAAGTACACACACTACCTACCTTATAGAGGGTTTTTATGATGAAATTCAAACCTAATTTTAGGATTCCATTACCCCATAAATGGTCTTGAAGGCTCCACTCCACTAGCATCTCTATGGGGTTTGGTCACATGACTCAAGTGCATGTTGACAATTCACTCTTAACTATTAGAGTGATACACCCTTAACCTATAATACATTTAGGGATATGTTTGTCTAAATTATGGTTTACATAAATTCATACTATCTTATTACATTTCTTGATGTTCTTAATATGCTCAGTCTATAGAATAACCATGTATAAGTAGAGTATATATAGGAGGTAATTGTTAGTATTTTATCATCATATTGTGAATTTTGTTCTTATTGCATTTTTGTGGATATTGTACCCTCAAAGTGGCTTAGTCATAATATTCAAGTATTCTACTCTTTCACTAATTATTATTATGGATCTACCTATTATATTCTTAATTATATGATATATATTATTCTATTATTATGAATCGTCTAAGTAATTTTATTACAAGTGTCATCATTGCTTCAATTTAGGAAAGGTTTTATGATGTAGTTTTTTTTAGATATGGTGTCTTAAGAACTAGAATGTCTAAAAAACATAAATTTTGAATTGTGAATAATTAATTTTTTGTCACCATAGTTTGATTCATGGATTTTTTTACAAAAATGAAAAACATAAAAGTCTGGAAATTTATTATATTATGTGAATTAGCAATCATTAGATTCATCTCTATGATATGATCAAAATGGTATATGCATACACATAATATTTTAAAACTTTTATTTATTACTACAATTTTTATCTTGTAAGAATCCATTGAGTCTCAATCTCTCTGAGTGCACACCTTAAGGGGTGCATCGAGAAAGGGATGGGTAGACCATTAGTGCTTCATAAGATTGTTTCCCCTTTTTCCACTTAACATATACACACTTGTCTCTTAAACCCATTTATCCTAAGATTATTATTCTCTATTTTATCCATTACAAAAATTTGTCTTATCATTATCCTCCTTGTTCTTGCCTTTACCCCCTTTCATCAATTGATTGTAATATGTTGACTGGGTCGACCCTGTATAGTTTTTAGCCTCTGATTATTGTATAGGGTCGATAGGATTGATGTTTTACTATTTAGGGATATTTTTCACTTGGATTTTTATTAGCCATTCATCTAACCTAGCTCAGGACCTAGTGATTTACCTCTCAAAAAAATATAGGGTTGACTAAGTTGACCCTATACAATCAACATATTCAAAAGGATTTAGGGTAAGATCTACCTATATATACAAGTTTATTTCTAACCATTTGAGAATAGATAAATGAGTAAGAATAAGTGCTAATGAACATATGCTTATTGACCATTATACTTAAGGAATAAAGCTTAGGTTTCCATACTTTCCTTAAAGATACATATCTTATCTTGTGGAGGAGTATTTTGGATGCATAAATAGGTTGTGTAGCCTAGAGATAATTTGTCTTTGTTATCCTTACATAAGAAAATAATATCTTGTGAAGAACTTTGTCCAAGGGAAAGATTGAGGCTCAATGGGTTTGTATTCAAGGTAAGTATTCCTAACTTTATTTATCCTCTATAAGAGTAGATAGATAATGTATTTGTGCTTCTCTCCTAGGAATTAGGATTCCATATACATTAACATGAGTATATGTCTTAGATGCATATTATGTTTAGTTTGTTTTATTTTTAACCTCTACTTTATGCCATAAGATTTGGTGTGTACTAGATTATATTTACTTTCTTGTTATTAGTGTAGACACTAAAAATCTATACACCATGATTTTGAATGTAAAAATTACCTTATACCACCTTAAGAACCCCTTGGGACCAATTTAACCCTTTAAACCCTAACCAAGCCTAAGCATAGTCATTTTGACCAACTGACTTAACCCACCCTTTTACCCACTTTGACCATTCATCCTTAACTATTGATAGTCATGATGACCACCGATGGTCACCTTGACTGTTGACAGTTAGGGTGCACCTCCTTAACCATCAACATACAAGCCACCCACCTTGACTTTATAAAAATAGATTATATAAATATATGTGCAAGCCATTACATGCATGAGTTAAAATTAGAAGGCCTAGTTAACATCTTGTTGTAACTCTCTTGCCTTGCCTATAAGAAGAGAGGATTAGGGAGGTGAAGTCTATCTACAATTGTTATCAAGAGCTTATATCTCTATAGTTCCTTTGTTTTATAGGTCAATCATCATCAACAATATATAAATCTAACCATCATGTCAAAAGACCAACTTTCCTTTGTGGCTCTACCAAAGTTTCAAGTACCGTTACTATGCCAAAATTACATTATAATCCACTAATGAGTCAACCACTTTAGGCACCCACCTGATCAAATTTTTGTAAGATAAGTATTTGTTTTCCAATACTCAGCTACTTTATTTACCTTTTGCACTCAACCTAACACCAACCCATCTCTTAGAATTCAACTTTCTGATCTCATCATTCTAAACATTTACCAACCTAGACTGACACACAGTAACTATCGATGGTTGTCTCAACTGGTGATGGTTTGCCCAACCATTGAAAGTCAACTTGACCATCGATGATCACATTAATCATTGATAGTCATCCCAAATATCGATAGTCATTATGGAAAGAAATTATAGCAAGCTATTTCCACCTATGTACCCTTAGCCAAATCTAGTTTTCTATGTCCTTGCTTATTCATAGACCCCTGCCTGATTTTTTAAAGTAGACCTGAGCCATTTAGCATTAGTATTAATTTATTTATTGCTATATTAGTCTATTTATTTATTAAGCAATTCTTATGTTCAATTTCAGTAGATTTTGATTATTGATGCAAGTAATTTCTATTCTATTTATAAATTTAATTATTTAAAATGTGTGGATTGACAACCCCTAAAGAGCTCTTACTTTTGAGATGTAGCTAACTCTAGACAATCCACTTAGCTATCTATCTAACCAACCATTTGATTTAGTTTTATCTTATTTTTAGATCATCTTCCCAAGCCAAAGAAGAGTTTTTCATAATCATCTAATTCAATGTGTGCACAACCAAATAGGTTTTTAAACCATACTCATATCTAGTTTCTTCTTCTTTTATTTTTAAAATATAAGCTAAAATTCATTGAAACATTCTGACATGCATAATGGGACCTTAAGTCTTTAATTTGGGTTTCTTTTATTTACATCTATATGCTCTTCTCTCTATCTATGTTCATTAATGAAACTAAAATTAATTTTGGATTTAAAATCAAGTGCATTCATTTCTTGATTCTAATTTTAGATCACTTTTAGTTTAAAGTACAATAATTTTTATCATAGCACCACTTTTGTTACACACACTAAACCAAACCACCTTCATCAATTAAACATCAAACAAACTGGAGATAAGGCCCAACTAGGATGTCATCACCTAGTAGTCACATTAACCTTTCTTGAAAATCATACTTGGAGGTCATTACCAAGGGGAGAACCATCTCAACTCTCTAGTTGAGTATAAAGTTTGGAAATCAATATATATTGTCTAAGCACTTAACACCCTTATCATTTTAGTGTGTTAAGTGAGGGTATAGGCCCCAATACCAAGACATGCATTAATTACAAATATAAATCCTTTTTATCACTTGAATGATTTAAAACCAACCATATATTTATTCTATGGTACCTAATATACAAGTTAATTTTTATCACACATTCTCATAACTTAAGGCATAAGCCAAAAGTGAGATTAAAATTAACCAGATGATTTTAACATACTCTAGTGTGTGTTGTGTATTATTGATCATTTTATTTCTTTATCTATATTTTAGTTGTAAGATTCTTTATGTTTTCTTCTCATCCTACTTTCATGGTTCTACTCATCAACAATGAAAAGAATTAACAAGTCAATACCCATCTATAGATTATCTAGTCTCTAACTCTTCATATATGGAGTATATCTCAGATGCTGAGAGTTCTTCTTATCATTTTTATGCTTTTAGTGTGCCTTAGATAGTCTCACGAGGCATCCCATACTTTATTTCCTTTTTAGATAATAACCTGATAGCCTTATAACATTATCTTAGCATAGTAGTTCATTGTATGTCCATTTCAGTACCACCTACCAATCCACCCTATGGTATGCCATTGGGATTTTTAGACAACTCCTATATTTTTATTGTCACCACCAAACCATTAAATACTTATGCATCTACCTTAGTGGGTAACCTATCTAACACAACCATGCAAAACCAACTAGCTTAACCTTCTAACACCCAAAAACCTCCTAGCCCAACTAACAGTCTCCCAACATGGTTGCCACCTAACCTTTACCTACCTATACCTCAATTACTATTAGATTACCCACTTCCACCATCAATACCATTCTCAAAACTACCCATGCTCTAATTTAAAATGTAGAAACACTAATACCTTCTACCTTACCACCTATCACTATGAGGGTTACCACTTATCCCTTACCTCCAACTCAACCACCCGTGCCCACTCATTAGTACATACCCTCTAGCTAACCACCAGTGACCACATATTCATATGTGGATTTAACCCAGCCACCTATGACCACTTAGCCATATGTGGAATCTTCTCAACCTTCAACAAATTATCAATATGTTACTAAACCCCAACCATAGTATGTACCTTACAACCTTTTAGGTGTACCACCCCAAACAAACCTAATGAAAATGATCATGGATAAGATGACTACTTTAGACTCATCCATCTCTAGAGCTCACAACATTCTATCGTATGACTAGATTTGTAATGAGCCCATCCATGCATTCATCCATCTATGCCTATCAAGCCATATCCTCCTCAATGGGAACTTCCCAATTTCTCCAAGTTTTAGAGTAAGGAGGATCCCTAGAATCGCCTTAGGGCATTCTAGCATTCATGTTATTTGATTGCCTATGATGATGCCCTCCTTATCCACACTTTTCCTATGTCTTTGTTAGGACCAACATTGGATTGGTATAATGTCTTAACCAAGAATTCCATCTTCTCTTTTACCTAATTAGCTAAAAATTTCTTAGATCACTATTTAATAAATATCTCTAATAAGGTTTCCATCACTGACCTCTACTCTATCCAATAGTTTGATAATGAATATATTGCCAATTTTGCCTAATCAACCAAATATCCTTTTCCTTACCCCTACCTAAATTAATCAAAATCTTTGCTCAGGCATGTTCTAAACACATCTCTTACACATTACATGTTTAGATCTTATGAATTTTTTATGAATCTTTCACTATGGTACACAAATTAGAGAATAGAGCCATTGATGAAGGAAAGCTAAAACTAAAAAATAAGAACCCTACTTACAAAAACAATGAGGCTTGCTCCTCCAAAACAAGAAGCTAAACTAACATCAACACCAAAATCAAGGGAACTATAAATTTATTTGTCCTTAAAGCCACTTCTCCATCATATACCAATTAGCCAAATTCCTCTAGTTCCTTAAACAAAAACATGAGAAACCAAAACCTGAACACCCAAAAGAAATTTTATCTAATTAGAGAATCCTACACTCTAATCTTGGAGAATCTATTAAAATCCAATATCATATAGATTCCTCTTATCAAACCACTTCAATAATTTGATTCTTCTCATCCTGCACCTATTTGGTATAATGAGAATTATCTATGTGTCTTCCACTAAGTAATAGGGCATCATGTTAGTAGGTGAAATACCTTCAAGAGCATTGTCCTATCCCTCATTAACAAGGGGGAGCTTGTCTTGGATCCCAAATC
This sequence comes from Torreya grandis, assembly GCA_037957365.1. Classification (NCBI taxonomy): domain Eukaryota; kingdom Viridiplantae; phylum Streptophyta; class Pinopsida; order Cupressales; family Taxaceae; genus Torreya; species Torreya grandis. The sequence continues at coordinate 684,680 of JARHVA010002408.1, forward strand.
ACCTCAAAACTAGGCCCTTGGCATCTTTAGGCATCCTTCCCCAATCATGTACCTACCAAAAATGAGATAAATATAGTTGAGTGATCTCATGATACCCATACTGTTAACATGGTTTTTGACATGCTCATTACTAAAGAACCTACTACCCAACCTATTTATTCATCATTCTCTCTCTACTTAATGAGCTACTAGAGTTACCTTCTCTTCCTTTAAATACCCAAAATGAGGATGAACATCTTTCTCCTTCTCTACTTATTGAGGTAGTAGATCTATCAACCCCTCCCTTGACTACCATACCAGAGCATGCACCCATTTTACGTTCTCCCTTAACCACCAAGCAACTTAATACCCCTTCAAAAATAATTATTGAAGAGGAATCCCCCATGTTTTCACCTTCCATAGAGGATCCATCCTTTCAAACCTTGCATCCTTTGAATGAAGAAAAAGGATGAGGTTACCATCTCTCTGTCTCAACTTATGGTCTTATCTTTTAGGTCCACTATCCAGGGAATAAGACCAGCATACAAACCATTCTCTAGGTTAGTGAAAAAATTAGAATTTATTTCCAACCCTAACATATATTGATCCACCTTTTAGAAATAATTAGGGATACCTTATATCACCAAGTAAGAACCTCCAACCACACCTTTAATAGACAAACCCACCACTCCTATTATCTAAACACCAATCTTACCAACCAAACCAATGAAGGCCTCTACCAACCTAACAATTCCTCAAACATATAAGGCACCTAAATCCCAAGTAAAAAATCACCTTCTCTAACCAACCAATAACCTTGGCACCTTCCCTACATGGAGTCTTACTCGCCCATCTGTAAAGGTGAAGCTTACCTTGCTGAACCCAACAACCAAGCACCAACCCAAATCAACCATGGGAGTAGAAATAATAGAAGGACATAAAGTGAAACTCCTACCTCCCTCTACCTTTCCCTCTATCTTAGGGCCTCATCCCTCCACTCTATTTAGAAATCTAGTTGTCGCAACCAAGAACTAACCATTGCTATTTGTTACACCAACACACTTGATTTTAGACACATCTATCTTCACTAAACCAATAATTACCAAGTTACCTACCTTAAAACCTCCTACCTCTACCTTACAAAAATAAAAACCACCAATCAAATGCACTACCTTACCCAAACCTTTTATCACCAAACCTACTCCTAAAAGGACTTCCACTTTACCAGCCAAGAACAGAACCTTTAAACCCTCTCCTCCTTTAGCCAAATTATACTCTACCATTTTTCATATATTATTGAAAGATTCTTATTTGACCCTACCCCCTATTAGGTTGTTTGACCCTCTTAGTTTAAAAATCATTTGGTATAATAACCACCACATGTGATCTTCTAATAAGACACCAGGGCATGACATAAAGAACTAAAAATATTTCCAAACCATTATACATCAACTCTATTATGAGGATAATATATTAAGAGATGAACCTCCCTGGGCCCATTACCAATCCAACAACCAACAACCACTAGCCAAAACCTACCTACTCCTCCACTCTCACCTCAAAGTGAAAAAGAAAAAAATAACTCTCTTACCCTAATTCCTCCTTCTATCCATACCATTCATGTGGTTATGAGAGTGAAATAGAAGGATAAGAGGAAGGCCAAAGTTTCTATCCCATGGACATAACCATATTCTGCCTCCCAACCAAATCCTACCCAAACATCTTCACCTTCACCCAAACCCAAGGTATCTATCTTAGATGCCTCCCAATATAACCCTTCTAAGTCCATTAGGAGAGTGATGCTCAAATAGACTCACCAAACCATAGAGAATATGATATTATATGAGTTGATTACTACTTCACCTCATCATCACCAAGTAATGATAGAGGCATTTCAATTGGTAGAGGTCCAACCTGAAGACCCTCAACCTATAGCAACCTTTGTCGATGCTCTCCAAATTTATAACCTTTTCACCTTCAAAGACTTATAAATAGATTATATCCATCTTAATGACACATATACCCCTCTCTTTATTACTACTTACATCAACCAAACCCACATCAAATGGGCCATGATTTATGGGGGAGCTAGTATTAATGTTATCTCCTCTCATGCTTATAACCAACTCAACCTTCTAGACAATGTCATGTTTAAAACCTTGATCATCCTTTGATCCTTTAATGACACCATGAACACTACCCTAGGAACAATTTTCCTTCATATCCATGTAGGACTCTACATGCTCCCCAAACTCTTCTATGTAGTAGAAGGTGAATTCTAATACAATGTTTTGTTGGGATGACCTTGGATCTACTCCATGGGTTATGTCCCCTATACCATTCATCATTACATTAAATTTGATAATGAATTTTAGGTCATTCTCATCCAAGTTGATCCAATTCTATTCTCAACATGCAATATGACCTACTAACCCAATGATGTCCTCTTACCCCTGTCTAGCACACCCTTCTTAACCAAGGACAAGAACTCCACCAATGAGACATCTACTTGCTCATCCATCCACTCTGATCAAACACCCACTTTAGAATTAACATTTCACCACATTTCATTGGAGGAATGTTACCTTTTATCCCTTAACACCTTCCCTACTCCTCATGAGTATGGGAAACTTACTAACCACCTAGGATATGACCCTAATGTTATAACTATTATTCTTTTTAGACCTCCCCACTATCAAACCCATTTCATCTATGGGGGACTCAACAAACCCATTGGCACTTCCACCACCTCTCTTTCAACTCAACCATTTACCACTGGTTTGTCTTACCTAGATAACTAAGCTTTACCAAGACATACCTCCACAGGTGTGCTTAGAAAGGATTTGGTCTTGGATGATATGAACATGATCCACATGAGTTGATTTCCATTGAGAAAAAAAATCACTATGAGAAACATGGCCTTGGTTTCATCCTACCCAACAAGAAGAAATATAAACCACCTACCACTACCATTATTGAGGAAGACACCCCTTCTTCACCAACCTCTCCTCCACTTGCATGTGAGGATGATACATCATCCCACCTAACTTTTTTTCATCAACATGATCAACCTTAGACCCATAAATTATGAAATAGAAGGGGAAACTATAACCATCCCTTTGACCCATACTAAGATGATTAGAGATGACTCCCTTACCATTAACATTGTTTAGTGTTAGGATGATGATTCCATTGTCACCTACCTTGGTGCCCTAGATTATTCCATCCACAAATCCCTTTTTCCAAAGACTTTGATGATGTTGAATGTATCCAATATGGATATCAACTTTGGTACTCTAGAGATCCTCTATATTGTTAAAATTGGCCAATCACTAAATGCTAAATAACTTTAGGATTTCCTGTCTTTCCTCCAAGATCATAGCATAACATTCACTTAGTCTTATAGTGATATGAATAGAATTGACCCCATAATTACTACCCATAACATAGTCACCCACTGTGATGCCAAGACTATCAAGAAGAAACTTTTATGTATACATTCTTTCATAGCCCTTCTTATCAAAGAAGAGATTCAATGTCTTCTATCTATAAATTTCATTCAACCCAGTGACTATCCCTAATGGGTCTTGAATGTCATGCCTATAACCAAAGACATAGGGGGATTATGGATTTGTGTTAAATCTCATGACCTCAAGCTCACTTGCACCAAAGCTAAATTTACTCTATCGATCATCTACCAGTTAGTTGATTTTATATCTAGACATGAGATGTTCTCTCTCATGGATGGATTCTTGGGTTATAATCAGATCCTAATTTCCCTTTAAGACCAACACAAGACCACCTTTACTATCCCATGGGGGACCTTTTACTATAGAGTCATGCCTTTTGGGTTAAAGAATGTTGGTAAAACTTACCACCATGCCATGACTTATATCTTCCATGACCTTATCCATAAGAATGTAGAGGATTATGTGGATGACCTTCTTAGAAAATACAAACTCTAAAAGGACCATTTGGCCATTCTCAAGATCATTTTTGAGTAGCTTATCCATCACCATGTCCACCTAAACCCTAAGAAGTGCATTTTTGGGGTCCTATTAGGAAAGCTCCTTGGATTTATCATTTCCATTTGGGGAATCAAAGTCAATCCTTCCAATATAAAATCCATCTTTGACATGCTTCCTCTCATCAACCTTAAGTAACTACATAGTTTTTTAGGGAAATATCTAATCCATTCATTGCTTTATGTCCCATCTTTCAGATTGATGCCAATCCTTCCATCACCTTCTAAAGAAGGATATCTATTTTAAGTGGAATAATGACTATCAAAAGGCATTCTATTCACTCAAAAAGTACCTTTTGTCTCTACCTATCCTCATCCCTACTAAGGATGACTAGCCTTTTTACCTCAATATCTTTTCCATCAACTGCTCCCTAGGGGTAATGCTTGCTCATAAAGATGAGAAACATAGAGAGAAAGACATCTACTACATTATCTACATGCTTATGCGTATGAGACTCAATATACTCATATTGAGAATATTTAATTATATTTAGTCTTCATGGCCACCAAACTTTATCACTACCTCCTTAACCATAAAACCTATGTCATGACCAATGCCAACCTACTCAAGTACATGCACTCCAAGCGATACCAAAAATAGCACATGGCCAAATGGATTATGCTTTTAGTGGATTTTGACCTTGAGTTACTTTATAAAAATTCAATTAAGGGGCAAGTTATTACCAACTGATTAGATGAATCATCATTAGCATACAACCAACCTCCTTGAGTTTCTTGATGAGTCCATTACAACCCTCTCTCAAGTAGACTTCACCGATCAAGTCACCATGTTCTTTAACAGATCAAAATGTCAGTGTGGTGGGGGAGTGGGTATCATCCTTATCCACTTTTATGGTGAACCTATTCCTTTGTACTTCAAGCTTGATTTTGAATGTATCAATAATATGGCTGAGTATGAAGCTCTAATCATAGACCTTCAAACTACCTTAGCCCTATGAGTCAAAATAATCAACATCTTTGGTGACTCCCAAATTGTGGTCAATCAAATTAATGACTCTTACTAGTGTAATAATGATGTTCTACAATAGTACAAGAAACTAGTTGATGAACTCTTAGCATCATTTGAATACTACTACATCCAGTCAACCCCACAGTCTACCAATAAGTTCACTAGCACCATGTATTCCCTTGCCTCCTAGATCTCATCTACACCTTATATATCTAACCTATCTATCATTATCCATAGACTTACTTAGCTTTCCTATGTCAAATTATATTCTACCACCATTTTCACTGTGGAAGAGAAATAACATGACCTTTGGTATCAACAGACCTTTGACTACCTCAACCTTGCCATCATTCCTTCTAGGAGTGATCGAAGAAAATTTATCTAGAGTACCTTATGTTACACCATTATGGGGGGAATTAATTATAAATTTGGCTTAAATGGCATCCTCTCTTGTTGCCTACATAGTCATGAAGCCTCTCATGCTATCAGGGAAATTCATGATGGAATACATGGGGGATAATTTAGTGGCCTTGATGTAGCTAAACACATATATTTCTTTGGCTATTACTGCCCTACCGTTAACAAAGACTACTATGATTATGTGAAAAAGTGTATTAAATGCCAACAACATGCTAATTTTCATCACACACCTAGCCATAGTCTTCATGTTTCCACCAATTTTTGGCCCTTCTCACAATGGAGTCTAGACCTTATTAGTGAGATTAACCCCCATTATTCATAGTGACACCATTCTATCATCACTGTGATCAAATATTTTACCAAATGGGTAGAGACTATTCCTCTAGTCTCAACCAAAGCAGAGAAGATTATTGATTTTATCAACCATCACATGATCTACCATTTAAATGTTCTTCATAAGATTATCACTGATAATGGTAAATAATTTAATAAAAATAAAGACTAGGGTATTTATGGTTATTTTGATATTAAGTTAAGATTATCTTCTCCCTATCTCCCTCAAGTGATTGGATAGGTCGATGCCTCTAACAAAAATATTAAAAACATGCTAACTAAAATGGTTAATACATCTGGTTAGGATTAGAATTTATATATTCCCTTAACTTTATGGGCATATCATACTAGAATTATAACCCCTATGGGTACTACCCCTTTTTATTTTGTGTTTGGAGTGGAGGTCATCTTGCCTCTCAAAGTCTAAATACCCTCTCTTCACATATCTTTGTAAGATCTCATTTTTGAAGATGATTTTTGCCATCACTACCTAGCCCATCTTGAGCTACTTGATGAGAATCACTTAACATACCTTACCCATATTTATGTCTACCAAGAGCATGTCAAATTTGCATATAACAAACACTTTAAGGTGAGATAATTCAACATTAAAGACCTCAACCTAAAAGAAAATGAACATGTCACCAATATGGAGAAAAGCAAGTGGGCCAAATTTTATTTCAATTAGATTAGACCCTATATCATAAACCATAAGTATGGATCATGAGAATATGATTTGTGCTCTCTTGAAGGCAACCCAGATCCTAAAACCCTTAATGCTTTGTATCTACATCTGTTCTTTTGTTAAAAATAGATCAAGTTCACCTTTTTATCTAACTTAATATCATCCCTTGCTTTCAACTATATCCATCTCCTTATTTTAGGGGAAACTAATTAAAAATAAATCATGTGATTATCTATCATAATCATAGGCTAATCTTAAACAATAAGAACTATGGCATGGTTATCATGGTACTTTCTACCCCTCTCCCAAGATGGATTTCCATGATCATTGTCACCTATACCTCTTTACAACTAATCAAACATCTTGTGATTTTATTTTTTCCTTCATAAAGGTAAAACTTTAAGCTTACTTGAGCAAGTCTATGTCAAGTAAAATCAAACAAAGTAATAAAAAGTAAAAATCCAAGCCAATAGCCATCATAGGTCATTGTTAGCATTCATAGTCTACTCCCTTGAAGATAATTGTTGAAAACATATTTGAAATTTCTCAAACGTAAGGCAGAATACTCCCTTGAGGGATAGCTATCAAAATCACTAAACAAAGTGCATAAACTTAGACCACTCCCTCAAAGGATGGCTGAGTATGACATTTGTCAAAAGCATAATAATTTTGTGGAAGCTTCCTTCATCGATCATATTCCTATATATAGTAACAAATCAAAAGACCCATTTTTTAAAATCATAAAAAAATCAAACTAATTTTGAAAGTTGTAATTGGATCTTACACAACACAATAAGGTGAAAATTGCTTAGTTTTCATAAGTAGACTTCTTGCATCAATCAATCTACACTTTATATGACATAGAATTGTTTATATTGGCTCTTCAGACACCTATAGAATAAGAATGTTAGTCTCACATGAAGGTTCCATTTTCATCCATCTACCTTTTATACACTATAATAAATGGATTCTAATTTCACTTACATTATATGAGCATGACACCTTTTTAACCGCCTACCAAATGCTAATGCAAAACATTTGAAGGGCTTATATTCATTAAGCCAATCTATCTTTGGTTCTATATTAGTCCTTATCAAATATGAAGCATCATGTCCTATTCCTATCCTATCATGGCTAGTTGATATTTTCATTATGATGTTTGTCTCTTGATAATATTCTCTGTTATCCTATCTAGTGTTGTTATTTGATTTGTCTCGAGTGTTTTACCTTAAAACAAAATAACTAAAATGTGCACCCATAAAAAACATGATCCCATCATAGCATTCATGATCAATTAAAAAATCAACCATTTTTCACCACATGTCTAAATCTAAATAATAAAACATATACTCATTATAATTTAGCATGTCATAAGTAAACATGAAACATAGACACAAATAAAAACCATCTCATACCTAGCTAGCTAAGTTACATCAATGTCTAGTAGCCATAACAGAAGCATAATCCATAAGTAATATAAACATCACATTATAAGCATTAAACATTAACACAATTCATAGAACATGGGTATAATTAATAATAAACGATCATATGTATAACTTATGAGTCAAATAACATCATAAATGTATACATGTCTCTCTTTAAATATGTACATCTCATCGTATTAGCTTGCAAGCTAGAATCAAAATGATATATAGTAATATATGATATACCTATGCCCCTAAGGCACCATTGTATCCAAGCGTACCACTAGGCCCTGATACTTATCCACTTGTCATAATGTCTATCAACCTATAGATGCTACCCACTTCCCTAGTGTCACCATGTTGGCACCACTTGACAAGATTTATTTGTACTCACCCTAATGGAGGTCATCAAGGAACCACCTCAAAAATATAGCCTCATAATACCATAACTCCTCCACTATAGCAAGATATTGTGTCATGGGGATGGTGCTTGGTGGTCCTGTAAGTTCCATTTCTCCTCATCATCTCTACCTCAGGGAGTCTTTCTCCTAGGTAACCAATGTTAGTGTATCCCTCGCTTGGTCCCTATCACCTATAAGAGTCACAACTAAAACCTATAAAATAGTTTCTTAACCTTGTAGTTGCATGAACTATGCTTGTATAATGGCTAAAACCACTCTTGCCTATCTATTGGGGCTAACCCCATAAACTTGTGCCCTTTGACCCCCTCTCCTAGTTGGGTATACATCCATAGGCCCCCTACCAATTTAATCATCACCAAAATATTCAACCACATATAATTCCTAGTACCATGCCATGTACCCATCTGCAAACCCAACATCATCTATATATGACTTGGCTAATAACTCTTCATGATCTAGCAATGTCATTATAATATGTGGCTCTAGAAATAGAATCTTTTAGTCTTCATGCTTGTATTTTGGGAAGGTGTCTAGAATACTCTATACTAGGCTAAACTATCTATGCACCCTATCAAAGGGGATAAGCTCCACCTCCCCATCTCACCTACTAAATATCCATCTATAGATCTATAGAGAAAGGGTCTACCTCTTATAGCTAGGCCATACTAGAAAATAAAAATAGGGTCTCTAGGTAATATCTCTAATTTCTAGTGCACCCATTATAGCCCTAAACTAATCCACATCATGGGCTCCTCCTCCTACACCTGAAGTGATGAAGTCACCTCTCTACCACATTAATCTAATTGGGAACTCTATCCGAGTGTATCCCATCCATGATAGCCCCATTATCCTCATTAATCATATGTGCCCATAGGCCTAGAAGTGTAAGACAAGACCAACACTAATACCATAACTCTTATAGGCCACAAACCCCCATAACTCCTTATATATCCATACCAAGAGAATAGGTACCCAAATAAATACAATCTACCCTAGTAGTAGCTTAACTAGCACCCTTAGTAGTAAATATGGGAACCTCTCATTGCTCGAGTTAGGAAGAGAAAAGCATGAGTTGATAATCATAAGCATCATCATGAGTCTCCTCTCACCTAGATCCCTCTAGTATAATGTGTTATAACTAAACCCCCTAGCATGCCATTTAACTCAATCACTATCATCTCTATACAATAGCTCAATATGATGCTCCTACTCTTCTTGCTCTATGTGATAGATTGGATCACCCTAAAGAGGTAGCTATGTGATCCTATACACATCCTTTGGCAAGATTATCCTCTTGTTAGTTATTAGTAAGAAGGTGTTCATAGATGGATCTCATCTCTCAATGAGTGTTATAATCATGGATGCATCTTAAGGCACATGTTGATAATGTCTCATCACCCCCAACCCAACCTCCTCTATATAGGCCCAGTCAGCTAGGGTCATCCCCTCATGGATCTCTATGAAGATGAGTGACACTCGATCATGCATCTGTATCTACTCCCTATCCTAAAATAATTCATTTAGAGACATATCTTAGTCACCTACACCATTATTACCTAATAATGCCTACCCTACCTTACCCTTCAGCTTTACACAGTAACCTATTTATCTACCCATCCTACCCATCTACTCAGTACCCACTAAATTTACCCTATAAACCTACAAGGTTGGCCTATACCTAGCAACTAACATCTAGTTTGCCTTAGCTTTTTAAACACTTTCTAAAAACTATGTTTTTCACTAGGTGACCATCAGTGGTCATGGTGACCGCTGATGGTTAGACATCCATTTTCTTAGGGATGTCAATCATCAATGGTTGAACCTGAATACCAATGGTCATTGTGGGTATTCCATGAGAAAAAAAATTAAAAACCTACCCTATCCTAAAACCAACCAAACAATAGCCAAAAACTCCTACTTTTCCAACATTACTTACCTACCCACCCTTACCTACCTACCCACCCATTCAATTCTACAATTCACCCACAAATTTACCCAAATCACACTAAAAACCCTATGTAAGGCATAAATATTCAAACCCACACATTTAATCCACTACCCTCAAGCCCCAAAACAATTACCAAATAAAGCTAAGATACCAATTTAAAAGCATCCCCTACTTCATTTCATGACTTTCATTGAGGAGTAAGTCATAAACCCACCCACCTTTATTTATGCCCATGTGCTCCCTGCATCCTCACTAATCCCTTAGGTCCTCTTAGTCCTACTCAATAGGTCTACCTCAAAAATCACCATCAACAAGATTTTCCCCTAAAAATTCCAAATGCTAGAGCTCCATAAACAAAAGTGAAATTGAGTGAAAATAACATTCACTTTTCACTTTTAACCACTAGAATTTTAGCATTTACAACATTAATATCAATGGTTAGGGTGACTATTAATGGTTCCATTGAGCACCTTGACCATCGATGGTTAGGAAGCTCACCTTTTTGATCTCACCTCTAATGAGACCCTTTTTTCTCAGCATAACCAAATCACTTAACCACCCATGGAAACTACCTTCTCTACCCACCCTGACCACCTTGTCATCTTTCCATTGGTCTATTTTATCCCAACTAGCATGCATTTTATGATGACTTTTGCCTAGTCTTTTTTACCATAGTCACAACATTTCCATGTTGACCCTTTTGAACTTGCACCACCTCATGCTTGCCTGAACCACTTGTGTCTTCTTGGGAGCACTTCCTACCTTAGATACCCATGACACTTGACCCATTTGTGTTTTCACTAGGATCAATTCCTACCTTAGATACCCAATGAATCATAGACATTTCTTAAGAGACTTGAATTTACGAGCATACCTAGTTTCCACACCTAATTATAGTTATGTGATCCACTTGTCACTTATTCTTCTAGCACTGAACTTTATTTTTACCAACTATAACAACCTAATCTAAGCATGATCTTTGCTATCACACCTTTTATCACACTTTGTGCACATATTTTTGCCTCAAGTGGATAACCTATCACCCACCTTCGTGACATCCACCTTTGTCATCACCTTTTTTTACCTTATCAAACTTGTACCCACTTTTGTCTTACCTCAACTCCCAGTTTGAAGGGGAACACTTCCTCCCATATTTTGGGTAACCAGACATGTGATCAACAATCCATTTTTATTTTGCAACTTGTTAATTTAAAGTTGTATAACAAAAAATGGCAAAATGTAGACACCAAAAATTCACATACTTTTATTATGAATGTCAAAATTCCCATAGACCACCTTAGGACCCCCTTGGGACTAATTTAACCCTTCAAACCCTATTCAAGCCTAATCATAGTTAGTTTGACCAACTGACTTAACCTACCCTTTTACCCACTTTGATCCTTCATCCTCAACTGTCGATAATCAGGATGACCATTGATGATCAGGGTACACCTCCTTCACCAACAAAATTTAAGCCACCCACATTGATTTTTTAAAAATAGCTATCTAAATCTATGTACAAGACATTACATGCATGAATTAAAATTAGAAGGCCCAGTTAACATCATGTTACAACTCTCTTTCCTTGATTATAAGAAGAGAGGAGTAGGGAGGTGAAGTCCATCTATAATTATTATCAAGAGATTATGCATACAAAGTTTTTCATTTTTTAGGTCAATCATCATCAACAATCTAGTGATCTAAGCATTATGTCAATGGGACAACTTACTATCATCACTTTTCCAAAGTGTCAAGTACTATTAATCTATCAAAATCATGTTAGACTCCACTAATGAGTCAACCACCTCAACCACCCACTTGATCAACTTTATGCAAGATAAGTATTTATTTTATAGTATTTAATTTATTTACATTTTACACTCAGCCTAACAACAACCCATCTCTTGAAATCTAAGTTTTTGATCTTGTCAATCTCACCATTTAAAAACCCAGACCCGCACCAGTATCTATTGATAATTGTCTCAACCACTGATGGTCTACCCAACTATTGATGGTCAACTTGACCACTGACGGTCACATTAACCACCAATGGTCATCCTAACCATTGATGGTCACCATGGTAGGAAATTATATAAAGTTATTTACACTTACCTACCCTCAACCAAGTCTAATTTTTTGTGTCCCTACCTGTTCACAGACCCCTACCTAATTTTTAGAAGTAGACCTGAGCCATTTAGCTTTAGTATTAATTTACTTATTTCTATATTAGTCTATTTATTTCTCAAGCATTTCTTGTGTTTATTTTATTATCTTTTGATTATTGATGCAATTAATTTATATTCTATTTATAAAATTAATTGTTTAAAATGTGTGAATTGATAGCCCCTAAGGAATCTCTTGCTTCTAGGATCTAGCTAACATTTGGTAATCCACTCAACTATCTATCTAACCAACCTTTTGCTTTAGTGTTATCTTATTTTTAGGTCATCCTCCCAATCCAAAGAGGAGTTCTTCATAATCATCTGATTCAATGTACACACAACTAAATAAGTTTTTAAACCATACACATATCTAGTTTCTTCTTCTTCCCTTTATAAATATAAGCTTAAATTCACTGAAATAATTAAAATAGAGTGAAAATTAAACCTAGGACTATTTTAGGGTTATTGCATGATTATGTTAGACTATAGGCTTTAGAATCCTTCCTAACATGGTATACTATGACAAGTGATACCCTAATTGGGTCTAATAGATCCCCCATATTGGTCATGCCCTGCTTAACAAATCTATTCCCAATCATAAGTGTAGGTATGATCTATCTTCTTTGAGCTAGGATTGATTTATAGACATGATGAATTTTTAATTTCATACATTCTAGTGAACCTGATGTGAACTAACCCTTACAATATTTATTCACCTTATTTCATTCTTTCATTCTTTCATCATTATTTTTATCATATATTTTCCATATTGGGTCAACTGCACTAACCCATCTCTAATTTTTGTGCACAAGTTTTTAGGGACAAGCTACTAGATTGACCCTATCAACCCAGTAAAATTTTCAAAATTTTAGACATCTAGTTTAGAGTACTAGGTTGATCTAGTTGACCCTGTACATTTTTAGGCACTCAACAATAAGTTTTTTCAAAGCTTGATCAACCCAATTAAACCAGTTAGTAGAATTTGCAAGCATATATTAGGGTTCTTGAACAATAATTTTCATTCTCAGCGTCTTTGATTTACCAAGGTTCCTTTCTATCTCTCTATCTCTTTCTTTACAATCTTTCCTTTCACAGTTTGTAGTAGACTTTAAAACTACCCCTGCATAGTCAATTGGATTGACCTTATCAACCTAGTTTTGAATTTTATGTGTTGTATAGATAACTAGGTCAATTCTATTGACCTTGTTCATTTTTAGACCTTGCTTCCATAGTATAGGTTTGACTGTATTGACCATGTTCTATATTTTGTGCATACATTATTGACTTTATTAACATTGTACTTTGTTTCAAAGTTGGAATTAACCTTATATGCTAGTAATTAGCTCACACTTTATTTTTTTGTTACTTGCATGCTTAAAATAGATCACATAGCTTAATTAGGTGGTTTTCAATTAACCATTTAGTTTCATCAATTTCTATTTTATGCACACACAACCAAATCACAAAATATAAATAAGCATTTTAACATTTGTCTACCCAAGGCCAACCTACTTGAATTTCATCACCAAGGGGGAAGGCAACTTGATGTTATATTCAAGTATAAAGTGGGTTAATAGTATATTTTGGCTAAGCACCTAACACCCTTATCATTATGGTGTGTGAAGTGATGGGGTAGGCCCTAATACCAATTTTGTATCATTTCCACTACATATCCCTTTCATCCTAAACTACCTAAAACCATCCTTATATTTCCTTCTAATTCATTATTTACAGCCAACTTCCCATCACATTTAAAACATATCCTAATAATCTAATAAACATTCAAGTTGACAAATTAGTTAACTATTTACTTTCCAAGTTGATTGCTTGATATTTTCTCAATTGTATTTTATATTGCAAAAACTTTCGTTAACCAACATTGATGCAAGGTTTTGTGTTGTTTGCCTTAACTAGATTAGATAATGTTAATCCAAAGGATTGTTTGTTTCCCTTCTATTCTTACTTCTGAAAATTACTTTTAAAAATTATATTATTTTAATTCATAATCTATTATAGGCTTGCTAATTTTCCTTATCTACAGTATTGATTCAACCCAATCAACCCTGTACACTTTTATAGCCTCTATTTACTCTATTAGATCAATCCTATCGACCTTATATTATTTACAAGCCATTTTTATATGCTAGGTCAACCCAATTTACATTGTACTATTTTTTGCCTTCCCTATTTGCTATTTTTTTTTCCTTTTAGCCTTCTGATATCCATTCTTTCTTGGTATCATGAAACCTCTTATCAATTATTTCTTGATAGTCTCAACCCATTTTGAATGTACATAGGTTTTTATATTCTACCTTACCTATCCACCATATAATATAACTCTTTATGGTGTAGCTCTTCATCACATGGTTCTAAATCTTCTCAATCTCAATCTATCACATATCATATAGTCGATCTAGAGATTCCTATTAGAAAAATTCTAAACCATGATAATCATATACCTTATACAAATTTTACACCTTATAAAGCTAGAATTCATAAAATCATCAACCCATATACATCAAATGTTGGAACCTCACATTATGTTCCACCCCTTAAAACCAATGTTCACAATCCTCTTGTTACACCCATAACTAGAGCACCTAATATTATCAATTCCCAAAGTAACATGGTTGAAACTACTCAAATTGACAATATATATGGTTCTTAATTATTCAAAAAATTTGATGATACTATTATTTACACTCCTAACAAGAATGGTGGCTTTACCAAACTTCATTATTCTTCTACCACACTTAAGACAACTAACACTAATGTTGGGAATCCTCCACCTACAAAAAATCCTCTTCCCGCCAACATTACCAATACTCTTCCTAAAAACACCAATAACACTCCTAAAAATACCAATCCACCTATTGATACAACTCAACTTCTTGCACAAGTCATACAATAAAAAAATATCATGCAAATAATTAAAATCTCTCAAATGATGGACATGCAATAACATTTATTAAACATGACTAGTCAACCACCTCAAGTCATAATGTCTCAACCAAATAAATTTTTTATCCCTCCTCCTCTTAGATATTCCAATGGGAATATCATACATTAACCTCTAATAAATAAAAAATATTTCAACATCTTTAAAATGAACCTTTATCTCCATTAATTACATCTATAGAGTTGGAAACATTTCTCCAACTATCACATATAATGGGACTAAAGACCCTAATATATTTCTTAAGTCTTTTAGTAATATCTATAAGGAATGGGTCCAAACTAACACCTTTGATACCACCAATATCTTATCCAAAACCTTTTTTAGTGATGCACTTGAATGGTATAACCAAATTTCTAGACATTCCATCTCACAACTAGAGGATTTAGTCAATGCTCTGGTGAATGAATTCTAACATGATGACCTTCTTGAAAATTACCTTAGCCATTTCATCAATGCCAAGTAACTTATTAATGAATATGCTCATACTTTCATTAAATTATGGAAGTATCTTGCTCATAAAGTGGACCATAACATGAATGATGATACTCTTTTAAAACTATTTGTCACTACTCTTAAACCTCCCCTTCAATATGAGGTTTGAATCTTTTCACCTCAAACTTTAGAAGAAGCCTTATACCAAGAAAAAAGGAAAGAATTTCTTATGACTCAATTTGAACCACCTCAAAAAACTACTAAAGTAACTTTACAATAATCTTCTCATAACATTGATTCATCCAAGTTTCCCTAAACTCAAAATGGAGCATCCAATTCCACCAATTTTAACCCGACCCACCCTCCCTTGAGTCTAGAACAACTTAAGGAGAAATTTCCACCCTCTAAACACATGCAATTTGATCCTTCCAAACATCCTCCAAAATGGTACAATCTTAATAAATTTTATTGGTGTCATGATACTATAGGTAATTCTCATGAATCTTGTTGTGATCTTCACCATTTTCTTCTTTCTTCCTTTCTTGGTTCACATTAAAATCTTGATACTCTAAAAAAAAAATGTTAATAAGACTATCTTCAAGCTTCTCAAATTCAATCTCAAAAACCATAATCAGATCAAATCAACTACCTAATGATCAACGAAAAATATACCATACCTATACCTCATCTACTAATTTTGTTCAAATCATAGTTGATCCTTCTTCCCCACACCAATAAGGAAATGATAGATAAGATGAACAACTTTGAACATATCATTGCATCCATTGAACCTCAACCTCTTAGGTCACATAAATAAAAAGAGTACTTAGTTCAAATGTCTACTCTAAATCATATCATAGATGGTCTTCCTTTACCTCCTCTTCTTACTCATACCTATCCTACCCATAATATGTCACATTCAACCTCCTTAAAATATAACAAACTAATACATTTTCCTATCTCTGAATGCACCTACCAACCAAATGTAAACCATTTTAATAGTTCAATATTACCTCACTCCACCTCACATGTTGGGGCATCTTGAAATTCCCATCAACATGTCCCTTTCTACTTTGGCCCGAATCTTGAGATGTTCTTAACTAGATCCACTTACCCATTGGGGCATCTTACACTGCCCACTCTTATTCTACAATGCATAATACCAACCAAATTTAGCTTCAAGAAACCTTTTGAGACTTATAGACTTGTATTTCACAAGCTCATTTTTGATATAGATGTTAGCATAGATATGAATTGTTATTTTTTCTCATGTTTTTGTGCACTTTATTTTTTTACTTTATATTTATAAGCGTCATTGTCTTCCTTTACATTCTTTGGTTTTATTTCACATTACATTTGGCATTTGCTTTCATTTTTATTCTCATATATTTATTTTATATTTTTATGTTATTCTTTGCCTTATTAGCTTTATGATCATTCCCCCCCCCCCTTTATTTATCACACCCCCATGGGTTTCTCTTTTGTGTGTTTGCATTATAATACCATCGATAGGACCTGACCCTCCTCACAAAATAACACCTTTGCTTGTTTTCTCATTTTATTATTTCACATTTTGATTTTTGGCACCCTCGTGGGTTTCTCTTTTATGAGTTGTAGTGTAATACCATGGATAGGACCTGACCCTCCTCATAAAGTTATCACCTTATCATTCCTTTTATAATAAAATGTTATTTAATCCTTATGAAAGTCCTATTATTTTGACAAACTTAATTTGAGTGACATAACTTTGATAAAGAGTTCTTCTACCTTGGTTTTTCCTTCATTCTCCCCTCCACCCATTTCATCTTCCCCCTTGATAGGAAAATTGTTATTCTAAGTTTGTTTCCCCTCTTCTATTATTCATTCTTCTTCACCTCTTAAAAGCATGATAACATTACTTTATTTCAGTTTTATCCATCCTTAGAGAAAAAACAAGTTTGAGAAACTATGGATTACACTCTTACACCATTTAATTACCACACCATCTCATTTTCATACTAGTCATGTCATTAGGTGGTTGTGTTTTCTTACATTGCATCTTAAAAAAAACACTAAGTTTGAGTCTTCATCCTTTAGAGATTTTGACTTTAATTTCTCCATCATGTTCTCATTTGATTTTTGTGGACTTCCCTTATCTTCTATATGAAATTTGGCATTATTACATGTTTTTATTTATGTATACCTTATTCATGTTTGTCTCACATATTCAATTACTTTCATTTTCTATCTTTCATGTTTTTCCTTTTGCCTATATTACATGAGCTTAATTTTCAATTTCTTACATATATTTGTTGAAGTTTTATTGCATTGATATTTCATTTGTCATTCATGTTTTACATGCTTCCCAATGTTATTTTGTATGTTCTATACTCATTTTTATCATTTATATTCAACATACATCCCAACATGATTTAGTATGCTCTACATTCATTTTTTCATTTATGTTTTACATATTTTACAACATGATTTAATGTATTTTACAATCATTTTTCATTCATTTAAATTCATTTATAATTCATTTTCCATCATTTATCATTATTTTACCATCATTTTATCATTCATTTGCCTTCAATATTCTAGTCTTGCCTTAACAATCCTGATTTGCCAATTTTTCCTAATACCCTCATATCTTTGCCTTAACTCATTTCACACTATTATATGCCTATCTTCTAAAACTTTTAATTTTTGGATAATTTTTGTACTAACTTATACAAGTTCACCTAGTGTTATTCACATTGGATACCTTCACTTCTCTTATAGTCTAATTTTTTATCTACAACACTAAAGTAATTAAAGGTATGTGTTTTTCAATTTTATCCTTTCATTTATCTTATTTTATACTTATTACACTTGACTTAGCATCATCATTATGTGTTGTCAAGTTTTATTTCCAAAAACACCATCCTATGTTGCACTTATGTGACACATGATGAGATTTGAGTGGGGCATATATATACATATAATATTTTCAAATTTTTATTGATTAATAACAATTTTTATCTCATAATAACTCATTGATTATTAATCTCTTTGAGTGCACAACTTAAGGGGTATACCAGGAAAGGGGTGGGTAGACCATTGGTGCTTCATAAGATTTGTGTCCCTTTTTCCACTTTCCATCTACACACTTATCTCCTAAAAAATTTTATCCTAAGCTTATTCTAGTTTTTTATACCCATTTCAAACATTTTTCATATCATTATCCTCCTTTTTCTTGCCTTTACCCCCTTTCATCAATTGATTTTACTAGGTTCACTAGGTCAATTTTTGTATAGTTTTTAGCCTCTGATTACTATATAGGGTCGACAAGGTTGAACTTGTACTATTTAGGGATATTTTTCACTTGGATTTTCATTAGCCCTTTAGTTGACCTAGCTCAGGACCTAGTTATCTAACTTCTAAAAACATACAAGGTTGACTAGGTTGACCCTATATAGTTGACATATTCAAAATGATTTAGGGAAAGACCTACCTATACATACAAGTTCATTTTCAACCATTTGAAAACATCTAATTATTGACCATTATACTTAGGAATAAATATTAGGGTTCTAAACTTTCCTTAGAGATACATATTATGTCTTATGGAGAAGTCATTTGGATGCATAGAGAGGTTGTGTATCCTAGAGCTGATTTATCTTTTTTAACCTTACATACCATAAAAATATCTTACAAATCACCTTTGCCAAGGGAGCTATTGAGGCTCAATGAGCTCATATTTAAGGTAAGTATTCCTAACTTTATTTATCCTTTATTAAAATAGATATATAATGTCATTATGCTTCTCTCCCATACATTAGGATTTTGTATACATTGATGTGAATATATGTCTTCTATGCATTTTTATTTTAGATTGTTTTATTTCTAACCCCTACTTTGTGCCACAAGCTTTGGTGTACACTAGATTATATTTACTTTCTTGTTATTATAATAGAGTGAAAATTAAACCTAGGACTCTTTTAGGGTTATTGTGTGATTATGTTAGACTACAAGGTTTAGAATCCTTCTTAGCATGGTGTATTATGACAAGTGATCCACTAATCGGGTCTAGTGGATCCCCATATTGGCTACGCTCTTATTTAAAAAATATATTCCTAATCAGAAGTGTAGGTATGATTTATCTTATTTGATCCAAGATTGATTTATAGATATGGTGCATTATTTATTACATATAATATATTCTACTGATACACTTTTTCAAGATGAAAATTTTCACCCTTTTTCACATTAACAATCATTATATTTATATTGGAACATTATCATAATGTATCATCTACTGATATACTTTTATCAGGGTTACAACCCTCCTAAGGATTATGCATGAATGGGCCTAACACTCTTGGATGTGGGAAAGGGTAAGAAACACCTAAAACTCCTTAGAAGGATGACATGGAGTCTAAAACTTATGGTTCATGTATTTTAGAGTTAGTTCAATAACTTAAGTCAAAGTTATAGGGCATGGTATAGAAATATGATATTGATGTAGTTAAAGGGGACATCACAGGGTTGAAAGAGGACTTGAATGGCTTTTAGGATTAGTTTAAACAAATAAATAGGATATTGGCTATCTTTTCATCTCACCAATTAAAAAATAACCCTCTACTACTCTAGTTTAGTTTTCCTCCTCCAAAAAATCATAATTCCAACCATGGTATGAATTTATTGTTGTCAAAAGTGGACCTATGAAAGTTTGATGGTAATGATCAAATCACATGGATTACTCAAATTGAAATATTGTTTGATCTATATCAAACTCCATATTCACAAAAGGTGTTCATGGCCTATTTGTATCTAGAATTTTAGTAGTTCATTTGGTATCAATGGTTATGTGCTCAAAAGAAAAAAAGTTGTCCCATTTTCATTTTCAATATTTTATGAAGATTTGTATCTCCACTATCATAATAATGTCTCTAAAAACTACTTTAGTAAGCTAGCCAAGTTTCATCAAGCTAGGATTATAAAGGATTGCATTCATAAATTTTATTATCTCTTCTTATGTTGGGAAAACATCACTGAGGGTTGATCCATTTTTGGGTGGCCTCAAAGATAGTATCCAATTAGAGGTTAAATGGTTTCATCCTAATAATGTATTTGAATCCATACAAAGGGAACATATGGATAAGGAAAAAGAGATGATCAAATGAATACCTTTCACTAATGTTTATGAATTCATCTTCCCAACACCATAATTTATATAACCTACTATATTAACACCATAGTAAATTAAATAAAAACATGCAAAAGGTTTGTGTTTTATATGTGATAAAAAATGGAGCAAAGGACATCAATGTGTTGAGAATTAGTTATTTTACTTTGAAGGAACTGAAGAGGAAGGAGAAGAAGATAAGGACTCAGGGGTAGGTTTGGAAGAACCTGAGGATGAATATGAATATTCTCAACATACTATTTCCTATCATGCACTTTTAGGCTTTATACTCCTCAAACTCTTAAGATGGTGGATTTCTAAAAGAAATAGAAGGTTACCATGTTAATTGACTTTGGGAGTACACATAACTTCATGAATAGTAAGTTGGTTACTCATTTGAGATATTTACTTTACCCATATATGGAATTAAAGGTCATGATTTTAGATGTTGGTAATGTCAACTATTCTATAAAATTCCATAACATTAATCTTGCTATAAGAGGCTACTTATTATATTCCCTTATGTTTGTTATTCCCATGGAAGGAACTAAAATTGTTTTGGGAGTGTAGTTTCTCACCAATTTATGAATTATTCAAATGAATTTACAAGAAATATTCATGAGGTTCCATTTAAAATTTATGACCTTTTAACTACATGGATTATGGGCTAAATATACATAATTGGTTAGTTTGCATCATATGAAAAAGATTATCAGAAGAGGTACCAAGGGATTTATGGCATGCTTATTTTTCATAGAGGTTCACCCAACCAAGGAGTTAAAAAAATCCTTATTTTCAAAGGTTATTAGATGAAAATTATGTTGTTTTATTGACATGCCAAAGGAATTACTCTAAGTTGTGTGTATGATCATGTTATTAGGCTCATTTTGGTAAGTACACCACCTTATATCAAACCTTATAGGTATCCCTATGCCCAGGAGAGTAAAATTGAAAATATGGTATAAGAGATGTTGGAGGTAGCAATGATCCAACATAGTCAAAGTAAATATTCCTTCCCTATGGTCATAGTTCATAATAAAGATGACACTTAGAGGATGTGCCTAGACTACATAGAACCCAATAAATACACCATCAAAGATAAATTTTCTATTCCATTAATTAATGATTTTATAGATGAATTTCATGGTGTTGTTTATTCTTTCAAGTTATAGCTTCACTCTAGGTATCACCATATTTGAATCCATAGTGATAACATACCTAAAATAAATTTCAAAACTCATGAAGTCCATTATGAATAGATGGTTATGCATTTTGGCATCACAAATGCACCATATACATTTTAGAGTTTTATAAATGCTATTTTTAGGCCATTTTTGAGAAATTTTGCATTGGTGTTCTTTGATGATATCCTCATCTACAAAAAAAATTGGGAAGACCATTTGAAGCATGTGAAATAGGTACATTCAATTCTAGAACACCATTAAATTTATGCCAAAACTTCCAAATGTGATTTTGGAGTCCAAGAGCTGGATTAACTAGGCCATATGGTTTCACATGAAGGATTTTAAGATGATCCTAAAAAAATCCAAGTGATGTTGGAGTGGAAGGTTCCCAATACCACTTAATAACCCCTAAGCATTTCTAGGAATAATTGGTTAGTATCATAAGTTTGTAAAAAATTATGGTAGCATTTCATCCCCAATCAAATATTTGTTGAATAAATACTCCTTCAATTGAACTGATTTAGTTACCAAGTCATTTGAACATTTGAAAATGGTTATGTGCATAACTCCAATTTTATCTACTACTCATTTTTCAAAAACTTTTGTTGTGGAGTATGACGCATTAGGATATGGCATGGGGGATATACTCATGAAATAAGGTTGACCACTCAAATTTTGATGTTTCAAATTAAAGGGGAAAAAATAGTCTCAAACCAATCTATAAGAAATAGATGATGGATATTATTCATGTATTCAAGTAATGGAGACTTTATACAATGGGTTGTCACTTTAAATTTAAGACCAATCATGATAGCCTCAAATAATTTTTTAAAACAAAGATTGTTATGTGAAGAAAAAAATGGGTTATAAAAATGTTAGTCTATGATTTTTAAATAATCTATAAGAAAGGAAAATATAATGTGGTAGTAGATGCACTATTTTAGAGGTATGAAAAAGTTGAGGCATTGTTATGTGTAATGTCTATTTAGTAAGAAGATTGGCTAGAGGAAACAAGATCAAAATGGGAGAATGATAGTGTTACCCATGATTTGATTCAAAATATTCAACAGGGTTATGTGGGATTTGAACATGTGTAATGAATATTTGGCAGGAAAATTGGCTAAAGGAAGCAAGATCAAAATTAGAGAATGATAGTACTACCCATAATTTGATTCAAAATATTCACCAGGGTTATGGGGGATTTGAACACTTTACATGGAGTGGGAAAACATTATGGTATAAAGATATATTATACCTCTATAATAATTCTCTCTTAAAACATAAAAACCTTTATGAACTTCATGCATATCCACTTGGAGGTCACTCAAGATTTTTTAAAATAGATCATAAAATCAAGCAAGATTGTTTTGGGTAAGGACTTGTTAGATACCCAAGTTACACCTTCTTGAAAAGGACTATTCAAACCTTCATCAAACTTGGAATAACATTGGATTTACCTATAGGCTATGAGATACCTACAATCTAGGTCAAACCTCTAGTTTTTATGGAGTTAGATCCCTTGATTTGTCACTTGAACTCTCTCTCTAAAGATCTAATCCTATTACGATGAAAAGGGAAAAGATATTTCATAAAGGATATCTATACTAAAGTGGTGATGCACAAATACTTGAATATACTCTCTTGATTTGTCCCTTAAAAACACTAATGAACCTAAAAAAATCAATAAATGATCATACTATTCCACAAAGTTCTAATCATGAATGTTTCATGTGAAGGTCAAGTGGGAGTTTTGTAACTTGAAGGCTAAGAATTTAGATCTGCATAAGACACTATTAGCTCATAGCACTTCAAGAACAACTCAACTTATCAAAGCTTAAAACCACTTGCATAGACTAATAACATGAAACTAGGTGCATACAAGGACTTACAAAAGACAATAAAAATCATACATTCTATAAATTAACTCTCATAAAGCATACTAACACTAAAAATAAGAAGTATATAATTATTTTTCTATTGATTCAAAGGCACAAGGTATAATTTTGGCATAGCTTTGCTACACCCAAATGAGGGATATGAAAACAATATCTCAATGGATAATTATATATAATGTCTATGAGATATGAGAGAAGAATCTAGGTGTAAGAGAGGCCATGAATGAGACCAAGGTGGCAAATGGAAATTATAACATTCATAGTCACTCTTCTCATGCATTGATGCCTTTTATTGACTCCATTTTAGAATTAAGGTGAGATTTAGAGGAGGTAAATTCACTTTTTGACTTATTTTATAGTATGACCATGCCAATAATATCCCATTATTCCCTCTTATGATAGTTACAAGGTGCATATGGGGTGTAACTAGGCCTTCAAGAGGTATTGAGCAAACTCCTCTTTAATGTACATGCTAACATGACATTGAAACCATATTCATTACTTCAAAATGGACTTCAATATGTAATTTTATTTCCTAAATGGATAGTCAAAAATTTAAAATAGTGGATCATTAACGTCATCATGTCATTCTATGCCCACTAGGTCCTTCTACCTGTAAGTTAAGTATGCCTATCCTGATAGCTCTTCATCTTTCTGCATATCAACTATTTAAATGATTAAAAAAATAAACCAAGATTTCAAGTCATTTGAAAAGGCTTTAAATATTATTTTATTGACCATATATATGAAAACTTAGATTTTTTCCAACCATCCTTTACTTGCAACTCATTCATCTTGCATGACTAGGCCACTTAGACTAGCTCCATAGATTGGTTATTTAGAATAAGTTGGTAGAGATATATATAGGTATATTAATGGACAATTATAATTTTTAAGTAGTGAAACAACTCTTGAAATAACCTTTCCTATGAGTTAGAAATCTTGATTAGGTCCTATACCCCATTTTATACTCAAAACCCTATAAATTTGCATTTCTTAGAGGTGCCCATATAATGTCCATATAATTAGGTACCATGGACATGGCCTCCTCAAAATGGAAAAAAATGATTTAGGTGTTGTTTAAGTATTTCTTGAGTGTTTGGTTGCATTTCTCACCAAATCCTCTTAGTCAAGTTCCTATTAGGGTTTAAGAGTGATTGGGAGTCTTAGTGTTGGTTTATAGAGATCAGGGTCTAAATATCTAGAATAATTACACTAAATCCATGTCAATAGACCCCTATACCTCTATAGAAGTGCCTAACTCTTCATGAAAATCATCCACATAGTTGTGAACATTTTAAAATGCTCCTTGGGTAGGAAACAAACATCCTGAGTAGTGTTACAGTGTTTACAGGATAAAATGATTCACTATGAGAAATACCTATATTTTAAATTGACTAAAATGTGTCTATAAAGGACTTAGGTGACCTTGCTACTCAAATGGCTCTCTGTGCCACCTTCTTATGACACTACTCTAATGAGGGTTTTAGACTAGTATGCCTATAGACATGAATTTGAGCTTTGGTCTTAACCTAGGTGTTTTGAGGAATTTACACCTTGTTTTCATCTTGAATATCTACTCAGAGGTCTTATGGAATGTCAACATTTTCTTGATTAATCCATTTAGCTTCCTTCAAATGAACATAACCACAAATCTCAACATCTACCTATCTACTTATAGATTCAGTCATGGAGGTCATTATAGATGACTATTAGATGTCTTATTTAGAGGATTTAGGACCCATTTTACATATTTAACCCCTTGGTACACACACACACACACTTATCCTTTCTCTATTCTTAAGCTTAAACTAGTCCTCTTAGGCTTGTTCTGTATAGTCTAACCCTTACATGTGCTAATTATTAGGTCACTATGATGCTTAAAATACTTGAGGAGACCTTAAAGGTTGTTTCAAGGTCAAAAAACCTCATTTGGGTGTGTTTTTGAGAAAGGATCCACCATTGAGTCATTTTTGGGGTTTTGGCAGGGTTTAGGACATCCACCATATTAACACTGGTTCATAGTGTACAGATGTCTAAACTAGAACCAATTTCCATAAACCTATATTCCATTAATATATTTGGGTCTCATGAAGAGAGGGATGAGAAAGGAACATTAAAAGGTGACATCTGGGTCCTTTGCTAGCCAAGTTTGATAGGTTATTTTCTTAAGGGTCATTCATAAAGGTTAGCCCCCTAATTTCTATCATTCTCTCATGGATTTTTAGTCTATATATGTACTTAAACTTAACCAAGAGCCTTAGGCATGAGTCCTTTAGTGATGAAGTGTGTTAACATTGAAAGTTCCATTTTGAGCTAATTGTTTTTGGGTTTCATGGCTCGAGTAGGGTATTGAAGTCATTTAGGAATTTTCTTTATTTTCCTCCACTTTAAATCATCGCATTAGGGTTTGATATACCCTTCCACACCTTTCATGGCCATAAAATTTGTTAGAAGGACCTAGAGGCTCTCCAAGATAGTAGTATAGTTTAAGGTTAGGCTCAAGGCCTATATGCATTGGCCTATTCTCAAGGGAATCTAATAATAATACTAGATGTTAATTCTTTTGAAGGATGTATGGAGAACTTGACTATCCCACTACATTGTTTTAAAACCATCTATGGACCATAACATGCCTACAATCCCTTCAAAGCATAAATTTATTCATATAGCCTTAGAACTGACTGTCATAGATTGGGCTAGGTTTGAGACAAAACAATGGGTATACCCATTATTTTTCTAGTCAAAATGGAGACATGGATGACTTCAACTAGTCATAATGACCATTAATACTAAGTTTGAAATCCTAGACATGCCTATAGTGACCTCAAATAATCATTTTACCTAGACTAGTTATAGGCTACCTACAACTCTAAGTGGTCAAACATGAAGGTTCTAAGTAGTTTTTATCCTATTTCTCTTGATATGAACATGATGAGTGTGTTTCAACCATGTGTTTTATGGATAGGGACATGATCAAATGGTGATTTTCTAACCTCTCTTCTTCTACATATCTTCCCCTTCTTAATCTTAGGGTTCATGCTTAAGTAGGCCTATATGTCCTTAAATCTGATGTCTAATGTTCTTTTTCCTTTTATATGAAGTGATCATTAACATTTACCCTTTTACTTAGTGTGAACCTTACCATTACTCATATTAGTGTTTCCTCTTATAACAAGTGTGATGTGGTTCTCCATATGCATCAATAATGTTATTGGAATTCACTCTCATATATGGACTATGTATAAGGATCTGAACAAAAGGTGTAGACACCAAAAATATGCACACAATGGTTTCAAATGTCATAATTCCCTTGGACCACCTTAGGATCCCCTTGGCCCAACCAATGGCCTTTTGACCAATAATCAAGCCTAACCTAATTTAGTTGACCTATTAACTAAAACCCACCTTTTAACCAACCCTACTTTTGACCCTTGATCATCGATGATCAGGGTGACTGTTGATGGTCATCTTAATCATCGATGGTCAGGTTCCACTGTCTAAACTAACTTGACTCACCCTTAAATCTACCTTGATTTTTTATAATTAGTTCATTTAAATCCATGTACAAGCCATTATATGCATGAGCTATAATTATAAATTCCATTTAATCCTTCACTTGGACCTCTTCCTTATGCCTATAAGCATAGAGGTGTAGGAGGTGAAAATCCATCCACAACTATCAAGATCTTTTTGCATTCAAATCTTCTTTTACATGTATTCTTCTAGCAATCTAGTGATCTAACCATCACATCAAAGAGATGACTTAACACCACCCTTCGATTGATATCCAAGTACTATTATTCTACCAAAATCATGCTAGACTAATGATTTAACCACCTTAACTATTCATCTGACCAACCTTCTACAAGTTAAGTATTTGTTTTCCATTATTTAATTATTTTATTTGTATTTTGTAACCATCCTAGCATAAACCCATATCCTAAAATTATCTTATGTGATCCTATCAATTTTAATTTCATCAACCCAAACCCAACACATAGTAACCATCAATGGCTAGCTTGACTAGTGATGGTCTATCCAACCACTGATGGTTTCCCCAACCATCGATGTCATCTTAACCACTAATGGTCACCCAAAATGTCGACAATCATTATGGTAAGAAATAACAACAAGCTATTTTAACCTACTTACCCTCAACCAAAGCTAATTTTATTCTTGTCTACCTATTCACAGACCCCCAACCTATTTTCTAAAGCACACCTGATCTATTTAGCATTAGTATTGACCTGCTTATTACTATATTGGTCATTTTAGTCTATTTTCTCTATCAATCACCTCTTATATTTTATTACAGTAGCTCTTGATTATTGATGCAAGTACTTTATCTTTTGTTTTCTAAACTTAACTATTTAAAATGTGTGGATTGATATGCCCCAAGGAAGCTCTTACTTTTGAGATCTATCTAGTGCTAGGCAATCCACCCAACTATCTATCTAACCAACCATTTACTTTAGTGATATCTAATTTATAGGTCATCCTCCTAAGATAAAAAAGATTTCTTCATAATCATCTGATTTAACATGAACAAAATCAAATAGGTTTTTCAACCATACCCTTATCTAGTTTTTTCTTCTTCCTTTCTAAAAATATAAGCTAAAATTCACTAAAACATTTTGGCACACCTGGTGGGACCCTTGAGTCTCTACTTTGGTTTCCTTTGTTTGCATCTATATTCTCTTCTCCCTATTCTATGCTCATAAATGAAATCAAAGTTTCTTTTGGGCTTTAAATTAAGTGCATCCATTTCTTCCTAAGTTTAGATCATTTAGTTAAGTAAAAGCACAATAATTTTATTGTAGCATCACTCTTATTACACACACTAAACCAAACCACCTACATCAATCAAAAATGAAATAACTTGAGACAAGGCCTAACTAGGATTTCATTTCCTAGTGGTCACCTTATCCTTCCTTGACAATTATACTTGGAGGTCATTACCAAGGGGAGAACCAAATCTACTCTCTGGTTGAGTATAAACTCTAAAAATTGGTATACATTGGCTAAGCACCTGACACCCTTATCAATGCAATGTGTGAAGTGAGGGGGTAGGCCCTAATACCAAGACACATATTTATTCCCAATAAAAATAATTTTGTGAGCCTAAACAACTTGAAAGCAACCATAGAATTCATTTCTATTACCCACTCTACAAGCCAATTTTAGTCGCACAATTTCTTGAAAACTTAAGGTATAAAACAAAAGAGAGACTAAAAGGAACTTTAGGACTTAATGTACTTTCTAGTGTGTGATTGATTTTCTTGCTTATTTATTATCTTCTCTCTATTTGAGTGGTGATATTTTTTTTATATTATCTCTCCCTTACCTTGGATGGTTCTAACTTGCAAGAAGCAAAAGAATCTAGTGAAACAAAACCCATCACTAAACCAATCAACCTTTTTTACCTCCTCATCCATGGAGTACATTTCTAAACCAAAAAAATATCCTCATCTTTCGGGAAGTCCTTTCCCTTGAGAATTTACCCAAGGAGATATGGACTTTGCCACCTTTTTAGATAACAATCTTGTGGCCCTCTAATATTATCTTAGCATTATGCCTCATCATGCCCCTACTTCGATTCCACTTGTGGACCCACCTTATGTCATGTATTCCCACCATATGGGAAACACTTCCATTGATAAAGTCACCACCCAACCATTGATTAACCAAGCTTATTCATCCACCAATAATCCTTTTGATACTAATATAGAAAACTAAACTACCCAACCTACAAACACCCTTATACCTTCTACCCCCACCAATAACTCCTCTACTATAGGAGTAACCCAACCACTATCCACCTATACTCCCCTTACCATGGGAGTACCTACCACTATCATTTCTAACCTTCATTTAGCTACCCCTAATCTTTTAACTACTACCCCACTTCAAAATCTTGTGGTGTTTATACCTTCTACCTTACCACCCATCATTACAAAGGTTACTACCCTTCCTTTTATCACCAACATAACTATTGCTCCTACTCAGTAGGTTCCCATTACACCAAACTCAAGTTACATACCTAAACCATAAGGTCATGTACCTATACCTACTACCCAACCACCTACATCCACCTACCCTTACATAGTATCTACCCAACCACTGGTGTCCATGTACCAATATGTGTCAGCACTTCAACATCCTATTAGTTACCAATATGTCCTCTAACCACCATAATAGTTTTCACCTTACAACCTTTTAGGTGAACAACCCCAAATAGATCTAATGAAAATGATCATGGATAAAATGACCACTTTAGAGTCATCCATATTTGGTGTTCACAACATCTTATCATATGACCATATCTGTAATGAGCCCATTCATCCATCTATCCTTATCAGATCATATCCTCCTCAGTGGGAACTTCCCAAGTTCTGTATGTTTTAGAATAAGGAGGATCCCTATAATCACCTTAAGACATTTAGGCATGCAATAATGATGCCCTCCTTATTCATACCTTTGCTATGTCCCTATTTGGTCTAGTATTAGATTGATAGAGTGCCATAACCAAAAAAATATTTATTCTCCTTCACCCAGCTGGCCCAAACTTTCTTGGATCACTTTTTAATAAATATCTCTAAGAAGGTTTCCATCACTAAACTTTACTATATCAATCAATTTAATGATCAATCTATTGATGATTTTTTAGCTCGTTGGAAGAGCCTAATCAACCAACTTTCCTTCTCCTTACCCCAACCCAAACTGATATAACTTCTTGATCAGGCATGTACCAAACACATCTCCTCTACATTATGTGTTCATAGATTCAGAACCTTTGAATAATCTTTTACCATGGTGCATAAGCTATTAAATAGAGCCATCAATGAAGGAAAGTTAAAATTAAAAAAAAAAAATTTACCTACAAAACTAGTGAGACCTCTTCCTCTAAACTAAGCAATCAAACCAACACCAAGACCAAAAACAAAGGAACTTAGAATTTAGTTGTCCTTAAAACTACTCCTCCAACATTTTTCAATCAACCAAACTCCTCTATCTCCTTAAAATAAAACATGAGGAACCAAAACTGAAACAATCAAAAGAAATTTAATCCATTTGGGGAATTTGATGCTTCGATCTTGGAGAAGTTTTTGAAAGATAATATCATAAAAATTCTTCCAATCAAGCCTCCTCAATAATTTTATTCCTCTCATCTTTCACCTAGTTGGTATAATGATAATGACCTATGTTCTTTCCATTGATTAGTTGGTCATGACATTAGCAGGTGTAATACCTTCAAAAGCATTGTCCAATCCCTCATTGATAAGGGTAGCTTATGTTGGATAACCCCAATGCACCTCAAAACTAGGCCCTTGAAATTTTCAAACAACCTTTTCCCAATCATTCACCTACCAAAAATGAGAATTTTTTTTTGGGTATTCTCATGACACCCACACTGTCAATATGGTTATTGACACACTCATCAAAGATCCTACCACCTAATCTAGTTGTTCTTCACCTACTCCACTTATTGAGGTAGTGGAGTTACTTTATTTTTTTTTGGAGACCCAAACCAAGGGAGGGACCTTTTCCCCTCCTCTACTTCTTGAGGTAGTAGAGTCATCGACCCCTCCTTAAACTGACATACTAGAACACATAACCATTTTACCTTCTCCCTCAAATATCAAAAAATTTAATGCCCCTTTAGAGTTCATTTCCAAAGAGAAATCCACCATGTTTTCACATCCCATAGAGGATTCACCCATCTAAACCTTACATCTTTTGATTTGGGAAAAGGATGAGGTCACCATCCCCCTTTCTCAATCTATGGGTTTATATTTCAAGTCCATTATCTAGGGAACAAGATTGATCTACAAACCATTCTCTAGATTAGTTTAGAGATTTGAATTCATCTCCAACCCCAATATCTATAGGGACACCTTTTTGAAAAAAATTGGGTGCCTTTATATCACCAAACAAAAACGTCCAACCCCCACTTTGATGGACTAACCCACCACTTCTGTTATCCAACCCCTTACCTTATCAACTAAACCAATAAAAACCTTTACCAACCCAATAATTTCTCAACCATCCAATGAACTCAAACCCCAAATAACTAAATCACCCTCTCCAACCAAACCAACCAAAAACCTTGGTGTCTTCCCCATGCAGAGCCCTAATCACCCATCCTTAAAATTGGAACTTACCTCACCAAACCCAACAAACAAACACCAAACCAAATCAACCAAGGAATTAAAGACACCAAAAGGATAGAGGTCTAAATTTTTACCTCCCTCAACCTTTCCCTCTATCTTGGGACCTCATCCCTCCACTCTTATTAGGAATTTGATTGTCTCAACTAAAACCCAACTGTTGCTATTAGTTACACTAGCACACTTGATTTTTGACACACCCATCTTCACAGAGCTATCACTAACCAAAATACCTACCCTAAAACCTCCTACCTCCACTTTATCAACCTTCACCTTAACAAAATAAAAACCATCAACTAATAACACCATCTTATCCAAACCTTCTACCACCAAACCTATTTTCAAAAAGACTTCCATCTCACCAACCAAGACCAAAACCTCTAAACCCTCTTCACATTTATCTATATCTTACTTGGCTATTTTTCAAAGGTTATTGCATGCCTCTTACTTGACCTTACCCCCTATTAGAAATTTTACCCTCTTGGACCAAAATCCATCTGGTATAATGACCACCAAGTGTGCTCTTATCATAGGACACCCAAACATGACATGAAGAATTGTAAATCTCTCCAAACCATTATCCATCAACTCTATGATGAGGATGATATATTAATATAATAACCTCCTATGGGCCCATTACCAATCTAAAAACTAATAAAAACTATCCAATGTCTACTTACTCCCCTACTCTCACCTTAGAGTGATGAGGAACCAAACCCATATCACCCAACTCTTCCCTCTACCCATACTATCCATGTGGTCCTTTGATCACATGATTAAGAGAAGGACAAGGGGAAGGACAAAGTGTCCATCCCATTGAAATATCCATCTTCCACATCCCAATGAAATAAAAATCAAGCACCTTAACCTTCATCTAAACCCAAGGTATCTATCTTGGGTACCTCCCAATATAATCCCTCTAAATTAATGAGGAGAGTGGTTGTCAAATGACTTCACCAAACCCCAGTGAATATGAGCTTATATTATTTGATTTATACCTTAACTCATCATCACAAATAAATTATGGATGAATTTTAATCAATAGAGGTCTAACCTAAAGACCCTTAACCTCTGATAGCCTTTGTGGGTGCTCTCCAAATTTCTAACCTTATAACCTTCAAGGATTTGGAAATACCTTCTATCCATCTTGATGACCCAAATCCCCCTCTTTTTATTACTACCTACATCAACCAAACCCACATCAAATGGGTCATGATTGATGAGGGAGCCATTATTAATATCATCTCCTCCCATGCCTATGCCTAACTTAACCTACCTAACAATGTCATGTTTGAAACCTCAGTCATCCTCCAATCTTTCAATGATACCATAGCCACTACTTTGGGAAATATTGTAATTCATATTCATTTAGGACTTCACACACTCCCCAAACTTTTATATGTAGTGGAAGGCAAATTCTAATACAATGTTTTACTAGGATGACCTTGGATCTAATCCATTAGTTATGTTCCCTCTACCCTTCATTATTACATCAAATTTAAACATGAAGGCTAGGTTGTTACTATACAAGCTAACCCAAGTCCCTTTTCATCATGAAACATGACTTATTGACCCAACAATGTCCTTATACTTCTATCTAGAACACCATCATTAGCCAAAGACATGCCCTCAACCACTAAGGATGAACCCATATCTTCTTCTATCAATGCAACATCTACTAGCTCATCCATCCCTTTAGACCAAATATTCACCACAAACCATTGGGAATCTACATTCCAACATATCTCATTAGGGGAATATCACCTCATCACCCTTGATGCTTTCCCTACTCCCCAAAAATATGGGAATCTTGACTACCAATCTAGGTATGAACCCAATATTGAAGCCATTATTCCCCTTGGACCTTTAAACTATCAAACCCATTTCATATATGGGAGACTTGACAAACCACTTGATGCTTATACCACCTCCTCATCACCTCAAATATTCACCTCCAACTTTCCCTATCTAGACAAATTGAGTTTTGCCAAGACATACCTCCATAGGTGTGATTGGAAAGGATTTAGTCTTGGATGATATGAGCATAGCCCACATGAGTTTATTTCCATTGAAACCAAAAAGCCTCATGAGAAACATGGCCTTGGTTTCATTCTACCCAATAAGAGGAAAACCAAACCACCCACCACCATTGTTGTTGAGGAAGACATCCCTTTCTCACCAACCTCTTCACCACCTAAGTGTGAGGAGGATGACATCATCCCCCCTAACTTTTTTTTTCATCAACACAATCATCCTTGAACTTGTAACTTATCAAAAGGAAGGGGAAATCATAATCATCCCTATGACCCATCCTAAGATGATAGGAGATGAATCTCCTACCATTAATACCATTCAATGTCAAGATAATGATTCTATTCTCACCTATTTTGGTACCCCAAATTCTTCCATCCACAAATCCCTTCCTCCTAATACTTCAACCATGATCAATTAATCCAACATGGATATCAACTTGGGCACTCAAAAAAACCCTCAAATTATCAAAATTGACCAATCATTGAATTTCAAGAAACTTTGAGACTTCCCCTCCTTCATCCAAGACCAAAGCATAACATTTGCTTGGTCTTATAGAGACATGCCAAGAATTAACCCCACCATTTATACTCATAACATAGTCACCAACTATGAATCCAATATTTTTAAGTAAAAAAATTGATGAATGCACCCTTTCATATCCCTTATCATGAAAGAAGAGCTCTAATATCTCCTATATGTCAATTTCATTTAACCCATTGACTATCCCCAATGGTTCTCGAATGTCATGCCTATAACCAAAGCCATAGGGGGATTATGTATTTATGTATACTTTCATTACCTCAACCTTAATTTCCCTAAAGATGACGTTCCTCTACCAAGCATCAACCATTTAGTTGATCTTACAACCAATCACAAGATGTTATCTCTCATGGATAAATTCTTAGGTTACACCCAGATCTTAATTTCCCTTGAAGATTAGCATAAAACCACCTTTATCAGTCCATGGGGAACCTTATGCTATAGGGTCATGCCTTTCAGACTAAATAACACTAGTGTAACCTACTAGCATGTTATGACCTACATCTTCCATGACCTTATCCATAATATTGTCAAAGACTATGTTGGTGACCTTCTTGGAAAATCTAAATATTGTAAGGATCATTTAGCCATTCTCAAGATCATATTCGAATGCCTCATCCATTATTATGCCCACTTTAACCCCAAGAAGTTCATTTTTGGGTCTTCTAAAGAAATCTCCTTGGCTTTATCATTTCCCTTTGGGGGATAAAATTCAACCTTATAAAAATCAAAGACATCCTTGATATGCTTCCTTTAATCAACCTAAATAAACTTTATAGTTTATAGGGGAAGCTCCAATCCATTCATCACTTTATCTCTTATATTTTAGACTGATGCTAACCCTTCCACCACATTCTAAAGAAGGACATATATTTTAAGTGGAATATCAACTATCAAAAAGACTTTGATTCACTCAAAAAATACCTTTTGTCTCCATTTAGCCTCACTCCTCCCAAGGAAAACCAATGTTTCTACCTTTATATCTCTTCCACTGATAACTCCTTAGGGGAAATTCTTGCTCATCAAGATGAAAAACATAAAGATAAATTCATCTACTATATTAGCCACACATTTATAGAATATGAGACTTGGTATACCCATATTGAGAATCTTTTCTTAGCTTTAGTCTTCATGGCCACCAAACTTTGCCACTACCTTCTTAACCACAAAACCTATGTCATAAAAAATACTAACCCACTCAAGTATATGCACTCCAAGCCATATCAAAACCAATGTATGCCAAGTGGCTCATGATTTTAGCTAAGTTTGACATTTATTTTTTTTGACAAAAGTTAATTAAAAAAAAATTTATTATCGACCAATTGGATAAAGAACCATTAGTAGATAACTAACCTCCTCCTCTCGAGTTCCTTAATGAGTAGTCCATCATGAGCCTCTCTCAGGCATACTTCACTTATCAAGTCACCATGTTCTTTCACAGATCAAGGTGTGAACATGGTGGGGGAATTGGTATCATCCTTATTCCCTTTGATAGTGAACCTCTTCCTTTATCATCCGAAATTGACTTTGAATCTACTAATAATATGGAGAAATATGAATCCCTATTCATAGGCCTTCAAACTATTTTAGCCTTGGGAGTCAAAACAATAAAAAGCTTTGGTAACTCTCAACTTGTTGTCAATCAAACAAATGGATCTTACCAGTGTAAGAATGATATTTTACAATAGTATAAAAAACTAGTTGATGAACTCTTAACATCATTTAAACACTACCACATTCAGTCAACCCTGTGATCTACCAACAAGTTTACTGACACCATGGATTCCCTTGCCTCTCAAAGTCTAAATCCCATCTCTTTGCATATATTTTTAGGATCTCATTTTCAAAGATGATTATCATCAGCACTATTTAGCCCAACTTGAGCTACTTGATGAGTGTCACTTAGCTTCCCTTACCCATCTTCATGTCTATCAAGAGCATGCCAAACATGCCTATAATAAACACCTTAGATTGTGAGAATTCAACATCAATGACCTCATCCTAAAAGAAAATCAACATGTCACTAATACAGAGAAAATCAAGTGGGGCAAGTTTTATTTCAATTGGCTTGGACCTTATATCATAACCCACAAGTATGGATCAGGAGCTTACTGATTATCCTCTCTTGAAGGAAACCCAAGACTTGAGCCCCTCAATATTTTGCATCTACATCCTTTCTTTTATCAAAGAGGATAAAACTCACTTTATATCTAACTTAAGCTCATCCCTTTCTTACAAACCATATTCCACTTCCCTATTTTAGGGGAAATTAATTAAAACTAAATCATGTGATTATCCATCACAATCATAGCCTAATATTGAACAATGGGTACTATGGATCTACCCATGGCATGATTCTCATTGTACTTTCCACCCCTTATACAAGATAGATTCCCATGATTGTTGTCACCTAAACCCCTTTACACCTAATCAACCTTCTTGTGCTTTTAGTTTTTCCTTCATAAAGTTTAACCCTTAAGCTTATATAAGTAAGTTTATGTCAATCAAAATCAAATAAAGGAAAAAAAGCACAATCCAAACCAATAACAATCATGGGTCATTCCTAGCATTCATAAACTGCTCTCTTGAATGAAAACTATTAAAAGCATATTTAAAATTTCTCAAAGTAAGGTGGAATACTCCCTTGAAGGATAACTATAAAAAAACATTAAACGAAGCACACAAACTTTGTACACTCCCTTGAAGTATGCTTGATTAAAGCATTTGTTAAAACAAGTAATTTCTTGGAAGCTTCCCACATCGATCAGCTTCCCTACCCTCCTAAGCAAATAAAAAAAAGACCCATTTTCAAGAAATAGCAAAATAAAAATAATTTTTGAAAGCTAAAATCAGCTCTCATAAGCAAAATAATCTTGAAATCTACAATTAGCTCTCATCAGTAGACTTCTTGCATCGATCAGTCTACACTTTATATGTCATAGACTTATTTATAAGGACTCATTGAAAACCTATAGATGAGGCATTCTAGTCTCACAAGAAGGTTCCATATTTCATCCATCTCCCTTTTATACACTATAAGCAATGGATTTTGAGCTCACTTGAAATTATGAGATCAAGACATAGTTTTAACCAACTAATGAATACTAATATGAAGAATTCGAAGGGCTTATGTTCCTTAGGCCAAATAAAATTTGGTTCTATATTAGTCCTTGTCAAAAAATAAGCATTGTGTCCTCTTTCTACCTTATTATGACTAGATATATTCACTAAGACATTTGTCTCTTGATTATATTCTTTGTTCTCACATTTAGTGGTGTTAATTAACTTACTTTATGTGTTCTACCTCAAGCAAAGTAATAATAACCATAATCATAAACACCACGTGTCAACATATATCATAAGAAAAAAACTAAATCATTAAGATATCCATCAACATGTCAAATTCAAGCATCCATGAAAAGTAAAGCAATCAACCATTTTTACCACATGTATAAATCTAAATAATGAAGCATATACTCATTAAAATTTAGCATGTCATAAACATAAATGTCATAAATCATAACCATGAATAAAACATGATACATCTCATTGCATGCTTAGCTAGGTGAGTTTACATCAGTATCCAATATCCATAACATAAGCATAATCAATATAGCATCAACAATGACCAATATAAAAATCACATCTTAAACAATAACATCAAAGCACACCATAGACCATGAGCAATAAACAAGGGTCATATATATATATATATATATATATATATATATATATATATATATATATATATATATATATATATAAATCACGAGTCTAACATCATGATGTATACAACAATATACATGTCTCTCTCTTACAATATACATCTCACAACATTGGATTTTAGGTTGGTATAAAAATGATATATAGCAACGTATAATATACCTAAAACATGTCATGTCATACCCTTGAGGTACCACTGTATCCTAGCATACCACTATCTTCAAGAGCACCACTAGGTCCTGGTGTCTATCCCCCTTAAGTACATGTTGATCCACCTATTGAAGCAACCCACTAACTTGGTGTTACTACACTATCACCACCTACCAAACTAGTTTGTACTCACCCCATTGAGGCTCATCTAAATATCACGTCAAGACTATAGCTTCATAATATCATAACTCCTCCACTATGGCTAAGTATCATGCCATGGGGATGGTTCCCAATGGTCCTATAGATGTTGCAACTCATCCTCCTATCTATTTCAAGGAGTCTCTCTCTTAGGTAACTAAAGCTAGTGAAGCTCTAGCCTAGTCCCTATCACTTGTAAGTGTCACCACATGACCCTATAACATAGTTACCTAACCCTATAATTTTACAATATGTGCATGTATAGTGGATAACACTGATCCTACCTATGTATTTGTTAGAAATATTGTATTGATGTCAAATGTCTAGCATTAATGGTGATAAAGGCCCCATTACATTTAATGGTGTTTTTAATATTCATATCTTGGCTAATGTGTGTTAATATTTATTTAATATTAATGAATATATTTTTGGCTGCATATAAGTCAAAAGAGGGCCCATGGAGAAGTCAAAGTGTCATGGGGTAAAAGATGAAATAGGAATGAGATACATTTTCTCATGAAGAGTCATCTTGAGGAATTCCAAGAGTCACCATGTGAAGACAAAATAGGTATGGAAAATTTTTCTTTGAAGGGACACTTTGAGGAATATGAAAATTCACCAAGATAAAGACAAAAGAGGAAGGGATTCTTTTACTTATGAAGGGTCACCATATGAATTTTCAAACACAAGGATACAAATGGTCATTCTAGATTGGTGCCATTTTCCATGAGTATTGAAGGGTCATAAAGGGTGAATGCCAAAGGTCATTTGGAAAGCTATAAATAAATGCTTGAGAAGCCATTTGTAATATAAAAGAGAGTGCATGGTTTTTATTTGTTTTCAAAGAGAGAAAAGTAGGAGATATCGTAGATTTCTATCATTTGTTAAGTAAGCAACATTGAGAGATAGTTGTGTTTTATAGACAAGAGGGTTGGTGCTCAAAAATCTTTGCAAGGGATTGGTGCTCAAAAATAGTTGTTGTGTTGGTGTTCATCAAAGGGGTTGGTGCTCCTAAAAGTTGGTGCTTGAGAACTTTGTATTTTGAGTTGGTGCTCATTAATATACTTGAGATTATTCTCTATCATTTTCCCACTTTGGGTTTCTACATAAAAATTTGTTCTCTCTCTCTCTCTCTCTCTCTCTCATGTGGTGCAAATTATTATTTCAGTTTTATTACATATCTTGAATGTGTGATTAAGTGGTTAAAGAAAAGAAATCAAATTTAGTAAAAATATATATAATATACTGATTCCCCCCCCCCCTCTTAGTATATTTTATGTTTAATAGTATTTAGGGTATCCCCCTATACCTATGCCCTCTGCCCTCCTCTACCAATTGGGTCCATATCCATCTACCTCCTACCACCATCATCTGTACCAAAATTAACTACCACATATAGATATTAGTACCATATAGGTTAACCAATCTAGAAAACCTACATCATTAATCATTGGCCTCACTAGAAACTCTTCATGATCAAGTAAGGTTTACACTATATTGGCTCATGTAATAGGACATCTATGTCCTCATACCTGTATTTGAGGAATGGGACTGAGATACCCTATACCAAGCCAAGATATCTTTGCTCCCTATTAAATGAGATGCGATCTACCTCCCCATCCCACCTATTGAAGATCCACCTATAGCTCTATAGAGATATATTTTGCCTCCTTTATCTATCTTATACTAGAAACCTGACACATATCCTCTAGATAATATCACCAATGACCAAGACACCTAGTGCACCTATGAACCAATCTAAATCATGAGTTCTTCCTCCTACACTTGAAGTGGAAAAGTCATATCTCCACTATAAGAACCCCACTGATAAATTTATCTAAGCAAACCTAGCCTATGATAGCCCCATCAATCAGCGTTAGCACTTAGATGTGCTCATAGGCCTAGTAGTGTAGAATAATCCGAATGATAATTCCATACCTCTTGTAATATTTGAATCCCCAAAACTACTTATATATCTAAACAAGTAACATATGTACCCATCCAAACACTATGCATCCCAACAACATCTCATCCAATACCCCCAACAACAAGTATAGGAATCTCCCACTACTCAAATGTGGAAGGGAAAAGCATGACATAACCATCATCATCATCATCACTAGTGTCTTCTCACCCCTCACCCTTTGATAGAGCATAGAGTAACTAAAACCCCTAGCATGCCACCTAATATAATCCTAGTTATCTCTATATATCAGCTCTAATAGTTCATCTCTCTCCTCTTACTCAATGTGTTAAATTATATCACCTTATAGGGGTAGTCAAGTGATCCTATGGACATCCTTTGGTAGGATTTGAAGCTCACTAGTTGACAAAAAGAAGGTGTTCATGGTCAGATCCCATCTCTTGATGAGGGAAATGATCATCACCATATCACATGGCACATGTTGATAATGTTGCATCACTCCAAGCTTGACCTCATCCATATGTAACCAATCCACTGGGGTCATCCCCTAGTGGATTTATATAAAGATGTGAGGTACCTGATCCCATATCTAAATTTGATTTCCTACCTACAACATCCATTAGCACACAATCATAGTTCACTGTCATACTTGGCCTATGCACGATACCATTTTTTTACCCACTTAACCCTATTTAGTGACACCTATCTTCTATACATAAACTACCTCACCCTCTTTTAACCCTACCTAAATTTTACATATTTAACCATTTCTTAAACCATATTACCAAATATACCTATAACTTACTTCTTATGCCAAATGCTTACCCTATCCTATTTTTACCCTCTATTCTTATCAAAACCATACACATAAATAAAATCAATGTAATCAATTTAATAAACCTTATTAACTTAATATTAACTTGTACACCATTTAGCTAGACCATCGATGGTCATAGTGACTATTGACACTCAAGTCATGACTCACCAATGTTCATTGATCATTGACAGTTAGGATGACCATTGATGGTTACTATGTGTGATCACCGATGGAATACCAAACCCTAATCTAACCTAATACCCACCCAAAAAACCTCAATCTTACATATTTATACCATTTATAAACCCTACCCACCCTTACCCTCTTACCCATGACTAATTACCAACATTACCCACTAATATCATCAAAAACTAAGGAAACCCTACTCCCCAAGGCATACT
Source organism: Torreya grandis (assembly GCA_037957365.1). Lineage (NCBI taxonomy): Eukaryota > Viridiplantae > Streptophyta > Pinopsida > Cupressales > Taxaceae > Torreya > Torreya grandis. Next base: position 726,624 of record JARHVA010002408.1, read on the forward strand.
CATAACTAACCCAATAAAATAAATGATAAATCCATTAAATGAATTTGTAAAATCAAGCTATAACTACCAATTAATGATGTCACCTACCTCAGTCCTTGATCATCATTGAGGAGGGATATAAGGACTCACTACCTATCTTCATCCATGTCCATGTTACATCCTGGCTTGGTTACCCTCTAATCCCTGGTCCACTCAGTCTAATTACCAACCACACACTCACTACATCATCAACACTTTATCAAAATTTTTTTCCCAAGTGGAAAATGGCCAAAACATAGAAGCCAAAAAGTTAAAATGAACAAATTTATAAGTAAGTTCAATTTTTCCTTTCATGGCTTTAGGGTTTGTATCTTGATCATCAACGGTCAGGGTGACCATTGATGATTTCCCCTTATACCCCTGACTATCAATGGTCAAGATCCTAGCATTTTTCCTATGGATCTTTACCCACAATATCCATATTAGAACCCAATCATTTATCCACACATGGAGACTCCCTTCTCCATCCACCTGACCTAGTACTTTGTTACCTCACCATTGGTCCCTTTTGGCCCAACTAACATGCATTTTGTGATGACTTTTGCTTGGTCTTTTGACTGTAATGAAAACATTGTCTTGTTGACTTCTTTTTTAACTTACACTACCTTATGTATATTAGACCATATTATGTCTTCTTAAGATCACTTCTTACCTTAGATACCCATGAATTCACCTAACCAATTTGTGTTTTCCCTGAGAACACTTCCTACCTTGGATATCTATGGACACACTAACATCACCTAGGAGACTTTCATTTATGAGTGTACTCAAACACCATACCTAAATATGATCATGTGGTCTACTTGTCACTTATCTTTCTAATTACCAGCCTTTATTTTTACCAATTATGGCAACCTAGTCTATGCATGATCTTTTCTATCATACTATATGCATTTGTTTGTGCTTTAGTTCCTAACACATCATTCACCCATTTTATCAACAACATACCAACTCATCAAACCTATACCCAATTTAGTTTTACCTCATCAACTCTTAGTTTGAGGGTGAACACCTCCTCCCATACTTGGGGAACATAACCTTCGACCCATAATCTATTTTTGTTTTGTAGATTGTTAATAAAAATTTCATAACAAAAAGGGACAAAATGTAGACACCAAAAATCTAGACACAATGGTTCTAAATGTCACAATTCCCATGGACCACCTCAGGACCCCCATAAGACCAACCATTGGCATTTTTATTGACAACTAGGCCTATCCTAAGTCAATTTACCTACTTACTAAAAAGCACATTTTAACCAACCCTACATTTGACACCTAATTATCGATGATCAGGGTGACTATTGATGGTTACCTTGATCATCGATAGTCAGGTTCCATCATCTAAACTAACTTGATTCACCCTTAACTACACCATATTTTTTATAATTAGCTCATCTAAATCTAAATTCAAGCCATTACATGTGTGAGTTATAATTATAAAGTCCAATTGAAACTTCACTTGGACCTCTTCCTTATGCCTATAAGAAGAGAGGAATAGAAGGTGAAAATCTATCCATAATTATCAAGAGCTTCTTTTATAGGTGTTCTTCCAGCAATCTAATGATCCATCCATCACTTTAGAGAGCCAACTTATTTCCATCCTTCAATTGATATCTAATTACTATTATTATTTTAGAATCACACCAGTCTCCATCAATAATTCACCCACCTCAACCATTCATCTGACCAACCTTTTGCAAGATAAGTATTTGTTTTCCATTATTCAATTAATTTGTTTGTATTTCATAACCAGCTCAACATAAACCCATATCTTGAAATTACCTTCTATGATCCCATCAATTTGAATTTCATTAACCCAGACCCAACACATAGTAACCATTGATGGTCATCTTGACCATTGATAGTCTATCTAATCACTGATGGTTTCCCCAACTATCGATAGTCATCTTAATTGCCGATGGTCATGCTAACCACTAATGGTCACTATGGCAAAAAATAATAAGTTATTTTCACCAACTTACCCTTAACCAAATATAATTTTTTTTCCATCTACCTATTCATAGACCCCCAACCTATTTATTAAAGCACACTTGATATATATAGTATTAATATTAACCCACTTATTTATATATTGGTCATTTTAGTCTATTTTCTCTATCAAGCATCTCTTATATTTGATTTCAGTAGCTCTTAATTATTGATGAAAGTAATTTATCTTTTATTTTATAAACTTAATTTAAAAAAAAATGTAAATTGATAACCCTCGAGGAAGCTCTTGCTTCTAAGATCTAGCTAGCGCTAGGTAATCTACCTAACTATCCATCTAACCAACCATTTGCTTTAGTGTTGTCTTATTTATAATTCATCCTCCCAATCCAAAGAGGAGTTATTCACAATCATCTGATTCAATGTACACACAATCAAATAGGTTTTTTAACCATACCCATATTTAGTTTCTTCTTCTTATTCCTTTCTTAAAATATAAGCTAAAATTCAATAAAACAAAAGACCTATGTGATAAGAGAGTGGTCTATAGTTTCTTGGAAATTTTGTGACATATTCATATTATCATTCATATATTTGGGATGTATAACCTCCTGATCACACCATTTCCTATGCCCATGAATGGACCACACATAATATTCTTGAAGACTACTATATTAGGACCAAATGACTGGCTATAGGCGGTTATTTGTTTCATCAGTAAGATGTATGACCCATATAGGTAAAATCTTCCTTGATATTATGAATTTTAATTGTTACAAGGGGTGTATAGTCTTGTGTCACATAGTTCAAACTTAGAGGGAAGGGTGGATGGGTGATGAGAATGACCGTGGAGTAATTTGGGGTTGGAACATGAAGACATGGATAAAATACAATGTAAAAACAATGGAAACAACATGAAATGGTATAAGCATGAATATGATATGAAATGAAACATGGAAACCCACCCAAGATGAACTATAAGAACCTTGAATACCCCAATACATATACTTATGCAAACATACCACTTTAGAGGTAGAAAAAGGGCACACACAGTCAAAAAGTATAACCTAAGAATCTTTGAAAAACCTTAATATTGGCTAAAAAACCTTAACCTTTGCTAAAACTATCTATGTGAGATTTAGAGGCAAGGAGGTTGGTTTTTATCCCTATGAGGCTATCATGGAAGTTGAAAAAATTTCTCATAAGGAAGTAATGATGGCTTGTCAAGGCTTAAAAATCCATATCAAGTCTCTAACTATGTTTGAAGATCTTGAGGGAAACATTGAGAAACATATAGTGCTCTTACATGATCAAACTAAGATGCACATGTATACCCCTTTCTTGAAGACACCCTGAGCTTAATAAGAGACTGATGGACCTCATACTTAAGCAAATAGGTATGGGGAAGCTTGAAACACTCCACCAATATTTCAACACTATTAATTCCTTCTAGTGAGAGCACTTAACAGACTATTTGTTATCCAAATCTGCTTGTAGACTTCATAATATACTAGTTTGGAGGTTTGTTAGTTCCACAAGCTCACACGTGTGGGCCAAACACTAAAAATTCCATGAAAAGTTCCTTGAATACTTGAGGAAATGGGATCAACCATTAGTTTGACTAATAAATCCATAAACCCATGGAAACCATTCTATTCTACTTAGTTTGTGCAGATAAGGATGGTGTTGATATCTCTTAAGTTCTTAAGAAATGTTCATAGAGCTCAAGGGACCAATATACAAATAATTTATTATGGATGAAAGCTATATTACAACTTGATTCCTTGCTAATCTAATTATTTGACTATTTATAGATGGATATGGTAGATACACATGATATTTATTATATTTTCTAATTAAGATTGAGATTATGCTATTTTAGGATATTAGTATGTTGCTTAATTGGATGATAATTCATGATTGCTTAACATGAGCTGGTGTATGTATGCACTTTATTTTCTAAGCATATTAATGAATTGTTATTGCTACATATTATTTATTTTGAATGTCATGTGATATAGCCTAACTACCTATGTGTGTGTGAGGTGGATTTAGGTGAATTCTTCCCTTGAGCACATTAGAGGGAGAGCATCATCAGAGAGGATGATGTAGATGGTGATATCATTGGCCAACAGAGCATTAGTGAAACCTTGCACACACCATGATAATTAGTCATGTTAGAATGCATCTCAAAATGATTGTTTAAATTGATTATTTCTATGGTTAATTAAGTATGAATGCAATAGGAATAAAATTCCCTTATGTGGTTAGCCTAATAAATAATTATTATTTTAGAGGCAAAGTAAAATTTAAATTCAGATTATTATTTATCGTTTTATTATTTTTCATTTAAATTACCAAAATATGATTAAAAATGGCTAAATATAAAAAATAGAATTCATAATTAAAATAAAAGGGAATTGTTTTGCTTTAAAAACATTAAAGATAAAAAAACTCATAAATTATAAAAAAAGGAGAAAGTCTTAAATAAAAGATTTTTTTTACTAAAATAAAAAAAGAAAAAAAGAAAAAGCATGAAGTAAAAAGAAAGTATGATTTAAAAAGAATCTTCTTGAAAGAAAAAAAAGAACTACACAAGGAGAAAGTCTTAAATAAAAGATTTTTTTTACTAAAATAAAAAAATAAAAAAAGAAAAAGCATGAAGTAAAAAGAAAGTATGATTTAAAAAGAATCTTCTTGAAAGAAAAAAAAGAACTACACCCTTTTGGAAAAGAGGAGAAAATTATAAAAGGTACAAATTCTTCTTTGGGGGGGAAGCATAAAAATGGGGATGCATAGCGAAAAGGGAGAAGTAAGAAGAGAGGCAGCTAGAATAGAAAGGAAGAAGGAAGGATAGAGAAGAAAATACAAACTCATATATGGTAGGTGACATTTTTAAAATTATGGTTATATGGTGTTAATATTTATCTTATTATGCATTTTTACCTGGTATGTTGTATTGGAACCATGGCTCAAATTCTATGTATAGTTAATCTTTTAAAATATTATAGAACCAAACAAGCATTCCAATACCATACATAACTGGTACCTCTAGGAGATTAGCCTCATAGACATAAACATTAGAAGATATAAATATAAATTTTAGGTGAAATTATATATATGATCTATTGTACAATGCTTGGTGGGTTTGAGTTAAATTTGTAGAAATACCTTGCATAGATTAAAGTACAGTAAAATATATTTTACTGACTTTATTGCATCTAATAAATGCCTTAAATTATATTAACCACTTACATGTTACTAATACCAAAAAGTAATCAATTCATCTATTAGTCCATATATATATATATACATACATATATATATACATACATATATATATATATACACACACACACACACACACACACACACACACATATATATATATACATACATATATATATATATATATATATATATACATATATACATATATATACATATGTATATATATATATATATATATATATATATATATACACATATGTATATATATATATATACACATATGTATATATATATATATATATGTATATATATATATATATATACATATGTATATATATATATATGTATATATATATACATATATATATATATGTATATATATATGTATGTATATATATATATATGTATATATATGTCATGTCCCCTTTTCAATTGACATGTTCGGAGTTCATGGTTAGCCTATTATGCGGCCTTCGTAGGCTAATAAGATGGATAGAGGGTCATAATGGAGCTTGGCTCGACTTTGATTCACAGGATTTCTTCATTTGATTTTCATTCAGGGTATTTCAGACACATTTGGCCTGAGCTCCTACTTTTTAGGGATATTTGATATGCAGCGGAGCGCCTTTATTGTGGCATGGTTATGTGCGGAATCACTCCCTGATTCACTAGCTTCGATCGGTTCGTGGATCCGACATGTATTGAGGGAGATATTAATATTTGATTGATTTAATCAAATATTAATTATTTAGCCTAATTTTAATTAGAAACCCTAATTCTAATTTAAGAAACCCTAATTAGGGCAAGCATATCTTTTTGGAGGGTATAAGGGTTTCTCATGGAGGCCATTGAGGATTATGCTATTGATTATTGATTATTGAAAATTGAAGAATTTCTTCTGTGAAGACTGAGCCTAGGGTTCAAGGATTCCATTTGCATTGGAGAACGTTCCCTCTTCAGTGTGTGCAATTAAGAGGCTGTGAAATATCAGCTGATCTATTGCCAAAGTGAGAGATAGCTTCATCCAGAAGTTATCACAGAATTTCAGGTTTGAGAGATAACTTCACACAGAAGTTATCACAGAGATTCCAGGTATTTATTGCTTTATGTTTTGATTCAATAGATTATACAGCTAGAGATCTACTGTGCTAGAGACAGATATCTTCAGATCAGGGGTTGAGAACAGGGAAGTTGTGCTTAATTTGCGGCCGTACAGAATCCGTACGGGTTCGTACAGACCAGTGCAGGAACCGACCTCGGCAGACAGAGGGTTTCAGTGACCGACATCGGTCGACTAAAGACCGACGTCGGTAGAAATCCGACCGGCAGAGACCGACGTCGGCGAGATATCGACCGACGACGGCGAATGTGTGTCGACACAGAAGGGCCGAGACTTTCCAGAACTCAATTTGCACTTCCAAATTTGCAAAGCCAGGGTTTTCAAGACTGTATTTCATATTTATATGCATATTAGAGGACTGCAATTGTAATAATTTACAAGGATAAGTGATACAATCTGTAATTTGTTATTAAAAGACTATATTATTGTGATCTTTCTGAATTTATTCAACAGCGATTATATCTTGGTTCAAATTTTTTGTGTTGCTATATTCCCTGTTTGGAAGGGGATATCACAGTGGTATCAGAGCTTTTGTCTTTGGTATCAGTGTTTTGTGTCTTTCATATATTTCCTATCTGAAGGGGATACTACAATATATATATGTGTATATATATATGTATATATATATATATGTATATATATATGTATATGTATATATATATGTATATATATATATATGTATATATATATATGTATATATATATATGTATATATGTATATATATATAAGGGTAAATTTATAATATAGACTTTCATAATAGAGGCACAAGTATAAGGCAAACATGGTTCATGTAGACATTTATTAGTAATATGCTTTGATCATCAATTTACCCAATGTCTTATACTGACCATGGGAAGATAAATTAAGATCTCACCATGCATGTGAATTTCAACCTACTATTTATTATAATTAAAATGCTTAGCAGAGTCTGGGATCATTGTATTAAAAGTAGAAGTTGTAGCCTTGATTGGGATCATTGTAGTAAATCTGAATCTAGGAGGGGACAAAGAGTAAATTACTGTAGATGTATATATATTTAGTTTCTCTAATATGATTTGATTTTATTAATAGGCAAATTTATTAATGAATCACCCTATTATCAATTTAACTCAACCCAAGAGTAACATCACCACTATTCTTTTTATCTTAGCTATTTTAATTCAATTAGAATTACATTTCATTTTAGTCAAGGATTGCAATAGACTAGAAATCCCTTCTACATTTTTAGCAGACTACAAACATGCATTTATCTCCATGGATAGACAACACACACATATATAATGTATATGTATGGTGGTCATGTTACTTTCTAGGAGTGTGAACCATTTTAAATCTACTTCCTGCATTTAACAATTATATCATGAAAGTGACTTTCTTCAATTCCATCACAAGTTCCATTATACGTTGGCCAATGCATATTTGATTTTGGGTTATTATGAATTGATGGGAAGGGTAGAGGGAGACCCACTTTTAATTGATTAATAAATTATGAAAGGTTGTGAGCATTAGTCCAAAATGCTATTCATATTATATATTGTCCATCTTTTTAAATATTTTTTTTATAAATAATAAAAGGGTCTAAATCATAAATACTAAAGTTTTCAATTGGGATTGAAATTTTAATTATTTATGAATGAACAATCTCATAATACCTTTTCCAAACATTCATTTAAAGATCTCAAGCTGAAGATTTTGGAAATCTATATTAGAAAATCAAAATGTCTTACAAGATAGATGCACAAGAAAGTAGAGTGGAGGAAAAACTAGTAGATGAAGTTAACAAGATAATATATGTACTTAACACTAATGAAAATAATATTAGCCTTAATTTGGGAATCTATTCAATTCAGGTATATTCCCCATATTTGATTATGATTTTATAAAACATTGACAAATAATACTTTTCTTTATAACTTCAATAAATGATAATTAAGTGTGAATAAAGATTGTTAACCTTTAAGCGAGAGAGTTATTTATCCTTAAGTTTTAATTATTTTTTTAGAAAATGAGCTTATTATCCTTTGTTCAAACTCAGAGATGATTTGGTTTAGGGAATAGGAGGTTATTGGAAATTGTACTTGTTAACATTTTGCTTTTACGTAGCTTAGTCTTGAATTTGACTATGGACATTTAATCCATGATTCTTGATATAAATGGATTTTGAGTGGATGACATCAGTATTATGCTTATGGAAGATATACTAGATAGACATTGTCTTACTTTAATGGGATCATTGGGTATCTTTAAGTACTTTTGCATTGGTAATTGTATGATATAACATGTACTTAAGGAGAATCTGATATGAGAAATGTTTCAGCTACTCCAATACTTATGTAGGTAAACCATATGATCTATTAGATTATATGTATTGGCAATATCATAATTGGTTATGGGAAAGTTAGGATTTGGATGAAAATTACAAAATTCAAGTGATGAATAATACTATAAATGTAATACAAACCAAAGCATAATAAGATAAATTATTACTCTTTTCACTAGTATTATGGTTTAAATCTTCCTTTATGGTATAAGAGCTCAAGGTGATGTATGTACAAAATTTGAGGTTAGAGTTTGAGATCGAACATCTAAGACAAGGATAAAGCCTAGCATTGAGAAAATATAACCCTTTAGAACAATATATAACCCTTTAGAATAAATAGTCATAATGGGTTTTATGAATTATCTGACTCACTATTAATAATATGAATGATTGTTAATCATATGTATTCAGTATGAAATACTTGTGTGCATTACATACTATGAGTGTATAAATACTTAGTTACACTTAGATCATAATGGTGCATTATGATGCATGTTTATATGTTATGATATTTTGGTAAGCTTGTATGTAGTATACCTGGGTGGTATAATTGTTTATTGTTACTTGTTATTATCTATATGGACTAGTTGAGTCTTAAATTCATAAGTTTGGTTTATATGGTGTTGTGTAGTTGGAAACCTATGATAGTATGGGATATCATAGGGTACTACAATGGAAAATTATGTTGTACTCAGATGGTACTTACTATAATTATTATACCCAAACTTAAATTTACATCTGATTGTTTTATTATATGCCTATTGGTTATTGCTATGGATAATGTGTGTTATTACAGTTGGAAAGACTTGTATATGTGTGCATGCAAACTTGGGAGTTTATCTAATGTTTTATTAGTATGTTATTGTATTCCATGGAATGATGACTTATTATATATATAGTTACTTGTGTAACACTTGTATTTTCATGTATTTAAGATTACTTCATGTGATTGCTTGTGGAAACTTGGTAGTTAAGTCATAGAACACTAGATTATGGTAGTATGAGATGCCATAGGGTATAGATAACTGGAAACCAATTATATTGCTGAATTATATACCTAAATTTTATGTTTACCTAGGTGGTATATTTTTAATCATTATATCTAGTATGGGATATCATATAATAGAAGATTCATGCATATAATAGATGGACTTAATGTATGATGTTATTACTCCTATGTATAACATGTGTGATGCATTTTTTAATAGGATGTAATTTGATGAATCTTGTGGTTGAATTATATTTGACCAATATACATTGATAAAGTAGAGTAAGGAGTGAGATGGACTTCCCTGGCTTATTGGCATTGTATTGTTAGATGAAGGTAGTCTGATCAAGTGATGTGTATGGAATTGATTGATCTAAATCATTATCATTTATTATTTGTAAAGATTTGAGCCAAAGTATGTTTAATGAGATATTATCATTCCATGAGTATGGTTCAAATGTTAGTGAAATATCTTGAAATAGAATGGATTTCTATGATACACTGCATGTTTAGTTTAGAATCATAAATCACACAGGCACTTGTTAGTCTCTCTAGATTCTTGTGCCATCACTATCTACTCATCTGTGAAGGGAGGGCCATTCTTTGATGGGATTAGTGTGGGGAATAATTATTTTGTGGTTGGTTTGGTAAAGCATTCAGATGGTTCTCTCCCACCCCACAATATTACTACTATTGAGATGATACTTGAGATTTCCATAAGTATTGGAGAGTCTAGCGAACTCATGCTTCAGGGAGCCAGGTATCTAAATTATGTACATAGTATTATGTTGAATATTATTATTGAGTATTATCATGAAGAATTATAATTACTTACTATTTTAAATTGGTAGAATAGATTGCAAAGTCGCATCAATGATGGTTGAGTTATTGTATTACTTTCTATGTTCATTTAATTTAGCATCCTCATGACATTAAAGATTTGTGATGTAAGATGTAATGTGTACTTATTGTTATCACTTGAATATATATGTGATATTTGTTTAGATTTTTGTTTGTAATATATTAATGGTATACATTTTTAATTAAAAAAAATCACATAATTTTATGTCTAACCTAGTGGGTTTGTTACAAGCTAAATCAATGTACCTCCTTTATCTAAGAGCTTAGGTCTCCATTCTCTCTCCTCTGTATGGTCTAAGCACAAACCTGAAGTACTCTCCAAGCTTTCAAATTATCTTGTGGGGAAGGTAGGTTGGTTTTAAGATCTATAGGCACTGAAACACTCTTCTTTCTCCTTGAATTTCCATTATTGACTTCCTTATGTAGATCTCTGACTCCACCTGAGTCAGTCCATACTATATAGATCCATACCCTTTAGAAAACCACTGAATCCTATACTTTCCTTACATTTTATCTTATTTTAGACCTAAATACATCATTATTAGATATAATGGAGGGAAATTAAGAATTAGGTGATGTTTTAAGGCACAAATGCCACGTGTGGGGCCTATTAGAGAGGATTTAAGCATTGAATTTGGTGTGAATGAGATCAATGGCATATGAAATTACTTATAAATGGCCTAATGAAGTTTATTAAGGTTATTTAAGACATGGTAAGTGTCTTAGTGGCCCGTCACGGTCAAATTAGGCTTTATTATGATAAAACTATTGATTTTAGCACAAACTCATGACCTTAAAAAGACATATCAAATGAATATCATGATAACATTTGTGGAGAGACATTTAAAACATAACAAGGACTAAAATAGGATCCCAATACACTTCATGACATTCTCTTATACTTGAAAATGGATTATACCTTATATGATTTGTCAAATTAGAGATGTTTCATGATTCTTCATTAGGTTGTCTTGTCAACTTACCTCCACCATGGCACCATTTGAATATTAAACCTCTATCAAACTAAGGACCTCTATACATATTAAAACATCATGAAAACACTTAACTCAAGTTGAAATAGATGTATGAAGGGTCATCAATCAATGTTATAACATGGAAATACATCAAACTATTTGAATAACCCAATCCTCACAAGATGAATAGAAACTATGAGGTTTAATAAACCATGAATAACAACCATGGGGAATTGAGGTTGTCCCCTTTATAGGTATGATACTAGAAAGTGATCAAAATTTCTAGTGACTCAGCTAGCTTAACCAACCTGATAGTCAGGAGAACTCAAAACTTCTTGGCTTGCTCTATGCCTTATAAAATAACCTCTAAATGAACATAAAATCTACTCAATACCTTGAATACTCTGAGACTTGATGAGAAATAAAAATACAAGGAAACTAAAAGGAAATAAAACAATCACACAATAGCAAAAAATAATACAAATCAACAAAAAAACTAAGCACGTGTAGAAGCACTCAAATGAAAGAGATAAAAGCTAATTACTATGTATAAGAGGAACATGATGAAAACTAATAGCAAAATTTAAGGAACATCCCATTGATATGGATGGGGAGTTACTAACCATTCAACCTAGATAGTTTATAATCATTACTTTCCTTGAATTTTATGATGATATAAGGCCCATTTCAAAGGCTATCAAACTTGGAGTGTTTACCTTGTTTAGCACAATCTTCATCCCACTTGAATAGTATATCTCCTTGGTGAAAGGTCCTAGATGAAGATCTTTTTTCAAATGAATTATTGACTTGGTGTTGAATATAACACATGAAATGCATAACATTGTCTCTTGTTTCCTCTAACTCTCTTAGCTCATTCATTCTTACCTCCATTGCATCATCTTCCAAGAGTTCAAGTTGGTGTGTAATCTCTAAGGCTGGTAGTTCAAGGGAAATAGGTAGTTTTGCCTCTCTACCATAAATAAAGAGGTAAGGAGAGTGCCCATTAGACCTCTTAGGTGTGACTCTATTTTCCCATAAGTAAGCATTAAAATTTGTGTGTCATTCACTTTGACTATCCTCCATGGTCTCTTAATGATCTTGATCAAGTTTTTATTTGTGGACTTTGCTAGCCCATTGCCCTTGGTTAATAGTTGGAGGAAGCCTTGATATATATTCCATCACTAAGGGCCCACTCATATAATTTATCATTACTAAAGGCTATGGAATTATCTGATATGATTGTTGAGGGTACACCAAACCTAGTCACAAGATTGCCATAAAACTCCAAGACTAAGTTCTCATTAGATTCTTTAAGTGTAGAAGTAATCAATGGATGTTAGAAAACACTTATGCATAGAAATGGAAGGGGGATGAATCATTATTAATAATTCCAATCCCCATTGTATGAAGGTTTGTTCAACTTGGATAGGTTGTAAGGGTAAGACAACTAGCCTTTACTTATCGATGAACATGGTACACTTAGAACACTTCTTGACCCAAGCATGTGAGTCTCTAAACAAGGTGAGCCAAAATTAGAATTATATAATTATTTTGGAGGCTATGGTCTTGTTAGCAAATTTCCCACTTCCAGGGCCATCATGAAATTACTTTAGTAACCTATCAATATAGCTTGATTCAACACACCTTAAAAGCATACCTCCTATGTCCTTCTTAAAGAGAACTCCATCTATCAAGATGTAAGGTATGTATAAAAACTAAAGTGTCTCATTTTGGTCCTATCTAAGCCTATATAACATTTCATTGTTATGAGAAATTTCACAACATCATTGGTCTAGATGAGAGGGGTTATTTTTTTAGCTACTTGTTGTTTGTCATAGACTGCCAACACTATGTGTTTCTCTTCTTTAACTTTTAATAAAATATGTTCACAAAACCCTCTACCTATGATCAAATTGGTAACCATTAATTTAATGTCATACTCCATATATTTTATTACATATACAATTCCTTTCTCACTTAGATCTCTGCTAATTATGAACTCCTGTATGCTTGGGTACACTACCATTATAATGACCCTATTTTTAGACACCATGTGTCTAAAATTATTAAGCCATATAATAACATCAAGGACATGATTTAAAACAAATGTGTACCTTTATTCATATCCTTCCAATGATTGAATGAATAAATTAATTAGGTGTTCTATTCATTCATCATTCTACGGCATGAATATAGTAGAAATGACATCAATTATGAAGAATACATACATGAAAAAGTCTTTGTTGAAGTCAGGGTTGAGGTGGGTGGGAGATTGAGAGATGGCCTATTTTATGGCCTAAAAACTTATTCTTTCTTATTTTATCCATGTGAACTCTTTGTGCTTCTTGAGAATATGAGTAAGTGGCTTCACCAACTTTGTAAATCTTGGAATGAACCTCCTTATGAAATTAATATTTCCCAAGAAACTCTAAAAACCTTTCTTGTGCTTGGGTAGAGGTAAGGATAGAGTTAATTTAATCCTCTTAGGATAAATGGAGAGGCCATTTTTTTACTCAACATGTCCTAATAGTCTACCTTCATGGATTATAAAGATGCATTTATTGGGTTTCAAGGAGACCCCAAACTGCCTACACCTATCAAACACAAACCTCAAGTGTGCCATGTGATCTTCAAGATCCTTTAAAAACATAGTGATGTCATAAAAATAGATGAGAAACATTTCATTAATGAGCCCTTGAAATGAAACATCCATTTCCATTTGGAAAGTTTCCCCTAAATTGGACAATCCAAAGGGCATCTTCATGTATACATAGGTGCCCCACTTTGTTGTAAAGGTAGTCTTGTGTCTATCTTCTTCCCTCACCTATATCTAATTATATCTAGAGTATCCATAAAGTAAAGATAAAATTTTAGAGGCTACAACCTTTTGAAGGATTTTATCTATGGATAATAGTGGATAATGGTCTCTCAAAGACACCTTGTTAAGGTCTCTAAAATCAACACATAGGCATATCTCCCCATTCTTATTCCTCATAAGAATAAGGTTTGCCACAAATGAGGAATAGTTAATAGGAAATATGATATTATATTCAATCAATTTTTTCAAATCCCTTCTCATGAGTTCTTCAACTTTAGGGTTGACTGGTTTTTGTTTCTACCTTATGAGTTTTGCATTATCCACCAACTATATGTTGTGTTAGGATAACCTAGGATCAAACCCTTTCAGATCATGGTATACACATGAAAATACATATACAAAATCACAACACAAGGTTATGAAGGCATTTATATCATCCTTAGTATTCACTTTCCCCAACTTAAGCAACTTGTCTTGGCTACGTTCTCATAGTGTTCCTCTTTGATAGAGATACTCACCTTGTCCTTCCTCAACTGATCATCTTCATTGAAGGTATTCTCCAATTTCACCAATCCTTTGGGAAAATTTTTAGTCCTTAATTGGATAATTTGGTCACCAAATTGATGCTATAGTCTATATTGGTTCTTATGATAGAATTCTTCCTCATGTTGAAGAAAAATAATAATTTGACTATCACTGTCAAAAACTTGCCAACTCACCTCATTGTCAGGTACTGATGGCCTAAATATAACTTTGATTTGTGTCTACCCTTGAGTGCCTTTGACTCCATAATATATTTCATATTGTGCACTAATGGAAGATAATATATCTACATGATGATTTAACTCCCTTGGTATGGAATGAATATCAAAGGCTACGAAGTCCTCAAAGATATCCTAGACTCAATTCTTATAGGCCTTCAAAAAATGATTTTTTACTACACTAATACCCCTCACTTGTTTCACCACTATCTTAATATCTCCTTTCACTTAAGAAAGTTTTATTCCTCTTTTCCTTATCCATTATAACCCATGGATGAGGGTTTCATATTCTATAGTGTTTGAAGTACAACTAAATTAGAAACTTAAGGTAGAATATTATATCTGATTATAAGGGGAGATAAGAATCACTCATACCCCACTTCCATTCTTTAACCTTAATCCATCAAAAAATAAACTCCATATGCCTTCATCCTCTTGAGTTGGGCTTGTGAGGATAGGTATAACATTACCTTATTCATGCATACAGTACACACCTAGGCATACCTCTTCAATAGTTTTGTAGGGGTCATATCCATGGTTATTTTCTACCCATTCATCAAGTAGAAGATCTAAGATGTCTTCAAGTGGTTCTTTGGGATCTTAATCACTTATATGCTCATATTCATCTAGGATAGTGTAGTTTACACTAGATAGGTTGGGCATGTAGGGTTCTAAGTGGAACCTAGAAATAGGTTCAAACCTAATGGTCACCCTTGTCCCATACCTAATACTAAAGACCATGTATGACCAGTTAGAAGAAAGATACCCCCAATATTTGTAATGAAATCCCCTAAAAGGCATAGGGTAAAATATGGAGGAAGGTTAACTACCATGACATCTTGGGAGATGGTATAGTTAGGATAGGCATCCAATAGAATATTTAGGTCCTTAAGAACACCTAAAATCTTTGTGGGGGACCAATCAAATTTCAAAACTCCCATTTCATTAGATTCGTACTTGAACTCTAACTTATTAGCTATGGATTTTGGCATGATTAAAGTAGAAGCACCACTATATATCATGTAATTATGAATAAGGAGTCTCTCATTATGAATAATAAGTATAAGGGAGGTGGATTAACTACTTTAGGATATATGGGTTCATTAGGTCAAGTATCCTTAAGAAATATTTTACTTATCTTATTAGCTTGTTTGTTCATGAGTCAAATCTTGGAGAGTTCTTGTTGAAGGATAAATTTTTACCCTATAATGAATAGAGCATACCACATAAGAATAATAAAATTGGAATTATTAATGCAATATAAAATGTTTAAGGGATAACTAATTATCTTAGATTACAACTTGGAAGTAGTGGCATCATTTGTAGCTTATGTGACTTGGGGAATGAAAGGACTCTTTTGTTGTTGCCCATATCCTTATGATGTTTACTATGTTGGAGGTATTTTTTAAAATGAAATTTGAGGGGAAACCTCTTGATTTGTTTGGGGATGTGTTGGATTTTCCTTAGATTACCTCAAACTATCTTCAACCATCCTTCTCTTAGGCCTTGTGTGGGCTACAACTGAGTTATCTACCTTGAGTATATTTTACCCAAAATTTACAACTTGATTAAAAGAGTGATCACCTTATTAAAATTCATCAAATGTGGTATCAATAGGTGATTTAATTTCATTTCTTCCTTGTTAACTTGGCACTTCAACTAGAGTCATGAAAGGTATATCTCCATGAGTTATTTAATAACCTTATTTATGTTGTGGAGAAGGTATGTTGTCATGTGCTTGAAAGGAAAGACCTTGATGCATATAAGAAGTATAACACACTTAACTACTTGGATCCATTGAAAAATAACTTGATTATCCCCATGGAGTATACCAATATCCTTATTTTTCATAGTTTTTTTGAGTTGACACCAAGGCCCTTAAACTACTAGAAGCATTGGGGTTGAAACTATTGTAAGGTCTGGCCTATGTAATCTGCCCTTGGCCTAATTGGTTAAGTGGATAAGGGGGAATATTTTATGGGTAAGATTGATATGGAGATTTGTAATGGGATTTATGGGGTCTATAAGATGATTTTTTTTGCATTTCTAAGACTACTAGTTTTTTTATTTTGAGCTTTGAGTAGTCTCTCTATCTTACCAAGCCTATTTACTTAGTTGCCATCAGAATGATCTTGATTGTTTGGAGCTGGAAATAGAGTAACAGTGGGGGAAGGAGGTTGAATTTATATAAATAAGGGTATGAGGGCCTAGGAGTAAGCTTTCATACTTAAATTAGGTAGTTATCTAATCTTATGGATATTTCATAAGCTTCTAGCAAAGTAGTCCCCTCCTATAGAATCTATCATCACAACTACATTAGAATTAAAGTCCCTTAGATAGTATAAGAAGGCATAGTTAGGGGTGAGATTGATGATGATAGGAATCCTATCCCAAGTCTTTTGAAACCTATAATTAAAATCAACCATGGATTCCTTGGGGGCTTTATTAATTGAGGTGAGTTTTTATACTAAGGAAACATGGTCACTTATATCCTCAAAATGTTTACATAGACACTCACCAAATTCATCCCATGTATTTATAGAGGTAGGAGTGAGACCCATCTAACATTGAATTTATTTACCCATCAAGGAGGTTTTCAAGAGTCTCATGGATACATTCTCTGGTTATGTTGTGCACTAAACATAAATTAGATATATTTGATATGTTCTCTATAGAGGTGGTGGAATTATCTCCTATAAAGTAGGGAAGAATTTTAAGGGAAGTAGTTGGGATATCATCAAATTGGTTAAGGTTTAAAGGACTTCCACCATTAAATAGTACACATTATTACATTATAGGTCTAGCTATTAGAATTAGAGGACTTTCAATAGAATGTATTTGGGAAGAATTATTAGAATTAGGGGAATTAGGAGGTGTAGGATTAGGGTTCAACCTAGGAAACCTCTTTCTCCTTTTAATATTAAATGATAGTTAAACAAATTCAATTTACTTACCTTTTGAAGATGATCTAGTGGACACCTTTTGCATGAAATTTCCTGCATATCTACCACTGATTGTCTTTAGACTTTAGATGTCCTCCAAAGTTGTAAAATCATGTCTCAAGGTAATTTATAACTAGTCACAATAAGCATGCTAAATTTTTTATCTACCTAAGTTTTACCCTCTTAAAAAGGATTGTGAAAACCCTCCTCAAACTTGGACAAACATTAGATTGACTTATAGGCCATAGAATACCTATAATATAGGTGAAACCTCTAGTTTTGATGGGGATAGCTCCCCTAATTTATCATTTTAACTCTCTATCTAAATATCTAATCCTATTGTGATGAAAAGGGAAACGAGATTGCATAAAGGAAATCTACACTAAAGTGGTGATGCACCAATACTTGAAGATCCTCTCTTTATTTGTAACTTAAACATAATAATGAACTTGAAAATTCAACAACTGATCAAGCTCTTACATAAATTTCTAGGCATGAATGTTTCATGTGAAGGTCAACAAGACACTATTAGGTCATAGCACTTCAAGAACACCTCTACTTATCAACACTTCACACAAAATGCATAGACTAATAACATGAAATTAGGTACATGAAAGGACCTAAAAAAGATAATATCACTCATACATTATAAAAATAATCTCTCACAAATAACACTGACATTCAAATAAGAAGTGTGAAACTATTCTTCTATTGATTTAAAGGCACAAGGTACAATTTTGACAGAGCTTTGCTATACCCAACTAAGGGATGAAAAAATAAGAGCTCAATGCTTGATTATATAGAATGTCTATGAGAGAGGAGATAATAATATAGGTATAGATGAGGCCATTAATGATACCAAAGTGGCACATGGTAGTTACAATAGTCATGGTCACTCCTCTCATGCATTGATGACTTTAATTAATCCCTTTTGTCATTAAAGTGAGGTGTGGAGGCTATAAATTCCCTATTTAACTTCCTAAAGAGTATGAAAATGAACATGATATCCCATTATTCCCTCTAGTGATAGTTATAAGGTGCACATGGGGTGTAACTAGGCCTTAAAGAGGCATTGAGAAGCCTCCTCTTCAATGTGCATGTTGACTTGACATTAAAAATATATTCATTAATTCAAAATGGTCTTCAATATGGAATTTTATTGACTAAATAGATAGTCAAAAAGTGAAAATTGTGGCCCATTAACCTCATAATGTCACTATATTCCCATTAGGCCCTTCTACCTATAAGTTAAGAAGGCCTATCCAACTAACTATTCATCATTCCTCATATCCACTATTTAAATGATTAAAATAGATGAACCATGCCTTAAAGTCATTTTAGAATGCTTGAAATATTCATTTATTGGCTCTCTATGTCAAAAATTATACCTTTTTAAACTATCCTATACCTAAAACTCATTTATCTTACATGACTAGTCCACTTAGATATGCCCATCGACTAGTTGTTTAGAAGTTGATAGAGACATCTACAAGAAAATTGATGAATAATTAAAGATTTGGAGGAGTGAAATAAGTATTAAAATAACCTTTCCCATGATTTATAACTCTTTATTAGGTTTATACCCCATTTTATACTCAAAATATTATAAATTTACATTTCTTGGAGGCGTCTGTATTGTCTCCATATAATCAGGTACCATGGACATGGCCTTCTCAGAGTGGAAAACATGATAAATGTGTTAGTCAAGTATTTATTGAGTGTTTTGATGTATTTATCACCAAATAATCCTAGTCAAGTCCATATTAGGGTTTAAGAGTGCTTAGAAATATTAGTGATGGTTCATAGAGATTAGGGCCTAAATAACTAAACCAATTACACTAAATTCATGTCAATAAACCCCTATTATTATCCTCAAGTGCTTGAGTATCCATGAAAATCATACGTATAGTTATGATCATTTGAAAATGCTTCTTGGCTAGGAAACAAACATCCTGAGTAGTGTTAGGGTGTTTGTAGGCTAGAATGATTCACTGTGAGAACTCTCTAGAATGATAAGTGATTAAAATGCATTTAAACATCATGATAAACTATCCCATAAATGTTTGAGGTTATATTTATACTCAAATGGCTCTCTATTCCAACTTCTTTGACACTAATCCAATGAGGGTTTTAGACCAGTCTACTTATAGATATGAATATTGAGCTTTGGTCTTAACCCAAATGTTGTGAGTAATTGATACCTTGTTTTCATATTGAATATATAATTAGAGGTCTCATAGAATGTCAACATTGTCTTGATTATGTCATTTGGATTCCTTTAAATGTGCACAACTATCAATCTTAACATCTACCTATCTGCTTGTAGAACTAGCCATGGAGGTCACTATAGATGACTATTAGATGGATTATTTAGAGGATTTAAGACCAATTTTCCCTCCTTAACCCTTGGTACACACAAACACTTATCATTTCTCTATTCTTAGGCTCAAAATAGTCCTCTAAAGAATGCTTTGTATAGTCTAACCCTTATATGTGCCAACTAGTAGGTCATTATGATGATCAAAATAATTGAGGAGACCTTAAAGGTTATTTTAGGGGAAAAAACCTCATCTAGGTGTGTTTTAGAAAAAGGATCCACCATTGGGTCATTTTTGGGGTTTTGATAGGGTTTAGGATTCCCACCATATTAATGATGGTTCAAAGTGTATGGACATCCAAACCAGAAACAATTGCCATAAACCTATAGTGAATTTTCCCCTTCATCTTCTATGAATAGCTTGGCGTCCCATGTAGAGAGTGTGAGGAGAGAGGAACATTGAAAAGTGACATCTGGGTCCTCTACTAACCAATTTTGATAGGTTTTTTTTTAAGGATAATTCATAACTATTAGCCCCAAAATACCAATAATTATCTCATGGATTTTTATTCCATAGAGGGACTTAAAATTCCCAAATAACCTTAGTTTTGAGTCCCTTAGTGGTGAAGTGTATGAACACTTAAAGTTGCATCTTGAGCTAACTCTTTTTGGGTTTCATGGCTTGAGTAGGGTTTTGAAACCATTTAGGCCTTTTCCTCATTTTCATCTACTTGAGATCATCTCATTAGGGCATGATACACCCTTCCACACCATTCATGGCCATAAAATTTTTTAGGACTTGGGAGCTTTCTAATATAATAGTAAGGTTTAAGGTTAGGCTTAAGGCCAGTCTGCATTAGCCTATTCTAAAGGGAATCTAATGTGAATCCTAGATGTTTATTATTTTAGAGGATGTATGGAGACATTTAAAATCCTCTTTCAATATTTAAAAACCATCTATGGACCCTAGTATATATGAAATCCCTTTAAAGCATGAATTCACTCATTTAGACCTAGAACTATCATAGAATGGGTTAAGTCTGAGATATAATAGTGGGTATACCCACTATTTGTCTATCCAAAATGGAAAAATGGATGCCTTGAAATATTAATAATGACCATTATTACTATTTTTTAAGGCTTTTCCATGCCTATAAATTCCTTAAACAATCATTTTGTCAAGACTAGTTGTAGGCTACCTGCAACTCTGAGTGGTTAAGCATGAGGGTTCTGAGTAGGATTTTATCCATTGTATCTTGAGATATCTATGATGATATGGAATTAAGAATGTGTTTTAGGGATAATTTCATACTTAGATGCTAATTTTACAACCTTTCTTCCTCTATATATCTTCTCCTTCTTAAGCTTAGGGATCATGCCTAAGTAGGCCTATGTGTCCTCAAATATGATGTCTGATGTTATTTTAACTTTTAGATGTAGTGATCATTGAAATTTTCCCTATTCCTCAATGTGAACCTTACCCTTTCTCATATTTGTTTTTCTTTTTACCATAAGTATTATGTGGTTCTCCATATGGATCAACATTGTTGTTGTAATTTCACTCTCATATATGGATAGTGTGCAGGGGTCTGAGTAATAGGCCTATATGATAAGAGAGTGGTTTTTAGTTTTTTGGAAATTTTTTGACATATTCATATTTTCATTCATATATTTATAATGTAAAACCTCTTGATAACCCAATTTCCTATTCCCATGAGTGGTCCATACATAATGTTCTTGAAGACTATATTGTAGTAGGCCCAAATGAATGGTTGTAGGTGGTCATTTACTTCCTAAGTAAAATGTATGACCCATAAAAGTCAAATATTCCATGATAATATAAATTTAAATGGTTAAAATGGGTGTATAGGCCTATCTCACAAGTTCAGACTTGGAGGGAAGGGTGGATGAGAATGATTGTGGAGTGATCTAGGGTTGAAACATGAAGACATGGATAAAACACAATATAAAGATAATGAAAATAACATGAAATAGTAGAATCATGAATATTATATGAAATTAAATGACTCATGGAAACCAAACCAAGATAAACTACAAGAATCTTAAATACCCTAACACATATACCTAAGCAAACATACCACTTTAGATGTAGAAAAAGGGCATACACAATCCAAAAGTGTAACCTAGGAACCTCCAAAAAACCTTAATATTGGTTTAAAAACCTTAACCTTTTTTAAAACTAACTATGTGGGATTTAAAGGTAAGGAGGGTGGGTTTTAGGCCTATGAGGCTATAAATGGAAGTTTAGAAACTTGCTCATAAGGATTTAATGATGGCCTGTCAAGGTTTCAACACTCCATTCCAAGTCTTTAACTATGTTTGAAGATCCTGAGTGCAACATTGAACAACATATAATGATCCTACTCAGATGCATATGTATACCATTTCATTGAAGACATGTTGAGCTTAATAAGAGATTTATGGACCTCAAAATTGAGTAAATAGGTATGAGGAAGCTTGAAACACCACCAATATTCTAAAACTATCAACTTTTTTTGGTAAGATCACTCAACACTCTGTTTATTATCTAAATTTGCCTATAAAATACATACTATGCTAGTTTGGAGGATTTTTTGTTCCATAAGCTCACACATGTGGGATAAACACTAAAAATTCCATCAAAGGTTCCTTCAATATTTGAGGAAATGTGATCAACCTATTAAGCACGAGATATTCTGAGGGGGGGTGAATCAGTATATCATATATCTTATAAAACTTTCCCTTAATCAAATTCCACTTAACCAAACATTCAAGATATGCAATAAAATTGAAACAATAAACACACCACAAGATAAAGAGAGACACCAGATATAATGTGGAAACCCAATGTGGGAAAAACCATGGAGAACAATCTCAAGTATATGAATGAGCACCAACTCAAATAATATTCATAAGCACCAACTTGTAGGAGCACCAACACCTTTGCTAAGCACCAACACAACAACTATTCATGAGCATTAGCTCCAACCCCTTTGCTAAGCACCAACATAGCAACAATTCATGATCACCAACACACAGGAGCACCAACCCCTTTGCTGAGCACCAACATAGAAACAATTCATGAGCACCAACCCATAGGAGCACCAAGCCCTTTCCTAAGCACCAATACAACAACAATTCATGAGCACAAATCCACAGGAACACCAACCCCTTTTTGTATACCACACAACTATATCTCAATGTTTCTATCTCAACAAATGATAGTTCATTACAACATCTCTTTCCTCTCTCACCTTTGCTCTTCCAAGCTAGATATAACAAATACAAATCATATTCATTTCTCACAATGCTCTTCTAAGCTAGATATTATAATATCAAATCAAACTCTATCTTCCATATTACAAATGGATTCTCAAGACTTTATTTATAGCTTTCCAAATTACCTTTGGCCTTCCCCCTTTGTGACCCTTCAATACTCATGGAAAATGGCACCAAACTTACATGACCCTTCATATCCTTGCCTTTTAAAAGTCATGTGGTGACCCTTCATGAGTAAAAACATCCTTCCCTCTTTTTTCTTTACCTTGGTGACTTTTTATATTCCTCAAAGTGTCCCTTCATGAGAAATTGTTCCCTTCCTCTTTTGTCTTCACTTGGTGACTCTTGGAATTCCCCAAGATGACTCTTTATGGGAAAATGTGTCCCATTCTTCTTTTGTCTTTACCCCATGACTCTTTGAATTCTCCATGGGCCCTTCTTTTGTCTTACATGCAACCAAAAATATATTCATTAATATTAAAGAAATATTAACAAACATTAGCCAAGCTATATCTATTACAAACATTATTAAATGCAATGGGGCCTTTATCACCAATAATTCTAG
Organism: Torreya grandis; assembly: GCA_037957365.1. Classification (NCBI taxonomy): domain Eukaryota; kingdom Viridiplantae; phylum Streptophyta; class Pinopsida; order Cupressales; family Taxaceae; genus Torreya; species Torreya grandis. The sequence goes on from JARHVA010002408.1 coordinate 750,788, forward strand.
ACCTTTGACATCAATGACAATATTTCCAACAATCTCCCCTTTTGTCATTGATGGCAACCTCAATCTTGAAACTGCCACATCCTGAATCCTACACATACTATCATCTAAAAAAATATAGTAATTCCCCCTTATATAGCAACATGTACCTATTCCTTGTACCTATTTTTGCACCTGTACCTATACCTTTTATTCTCCCCATTTGACATCAATGGCAAAGGGCCCACCTGGAGCTAACACTTAGCTCCCCCTCAACTGATGCCAAACCTCAATGGCAAGAAGTAAAGGAAATTACTCCCAACTTCTCTCATAGATACTCAAATGTGTCTTTTGGTAGTGCCTCTGTGAAAATATCTACAATCTACTCTGTAGTACTAATATATTCCATCTTAACATGTTGATCTACAAATTTCTCTCTCAAGAAGTGATATCTAATGGGAATATGTTTTGTTCTTGAATGCATTACTAGATTTTTTTGAAATATTTACAACACTTGTGCTATCACAAAAAATGGAAATAGGTCCATCATACTTTACCTTGATATCTTCCAAAGTTTGCTTCATCTAAAGCACTTGAGTACAACACAATAATGTTGCAATATATTATACTTTAGCTGTAGAAAGTGATACTAAATTTTGCTTCTTGCTTAGCCATGATACTAAGCTATCACCAAAGAAGAAAGCTCCTCCACTTGTACTTTTTCTATCATCCAAGCACCCTACCCAATCTAAATTTGTATGAGCAACCAAAGTGAAATCTTTACCTGTGGGATACCATAATCCATAATCCAATGTCCCCTTGATATATCTGAATATTGTCTTCACCAACTGAACATGACTATCTCTTGGAGATGACTGATATCTTGCAACCATACCTACTGCGTGCATGATGTCTAGCCTTGATGCTATCAAATATAAAAGACTACCAATCATAGATCTATACAAATATTGATCTATAATAGGTGAATCTTCATCCTTGCTCACTTTATTTCCTGTATACATAGGTGTGCTAATTGGTACACAATCCTCAAAACCAAATTTCTTCAACATTTCCTTGGCATATTTAATTTGAGATATGAAAATTCCTTTATTTGATTGAAATATTTTCAATCCTAAGAAAAATGATAATTCTCCAAGCATAGAAATCTCAAATTATTTTTGCATTCTATCAAAAAATTCTTTTGTCATCTTTTCAATATTTCCTCCAAAAATGATATCATCAACATATACCACAACAATCAATTAATGCTTGCCTTCTATTTTGATGTAAATATTACTATCAACAAATCCTCTATTGAATCCTTGATATTATAGGTACTTATTAAGTCTTGCATACCAAGCTCTGGGAGCTTGTTTTAATCCATACAATTCTTTATTCAATCTACATACATGGTTTCTAATATTCAAGAAAATAAATCCCTCAGGCTGCTCAATGTAGACCTCTTCTTCAAGATTCCCATTTAGGAAGGCAGATTTGACATCCATCTGAAATACTTTGAAAATTTTAAACATTTCATATGCAATAAACATTATAATATCCTCTAATCTTGCCACTGGTGCAAAATTTTCTTCAAAATCTATTCCCTCAATCTGAGCATATCCTTTACATACTAATCTTGCTTTATTTCAGGTTACTTCTCCATTTTCATTCAACTTATTTTTATAAACCAATTTTTTTCCTATCACATTATGATCTTTTGGTCTAGGCACTAATTCCCAAGTATCATTATTTTATATTTTATTTAATTATTCATCCATAGCCTTAGCCTAATGCTCATCATGTCTAGCTTCTAAAAAAATTCTAGGCTGAATTTTAGATAACAAAGTGAAATTAACTTGCTCATATTCACTTACCATCATTCTTCTGGTGTGAATTCCTTCTTTTATGTCCTCAATGATGTCACTTTCATTATGATTTCTCTAAATGTATTTGGATGGAGTCTTGGTTCCCTTTTTCTCCTTCTCCTTCTCCTCATCTTCATCTGATTCTTCAAAGCCTTCCTCTTTAATGATTTCAGGAATGTCTACTGGATCACTGATTCTTTGTGTTCCATCTTCTTCTATCTTGAAACTTGCACTTTCAAAAAAATTCTTGGTTTTTTTGTTACAACATTTATAAGCATTATTTTTTCAAGAATAACCAAGAAATATACCTTCATCTACTCTTGATTCAAACTTACCAAGTTTTTTATCGGTTCTCTTTATGAAGCATTTGCTACCGAAAAGTCTGAAATAATCAACTATAGTTGGTTTGTCTTTCCATAGCTCATAAGGAGTCTTGTCACTATTGACTCTTAATAAATATCTATTATAAATATGCACTACTATACCAACCACCTCTCTCCAATATTTATCTACTATCTTGGATTCATTTAGCATTATCCTCGCCATCTCCTGAACTGTTCTATTTTTCCGTTTAACTACATTTTGTTGTGGAGTTTTGGATGCTGAATAATGTCTGTTTATTCCATGATCTTCACAAAACTCAATAAATTGATCTGACATGAATTATCCTCCTCTATCTGATATTAGACACTTAATCTTCAAATTAGTTTCATTTTCAACTAATGCTTTGAATGCTTTAAACTGTCTAAAAGCTTCTATTAAAAAAAAACATTACCCAAGTCATAAGTGAAAAATCATCAATAAGCAACATGAAATATTTATCACCTTGAGTGCTTTGAGTCCTCATAGGCTCACATAGGTCGGTGTGAACAAGCTCTAGCATCTGAGTGGTCGAGTACTCTTTTGTTTTGAACTGCCTTCTAGTCTGCTTTCCATGCTGACAAGGTCCACAAACCGTGTTAGATGGATTTGTAATATTTGGAAGATTCTTGAATACTTATTTTTTTCTGATGTTGACAAGATTATCAAAATTTATGTACCCCATTCTCTTGTGCCATATCCAACTTTCTTCAATTTGACTTAAACAACATTTTTCACCTTTGATGTCTGATAGCATATACAAGTTATTACCTGTTCTCTGAGCATCTGTAGCCAATACATCTAAATATTTTCCTCTAATTTCACAACCTTATACATAAAAATTTAGAGTGTGTCCCTAATCACACATTTGACTTACACTCAAAATATTATGCTTAAGACCTTATACATATAAAACATTTTCAGTTTTAGTTCTTCCATTATCTAAACTTAGTGTACCTTTTCCAGCAATTCTGATAGTAGTATTGTCTCTAAATTTCACTGTGCCACCATTGATCTTCTTCAAGGTTATGAAATTTATCTTGTCTCTTGTCATGTGCCTCAAACATCCAATATCAATGAAACATGGCTTTTCTTCATTGCTTTCATGCAAAGCTGTCTGGACCAACACAGAATCTTTAGGTTATTTCTTCTACCATGTTTAAACCTTTTTCTTGATGAATGGAACCTTAATACCCTGGTCCTTTTTGACTGACTCATACATGCTTCTACAATACCAAGATATGTGTCTAAAGTTGTTATGCCCATAACAAATTATGTCCTCTTCATCAAAGCTTGATAGAGGAGCAAAAGAGTTGTAGCTTTTGCTTGACTCTACATGACTTTCCTTTTCTTTATTTTTGAGACTGTTAGCTCTTTTTCTACATTATAATTTATTATGACCATATCCATTACAATAAAAATAGTAACCACAAAAATAGGACCTATTTTTTTATCTTTAACCTGATTGCCTTTTATAGCTTTGTTCCCTCTAGGCTTCTTTGTTTGAGATGACCTCTGTATTCTTCACTTCTTATCTCTTTGTTTCTTCTTTTATAAGAGCTTCAACATAGCTCTTTTTATTTTCAAAACTAATACCTATCTTATCTGATATTTTATTTTGGATTTATAATATCTTATTCATCATATTAGTGTTATTCTCAAAATTTGAATCATTGGCTGCTCTATCATTGATTTTTATTTGTTTTATCAAGATCTGCTTTTAAAGAAGCAATTTCAATAACATACCTTTCACATTCTTCTCTTACTATTTTCAACTATGTCGTTATATCTTCTTCATTCTTCTTGGCTTCTTCAAAGTGTGCTTGTAGATATTCAATTATCTCCTTTGACTCCTTTTCATTTTTCTTGATCTGCCGCTCCAATCTTTGATTTTTCTTTTCAATAGCTTTTGACTCTTTCAAGGCACAAATGAGTTCTCCTTCTAGATTCACTTCAGCTTCATCCTCTTCTTCTTCTTGATCAACTATTCTCTTGCTTACAGAGGCACCTTCATGTATGACCATCTTGTGCTTTCCCTATTTACCTTCAAGCTATACAAATTTTTCAAAAGGAACTTGCTTTGATACCAATTGTTAAGCATAGGATATAATGAGAGGGGGGTGAATCAATATATCATATATGTTATAAAACTTTCCCTTAATCAAATTCCACTTAACCAAACATTCAAGATATGAAATAAAACTAAAATAATAAACACACCACAAGATAGAGAGAGACACTAGATATAACGTGGAAACCCAATGTGGGAAAAACCATAGAGAAAAATCTCAAGTATATGAATGAGCACCAACTCAAAAAATATTCAAAAGCACCAACTTGTAGGAGCACCAACCCCTTTACTGGGCACCAACATAGAAACTATTCATGATCACCAAGCCACACGAGCACCAACCCATAGGAACACCAACCCCTTTGCTAAGCACCAACATAGCAACAATTCATGAGCACCAACCCACAAGAGCACCAACCCCTTTGCTAAGCACCAACACAACAACAATTCATGAGCACCAACCCACAAGAGCACCAACCCCTTTGTGTATACCACACAACTATCTCTCAATGTTTCTATCTCAAAAAATGATAGTTCATTACAACATCTCTTTCCTCTCTCACCTTTACTCTTCTAAGCTAGGTATAACAAATACAAATCATATTCATCTCTCATAATGCTCTTCTAAGCTAGATATTATAATATCAAATCAAAATCTATCTTCCATATTACAAATGGCTTCTCAAGACTTTATTTATAGATTTTCAAATGACCTTTGGCCTTCCCCCTTTGTGACCCTTCAATCCTCATGAAAAATGGCACCAAACTTGCATGACCCTTCATATCCTTGCCTTTGAAAAGTCATGTGGTGACCCTTCATGAGAAAAAACGTCCTTCTCTCTTTTGTCTTTACCTTGGTGACTTTTCATATTCCTTAAAGTGTTCCTTCATGAGAAATTGTACCCTTCCTCTTTTGTCTTCACTTGGTGACTCTTGGAATTCCCCAAGATGACTCTTTATGGGAAAATGCATCCCATTCTTATTTTGTCTTTACCCCATGACTCTTTGACTTCTCCATGGGCCCTTCTTTTGTCTTATATGCAACCAACAATATATTCAATAAATATTAACACACATTATCCAAGATATATCTATTACAAACATTATTAAATGCAATGGGGCCTTTATCACCAATAATGCTAGACCTTTGACATCAATGACAATATTTCCAACACAACCATTGGTTTGACCAATCAAGCTAGAAACCCATGAAAACCATTCTATTCTACTTGGTCTATGTAGATAAAGATGGTGTTCATGTCCCTTAATTTATTAAGAAATTTTCATAGATCTTATGGGACCAATCCACAAATAAATGCCCATGGATTAAATTTGACTTAGTGTACCTCCTTTGGCTAAGAGCTTGGGTCTCCATTATCTCTCTTTCATATGGTTTGAGCACAAACTGGAAGTGTTATCCAAGCCTACCAATGAGCTCAAGGGGAAGGTAGGTCAGTTTTGAGTTCTCCAAGCACTAAAACACTACTTATTTCTTAAATTTCCATTATTTACTTCCCTTTGTAGATATTTGACTCCACCTAAGTTAGTCTGTACTGTATAGATCTGTACCATTTAGAAAACCACTAAATCCTACATTTTATCTTATTTCAAACTAAAATACATCATTATTAGGTATAATGGATGGAAATTAGGAGTCATGTGATGTTTTAAGGCTTATAGTATAAGTTAGGGAAGTTGAAACGACATAAATGACATGTGTGGGGCCCATTAGAGAGTATTTAAGCATTGAATTTGGTGTGAATGGGATAAATGGTATATGAAATGCCTTAGTGGTGGCCTAATTAATTTTATGAAGGCTATTGAAGGCATTAGAGGTGGATAAGTTTCCCATCAAGGTCAAATTAATATTCATTATGATAAAAAAATATTGATTTTGGCACACACTCATGACCTTAAAAAGATATATCAAATGAATATCATGCTAACATTTGTGGATAGAATTTTAGAACCTAAAAAATAATTCAATAGGACCCAAATATAATTCATGATGTTCTCTCAAACTTGAAAATGGATCATACCTTATACGCTTTGGTAAATTAGAGATGTTTCATGATTTTTCACTAGGATATCTTGTCAACTTACCTCCACCATGGCACCATTTGAATATTTAAGCTCCATAAAATTGAATAAGGACCTCTATACATATTAAAAAATCGTGAAAACACTTATCTCAAGTTAAAACAAAGGTATGGAGGGTTATCAAGCAATGTTATATCATGGTAATATAGTGAATAGTTTGAACAACCCAATTCTCATAAGATGAATAGAAACCATGAGGAGTAAATGACCATGAATATTAACCATTAGGACTTTAATTTGAACCCTTTCTAGGTCTGAGCCTAGAAAGTGATCAACAAGAATCAAGGGGGATGTCCAAAAATATGTGGTTGAATACATGGTATGTCAACACAACCAAGGTGAAACCATTAAGAAGCCAATCATTTTGTTGCCTTTATCCATCCCTAGCCAATGTTGGGAAGAGGTTTCCATGGATTTAATTACTAGGTTACCACAATCTAAGGGTAAAAATTTTATCATGGTAGTTGTGGATCGAATCACCAAGTATAATCTTTTTTTTCCTTATCATATCCATTTTTTTCTAGTACATTAGCTTATAGTTTTCTCAATATAGTTCAAAAATTTCATGGTACACCAAAGATCATTATGAGTGATCAATATCCCATATTTACTAATTTATTTTGGATTGAATTATGTCCATGTTTGGGTACCCAATTAGATCATACCTCATCCTATCATCCTCAATATGATGGATAAATAAAGGCAATCAACAAATGACTATAAGGGTGTCTTCATTTTTTGTTTCTGACAAATAGGGCAAATGGGTTCATTGGTTACCACTTGTTGAATGGTGGTATAACACTTCTTTTCACACTTCTTCCAAAATATCTCCCATTATGTCATTATATGGATATCACCCCCATCAATCACTTCCTCCTTGATGGTGCATCCCAAGTTTCAAGCTATTGAGGAAAAAATTCACCATCAACAAGAGGTACTAGTTAGTTTCTAAGAGATTTTAACAATAACACAAATTAGAATGAAGCAGAAAGTAGATCAACATCGTAGTGAATGGCATTTTGATATAGGTGAATGGGTCTTAATGAATTTTAAACCATATAAGAATATGTATCTAAATCAATATAAAAAATATAATAAGTTATCACCTAAATATTATGGCCCTTATTAGACATTGTATAAAATTGGTACTGTGGCTTACAATTTAGAATTGCCCTTGTCCACTTGCATACATTTAGTTTTACATGTATCTTGATTAAAAAATTAATTGGACACATAGTTTATAATTAGACTAATTTACATAAATTAGATGAATAAGGTTAATTAATTTTGGATCGTAAAGAGATCCTTCACATATGCACTAAGTAACTACAAAGTAGAGAAATTAAGAAGTATTTGTTCAAATGGAATAACCTACATTCTGAAGATGTAACATGGGTGGATGAAGCATTCCTATATAAAAATCTTATTTTGAATCAACATTAATGAAAATGTTTTCCTAAATTGGAAGGAAATGTTATACCCTTAACCTAAAGTGCAACTAGGGATATGTGTTGCCAAATTATGGCTTACATACCTTCATATTATCTTATTGGATTTATCGATATTCTTGATATGGTCAGCCTATGGAATAACCATGGATAATTAGAGTATATATAGGAGGTAGTGGTTATTGTTTTATCATCACATTGATAATTCAATTCTTATTGCATTATTTTGGAGGTTTTCCCCTCAAAGTGGCTAAGTCATAATATTCAAGTAATCGACTCTTTTACCTTTGGTTTTATGGATTTACCTATTATGTTCCTAATTCTGTGATATATTATTATATTATTGATAATCATCTAAGTAATTTCATTATATAGAGGCTATTTCAATAAAAGCAATGATCTTAATACTATCATGTTTGGCCTTCCCTTTTAGTTCAGTTAAATAATAGGATCCATAAGAGGTAGAAGAGGGAGAAATAGAATGACAAGTCTTACCCTTAGAATTAATCTTCTTATTCTTATTATTTTCCTTGTCATGTTTAAGAAAAGTTTTTGTGAACAATTCAAATTTTAGTTAGGATTAGAAACCAAATATATATGGGGAGAAACTGATGTCTTCACACAAGATTATTAGATGACATATTCTTATCAAAATGCACCTTAGTCTTATGGAAGTTTCAAAACTTAGGAGGGTCATAGGGATACAAGGCTCACTATAATATTCAATTATTTTTAGTGGCCTTCTTTGAAGTCAATATTTTATTCATATTTATCCATTCTTCTTATCATTATTATATGATGGAGAATTGGTGACACCATCACCGATCACATTATAGTTGGGATCATGTGAAGAGGATAAATTTTGTGTAGTTACAAGACTAATGCCCACATGTACCTTAAAGACATTGATATTTAAATAATCATTAAAAAATTCATCATAAATGGTGATATCACACTTAAAGACCTTAAGGTAAACCTCCTACATAAATGCTTATGTGAACATGTCACAAATTTGATCATCTATAAACCACTTCTTGCACATGTGGACAACTAAATTCCATCTATGCATAAAGTCAAATTTTGAGTCACATTTGGCATGGACCTTGGAAGTGAGTGATTTCATGTGAAAATTAAATGGTCTATAGATATTAAAGTTTGAGATTAAATGATCTAGTAGGGATATTAAAAAAAAAAGGATAATCTAGTGAGGATTCATAGAAACACACCAAAGCCTTATCCCACAACATGTGAGCAAAGAGATTCAAAATCATGCCTTCATCATGATACTAATACATATATGGAATCATGAATTTTGTGATATGATTTGTGGGACTATCATCTTGAATCTTATTTAACTTTGGAATTTATGGGATTAGAGTGGGAAGAGGGATGGTATACACCCAAGGAGATAGAATATTCCTACATATATCCTCATAGGCATGGTTGATGGTGGGTTGATGATGAGCTCCTTGAGGATCCTTGTATGGATTATGAAGTTGCCTACATAAATAGGGATCATTATGACATTGGGAATGTGGGAAGTGATGTTTGGGTAGCTCCTAAGGTGGGTGATGCACATTACATGGATATTTTCACATATAATGATGAATGACCATGAAAAGGGGATCATTTTACATGGGGATGATGAGGCAAAAAAAATAGAGGAAGATTGGTCATTACAACCAAAATACCCACATGATTTTACACATATGAAAAGACAAGGGTCTACTTGATGGTGTTTATTCTTGTAATAGGCATCCTATTGATCTTTAGTCTATAGGTGGTAGTCAAAATCAATGCAATCATTTAAAACCCTAAAGGAAGGATTATGAAGATAGGAAGGTTCTACATAATATGGATTCTGAACCAAGTCTATGTGCTTTCATATATCAATGGGGATGATAAGGGTTATTATCATAAAGTTTTCTAATGGGAAGCTTTTATCATTATATAGTTAAATGAGGGGGGCCAAGGAATTGAGAAAAGCTAGATAGACACATCTTGGTCCAATTACCACACCAATAATCATGTAGGGAATGATTCTTAAATGCTTATCCAAGGTGTGAAATAACAAAGGATCCATTTTGGGGTTATGTTAGTTGTGTGTGATAAGAGAGAAATTTTTGGGTGAGGTGGGAGATAGAGATAACTAGATAACTCAGGGAACACCTCTAGAAGTGCTATTAGATGACCATGTAATAGAAAAATAATAAATAAAAAAGATTTAATTAAATACACTTTATATTACATAAAATAGAACACATTATCATTCTTGAAACACACAATGTCTTTACATTATATAATCCAGAGTTCACTCACACCTCTTATCTATCCCTAATATAATCTAATAGCAATTTTCAAACCTACTAGTCTCCATTGTCACAAGGTGGTTCTTGCTTTTTCCTATCTACCAACATTCTCCTCTTTTTCATTGATTTAAATTTGCTCTTATTTGTCTTGAGTCTACTTCTCTAGCTGAAATTTATCTTATTTTACTAATGGATTCTTCTTTCCTCCTTGGTATTTTCTTTCCCAAGCCCATATTTGAAATAATAACTTAGCCCAAGGTTAACTACCATGCCCTCCCCCATCATGCCACCATAACTCTATGTTAGGATACGTAGCCAACAAATTCACCTGTCGCTTATACTTGTAATATTAGTTTTGGTTCCTATGTCCATGTGGATATTTTTATTTGGGTCTTACCACCTTTTTAGGCATCACACATTGGCATGGTTATGACAAATAACATCTAATTTTTTGGTAATTATTTGTAAGGCAAGTGCACAAGTTGTGTGGTTCAAATTTTGTGCACCTCTCTACTAGTGGCCCTTAACTCACATTAAGCACACAATTTTGAAATTTCCTAGTACTTAGATAATTTTAAAGGTCAATATAAGGAGGGGGAGAGCTCATATGAGAACTAGTTGAGGCACTAAAACCATAATTAGCACAATATATATCTCTAGAGGAAGAATTATACCTAACCCTATGGGAAAAATAGTGTTCATCATTCAAATGAAGCTGTCTATGATAATAATTGATGATCATACATATCTTATTAGCCATAAAACATGAGAAGGGTTCATCATCACCCCTCATAGGTGAATTTTGAGTGGTCTGAAGTTATGAGGAGGCATCCTTAGATGGATAAAGCTTATAATAATAAAACGTTAAGTGAGTATATTGGTTATACAACTACCACTCTTGTTCTATGGGGAATTTGAGAGGGTCATGGTCTCTAGGATGGGGCATGTTAACCTTTTAGATCCTAAAGGCTCTATATTATTCGATTGTAATATATATTTATTCAAGAGTGAACTCAAGGGATGTAATTAAATGTGGTGTGAAGAGCATACCAAACATGGGAGATAAACCATAAATGTATTGAAACAAACATAAAAAGTAAACAAACTAAAGATAACTACCAAAGAACCAGTGGGATAAAGGACACCAAACCAAAACAAGGTCAAAAACCTAGAGAGGGAGTGAAAACATAGTTGAAAACAAATCCTTAAATCTTGTTTGAAACATAATGAATGATATGTGGGGGTGGTGAATCAATTAATTAAAACTTTCTTTCACATGTACTTCAACATTCCTTGAACCATCAAAGTAATACAAAGATATAATAATGCATAAAGAGTCATTCATATGAGCATAACACAAGAAAACACACATATGAGTGGGAAACCCTCAAGGGGAATAAAAATAAATCATACCTAAAAATTTAATATATTAATATAATCCAAAATGTCATAATTTAGTGAATCACCAACTCAACATGGAACACCAACCCCAACTAGCTAAGCACCAACCCAACTAGGCTTTAGCAAACAATAACTTATAAGGAGGAACTAACCCCCTAGATGAATCAACACCAGCTCAGACACCTAAAAAATATCATCACCTTTATAACATATTATTTATCATATAATATATGATGATCACCTTCTTCATTTCTCTCTTTTATCCCTCTCAAATTGCCTTATAGGTTTCTTCGCTCATCTATGTCTCTTCAAGACAGAATAGTTCATATGACATTGATATAAGTATAAAATACCCATATTATATCTTAATTATATTTTATATTCACACTTTTTATGGTTTATCATACCTCATTCATCTCTTATAAGTGTTATATCCTTTGTTTTCACTTGCTCTTCCTCTAACTAGTCAATTAGGCCTTATTCTTATACTAGGCTCTTTCTCATACACCTCTTGGTCAACAATACACACTTGAACACTTATATATATTTAACATAATAGGACTTATGAAATTCAAAAAACATTAATAAATCATTTCATTAGGTATACCATAGCTCAAATGGAATAAATCCTTTTTTAGGCCTTAAGAAGACCTAATTTTATTTAGGCCTTCATTAGTACACGCTACCCTTTGATCTTATTAGATCACTTTAAAAATTAATAATAGAAAAAAAACTTCATATTATAATAAAATAAACATATAATAATCTCATATTAGTTCCATGACACATTTTAGCTCCAATCACTACTTGAACATGCCATTAATAATGTTTACATTAGGCCTTCACACACACAAAAAGGTCTGTCTCGAAGAATTGAAGATAACACAAATTTTGGATAGATAAATATGAAAATAAAACATATAATTTTTTTTTAAAATAACGTAAAAATTAATAAATAGAATTAAAATTCATTACATATGGAAAAAGGACTAAAAAAATACTCCTATAACTTACTCAAAAATACCATTTTTCTTCAAAGACCAATCATGGTGACAATGAAATTCAACATATGTATGAACACTTTAATATCCTTATAATTCATGTATATGATCTTATTATATCATCATAAAATTATTATATATAAATAATACATGTTAAAATGGTAAATATTGGTGTTGCAACCCAATCTCATGACCTTACATCTCACTATCTCATCTGTATTAGACATGTCAACTTGTGAGAAACATTTTCACTATAATCACTAATCTATAAAACTTTTAAAAAACATGAAAATGTATTAAAATTCCTAAAAAATATATCCATACACTTATATTCATCCCTATTTTGTGATAACACATTCCTAATCATCTTTTCACTATTGCCTAGATTTTTCACTACTTCCATCATTAGGCCTATTAGTGACTAGCTAAATTGGATGACTAGTTTAGCATACTTGAGGGATAGAAATTATCTAGAAAAAACCATGGAAATAAAATAAACATCTCAAACTTATCCATCCAATTATTTTCATACTTTGACTTGGTTAACTCTGACTTCTATAGTAAATCTCTAAGAAACTAGCACTTTCTTGTAGGATCTACTCACACCCCTGAAATGTGATCACATTTGGAGGTGACTTAGAGAGTTGAATACAAAATAAAATATTTTATATATTAATTTTAGAAAATTATTGAATTTTTTTAACAATATATTCAACATCCAGTCACTATTAGGATTTGAGGAGGGTTTAAACATGTTTCCACTCTTAACAATCATTCATAAAGCATATCCCCTTAATCCATAAACTAATGACTATAATTTTAAGATAGGACCATTCCAATTATACCATGAATATATTATGTTCCCATTTAGAGTTTTGATGATCTAATGATCATAATAAAAACCTTCTCGAGTAGATAACCCTTCATTATGTGCACTCAAGAGACCTTATAACACATTTTCATGCATTATCCTTCCAAATTTGACCTAAAAATTCATGAAAAAACTTGAAACAACATAGATTACCTCTAAAGTTTCTTATATGATCTTATACACATTTAAATCTGATCATGACCCCTCATTAGGCCACACTCTCTCTTTACTTGCTTAGACATTAACCTACAAATCACATTATCCCTTGAAATTGACCTTCATACCTCTTTCCATGTGCTCTCCACCACTCTCACATACTCAAGAAAACTCATACATGATAAAACAATGTCATACATCCTTCATATGCCTTGACAATATATCATGATGCCTCATTGGGCCAAGCAAGGTCTAAAATAGGTCTAGCTGTAGACTTGACCTATAGGTCTTACCCTTTTAGGCTCACCTTGAGACTCACATGAATGTTTTAATGCCTCATATACATGATAAAATAACCTATTAAAAATTATCATGCCTGGGTGTATTCATATCACCAAGGCATCATTACCATTCATGCACAAGACTAGGCATGTTATGCACATAGCTTCTCAAGACACTTACTAGGCTCAAGAAATTTACAACTTTGACAACAAAGACCTTCCATAATAATCTTCACATCACTAATGTAGTCATAAGAACATATACCAATCATTTATTATACTCTCAAAATCATTACAACACTGATCAATATTCTCACTCATAGCTACATTCTTTAAAGACCTCATGACCACCTTTTTCAAGAACCTTTGACATAAATGACAACATCAATGCCAAGCCCCAACAACATGAATAATGCTAAAAAATATATACCTTTGTCATTAATGGAAAAACACACTACATATTTATCATTTTGATCTCCCCATTTTTGTCTTTATCCTCCTTTGACATAAATGACAAATTGATGTCTGCAACTCCTTAGATCACACTCTTTTCAACCAAAATGCTCAACACATAGGATTATAAGTTCATGAGACATAATACAAACATGTACCACCTATCTCCATGAATTCCTTCTTTTAAAAAATCACCTATTCTTGGATATAATGAGCATGATTATCTCCCCCTAAGTACTTAGCTTCTTTAATGATTTTTAAGGGTAGTAAGTACACCCAAATTATTATCTTAGGTGTTCAAATGTTACCTTTGGAAGTGGTTTAGTCAAGATGTCTACAATATGATCTTGTGTAGAAATATATTCAAGTCTAACACTTTTTTCACTTACCTCCTCTATTATAAAATAATACCTTATGGGAATGTGCTTGGTCTTTGAGTACATGAAATGGTTCTTTGAGATGCATATATCACTTGTATTATCACAAAATATAGGGTTAAGACCATTATACTCCATCTTATAGTATTTTAGGGTTTATTTCATCCATAGGACTTGAGTGTGACATGAATTTGCTACAATGTACTAAGCCTCACATGTGTATAATGATACTATACCTTGAGGGACCTTTTGAGTCCTGTCTCTCCTAAACTTCTTCCTCATTAACTTTTATAGCTTATTCTTCATTCTTGAAATCTAGATTCTCTAAAGTATCCTTTGACTATGAGTTTGATTTACTTATCTCATCAATATTCACATTGGTACTTTCCACTATATTCTATAACCTCTTATTATAAAATCTATAGGTTGAGCTCATTGATGAGTATCTTAAGAATATACCTTCATTAGATCTAGAATCAAACTTTCATAATTCTTAATCATCTATTTTGAAGAAATATTTAGTCCCAAACACTCTAAAGTGTTCCATATTAGTAAGTCTACCCTTGAATATTTTATAAAGACTCTTGTTTCCATTAGTACTTATCTATCCTTTATTCAAAACATAGACTGCAATGCTTACTACCTCTCTCTAATAACCATAAAATAATATACACTCATTTAGCATAACTATAGCCATCTCTTGAATTGTCCTATTCTTTCTTTCCACTACCCCATTCTACTGAGGTGTCTTAGATAATAAGAACTATCTCCTTATTCCATGAACCTCATATAAGTGATCACACTCAATTGACCAAAACTCTCCTCCTATATCATATCTTAGGCACTTGATCTTCCCATTCTTCTCATTCTTAACAAGATCCTTAAATTCCTTGAACTTATAAAGAGATTCTAAATTTTCTTTTAATAATTTAACCCAATTCATTCTTATGTAGTCATCTATGAGTAACATGAAAGATATCTCCTTAAATGCTTTGAATTATTATAGGTCCATAGATATAAATGTGTATTAACTCCAAGGATATTGTGGTAGAGTACTCCTTGGACTTGAACCTTCTTCTAGTCTTCTTACCATGAGGACAGGCCTTGCAAAGTATGTTTGTAGGTTTGTTAATCTTAGGTGTGTTATTCATAAACTTATTAGTTCTTATCTTGATTATATTGTCAACTTTAGGTGATGTAACCTTTTGTACCATAGATAAATTTAATCCATATTTCTCATAAATCATATTTTCTTCTTAATATCATTCAAGAAATATAGATTGTTCTCAGTGTTCTTAGCATTGACAATTAGCCTTCTTAATTTAGATCTCATTATCTCACACCCTCTATCATGAAATATTAGTGTGTGTCCTTGATTGCACATTTGACTTACACTAAATAGGTTATGTTTCAAACCTTCCACATATTTTTTTTTTTATGTTTTGGTCTTCCTATTGTCCAAACTCAAAACACCCTTACCAACTATACTAGTAGTTATCTTGTCTCTAAAACTCACTAGTCCTACATCATTCCTCTTTAATGAGATGAACTTATTTTTGTCTCCTATCACGTGGTTTTAGTTATATATATATATATATATATATATATATATAATTTCATGCCTTCATCTTGAATGTGAAAGGTAGTTTGAGATAACATATAGTCCTCTTTAGTATTTTGATCTTCCTTATCAAATATTCCATCTTGACTCTTGAGATCAATATGATCAGTCCTAAATTTCTTTAGATTCCATACCTATGTTTTATTCTTATCATGCATTCTAGGAGATTCATTATCTTGTTGAATCTTGAGGTACTTCTAACTTTACTAGAGAATAATCTTGAAATGTGTCCTATATTATGAGAAATGTAGAAAGTAACATTTATGTACTTACCTCTTTATTGATTACTCCTTTTCCCATGGTCCCATGATGACTAATCCTTTATTACATTAGGATACATAATTGGTCTTTTCTTGTTGGTACTCTTGACATGTTCTGACCTCTCATGCTCTCTCTCAAACTTTCTCATTTTTTCTATGAGATGATCATTCTCAACCTTCAAGGAATATAGCTTTGTATTCAACTAGTCATACTCAACTTCCTTTGACCTAAACCTTGTGTTGACACCTTCTAACTAACTCCTAAGATCCTTGATAGTCTTATTTTGATGATTCAAAACATCAAGGTCACTTATGAGCTCAACTTCCATGTCTACTTAAGTTGTTCCTTATTCATTGTCATAGTTGAATTATTCATCATAAATGTTATCTTATTCCTTTTCATCACAAGAAATCTTGTGCTTCTTAGGATCACCTTCAAGTTGTTATACTTGTTTAAAAAGACCAAGATCTGATACTAATTATTGTAAACATAATGACTAAGAGGGGGGTGAATCAATCACTTAAAACTTTATTTCACATGTATTTTTACATTCCTTAAACTATCAAATCAATACAAATATATATCAATGCATAAAGAGTCATTCACATGGGCATAACACAATGAAAAACACATATGGATATGAAACCATCAAGGGGAAGAAAACCCATTGATCCCTAAATATTGAATATAGTCATATAATATAAGAGATCACAACTGATTGAAACAACAATTCCACATGGAGTACCAACCCCAACTAGATAAGCACCCACCTATCTATACTTTAACAAGAACCAACTTGCAAGGAGGCACCAACTCCCTAGATTACTTAGCACTAACTCAGCCACCTAAAACCTTTGATTAAATTTAGAACACCTTATTAATTATATAATAGATAATTATCACCTTATTTAGTTCTTCTCTCTCTATTATGCCTCTCAAAATACCTTATAGGCTTCTTCACTTATCTATTTCTCTTCAAGATAGATTTGGTCATATGACCTTGATCTAAATCTATAATACCCCTATAATACCTTCATGATAGTTTCTATGCACCCTTATGATGTTATATAAATCTTCTTTTATCTCTTAAAATTAATATATCCTTTGATTTAACTCTCTCTTCCTCTAAATAGTCAATTAGGCCTTGTTATTATATTATACTCTTGCTTATACACCTCTTGGTCAGACATACACACTTGCCCACTTAGATATTCAACACAATATGCCTTATGACACATAAAAACATGAATCAATAATTAGGATATGCCAATAAATTAGACACATAATAAGATCATCTTAGTTCCATGACATGTTTTATCTCCAATCACCACTTGAAGCATGACATTAGTATTATTTACATTAGGCCTTCACACACACACACACATAAAGGTCTATCTTGAATAATTGAAGATAACATAAAGTTTGGAAACACAAACATGAAAATAAAATATATAAATAGAACCTAAAATACATTAAAAAATTCATCAAGAGAATTATACTTCATTACATAGGGCAAAAGGACTCAAAAACACTCCTACAACTTGCTCACTTAGAACTACTAGTTTTCCTCAAAGACTAGTCATGGTGACAGTGATCTTTAACACTTGTATGACCACTTTTAGAGCCTTATAATACATGTATATGACATTATGATATAATTATACAATTATTATATAAAAACATGTTTTAATGGTAAATATTTTCTCTATAGACCAATCTCATGACCTTACATCTCACTGTCTCAACTGTACTAGACAGGTCAACTTGTGAGCAATTTTTAAACTATAATCACTAACCTACAAAACTTATAAAAAACATGAAAATATATTAAAATTATTGAAAAATATCTTCATTCACTTTTATTCATCCCCATTTCATGATAATACATTCCTAATCATCTTCTCATTATTGCCTTGGGTTTTCACTCTACCATTAGGCATATTAATGATTGGTTAACATGGACGACTAGTTTAGCATACCTGAGGAATAAAAATATAAAAAAAATACCATGGAAATAAAATAAAAGTATTGACATTCTCTATATAATGACTTTCATACTTTGACTTGGTTAACCTTGATTGTTACAACAAATATTCTAGAAACTAGCACTTTTCTATATGATCTACTCACACACCTGACAACTCAATCACACTAGGAGGTGCTTGGGAGAGTTAAATACAATATCCAATAGTTTTTATAGTCATTTTAGAACATTATGATATTTTTTTAACCATATACTAAACATTGGGTCACTATTAGGGTTTTAAGAGGGTTTAAACCTATTTCCACTCTTAATGATCATTCATAAAGCATAGCCTCTTAATCTAGAAACCAATGCCTAAAATTTTTAGCTAGAACCCTTACCCTTATACCATGAATATATTATGTTCCCATGCATAGGTTTGATTATTTAATGAGCATAATAAAAACCTTCTCAAGTAGATAAACCTTCATTCTATGCACTTGAGAGACCTTAAAACACATTTTCATGCCTTATCTTTCCAAATTTGACCTAAAACTTCATGAAAAAACTTGAAACAACATAACTTGCCTTTGATAATGCTTATATGAGCTTAAACACCCTGAAATATGATCATTAACCCTTATTAATCTGCACTCTCTATCTTTACTTGCTTAGACCTTGACCTACAAATCACATTAGGCCTTGAAACTGACCTTCATGCCTCTTTCCATGTGTTATCCACCACTCTCACATACTCAAGAAACCTCATACATGATTAAATAGTGACATAAATAGTTCATATACCTTGACAATAGATCATGATGTTAAAGGTATAATCATTAAGAGGGGGGGTGAATTAGTAATATAAGATAATCCAATTCAATTCCTAATTTTTAAACATTCAACATACATCAACTTGATCAAGCCACATAAACATGAAAGCACATACATATAAATCATACATCACATGAACACATCACATATGTGGGAATCCCTCTTTGGGGATAAAACTAATAAAACCTTAAAAGATGGATTATAGTCCTATAAAAAAATATCCAACATTTAGACCAACACCAACTGATCAAGGAAAACCCACTCCTTAATCTAGTCAAGCACCCACTTGACCTTTAGCTAGATCCAACTATAAAGGAGGCTACAACCCCCTAGGAAACCAAGAAAAAACTCAATTACCTTAATCTAATATCCACCTTTTATCTAATTTATTCTACACTTGATGATGGACTTCTCCTACACTCTTTCCATTTTACACTCTCACAAACTTATACACACAACCAATGCATCCAAAACACCCATTTGGATCACTCTTCACTTTTAAGCATATACATAATAAAAAAACCTACAATAGATCTATCATAACATCAACAACATCATCTTTAGGTCAAACACACATTCTTCAAGTTTCTTAGCTATTTAATCCATCCACTAAGCACACTCACTCAAATGACTTCTTCTAGGCGTATTAGGTCTAATGACCTATGTGTTCACATTTATCAAAATGATCAGATAAACATGTCTAATCATATTTTCTCTATAATGGTCCTCACAAGTCTAGAAACCATTATATTGAACTTAACTATTTATAGAGGCTTCATGCATATCAACATCTAGGCCAACCATTATACTTGTTTTAACCCTTAAGATATATAACAAGCTAACACATAAATCAATACCATCATCACTAGTTGGACATAGCATTTATGGGTCACACTTAAGTAGTTATGCCTTTCAATTAGGCCTTAGTATCCCATATAGGTCTCATGGAGACCTATTCACCCATTTAGCACTCTATTGAGTAAATTAAGAACATACGATCACTTTAAATTACATAGGTCCACTCCATATTATCTCTAATACATATTTAGGTGATTGATCCCACTAAAACATTCTTCTACTAAAGCATAATTTTCTCAAACAATAACTTTTTACACTGTAGCACCATGAATAAATAAACAGTCAATTTTGAAGCTCAAAAACTTTGACTGTATAATCATTCAAACCTTATAATTACATTTTATGTATGTTTCTTGAATTCTTATACAAATTTTTCTCTTACACCATGATCAAATTATGTATATATCAGAAGTTATATCCCAAAAACTATAGACTATTTTTTCCTCACAAATTCAAATATTGAAATTCCAATGATCACTGAACAACTGTTAAACATTGGTCATGTTGACCTCATCTCATGTACCCTATAAATATTTACCACATTTTCACTATCAATCTTTGTGGATCAGCCTGGTCATTACCTTGTAACTCTCACCATTGATCTAAGTTCTGATCTCATGTGATTATGTCATTTGGTAGCCCCACATGCCTTCTACACATTTAACTCATTGACTTTAATGCACATTATTGATCTTCTAACTACATAATCATATGCTCACTATTGATATTTTGTCCAAGCTCCATGAATGTGACACATGTCACTAACACATTCATTCTTTTAAAAATTGACTTTCACATGCATCATTGGATTAAGATCTATGTTTTAATGCACAACATTAGATATACTAACTATATGACCTAAGAATTCAATATAGTTTAACTTAATAGTCTCTGGCCCATCATAGTCTACAAGTACAACTTTGAAGATTTATATCTCAATCTAAAAAACACTTCAAGACTTTAAATCTTCAAGGCATGTTCTTAACACTATAGACAACATCACCATGAAAATATTTAACCTTGTTTGACTTAATGATTACCTAAAATAAATGAATAAAATTATTTGTTCATTCTTTTTTACATGATGGTCTATGATAATATAGCTTCTATTATGCTATAATATGCAAGTTCCTCATTCCAAATGATCAAATAACATATTAGGACTTCATCAAGACATCTACAGATGCCTCAAAACTTATTCTTTGTCCTTACATACTTGTATATGTGCCATATCATTCCAAACCATAAATATGATAACTTTGTCATTAATGCATTAGTAAAACATGCTCTCTTTAACATCAATGACCATACTCAACACGTGATGCTTTATTAGGCCAAGTGATGAGGCCATCAATTGCCTTATTTTATAACCTCATCCATACCTAGTATATATCTTTTTTATATAAATCCCCATAACCATCCATGACTCATAAAAATGAATGAATGAATTTATGATTTTATATGTTCATTGACTAACATACATACATACATACATGCATACATACATACATACATACGTGTGTGTGTGTGTGTGTGTGTGTGTGTGTGTGTGTGTGTGTGTTATGTTATATATTAATGATGATTTTTATTTTATTAGATTATACTTGTGAAAATTTATTTAAAAAACATTTGAAGGGTAACATAAGGCTACAATACTCTTGTTTGGGTGCAACACTTATAGATAATCCCATAGTAATTGTTGGTTTTCACTTACAGGTTACTTATAGCCACTACTAACTTCCATCGCAAGTTGCTCATAGCAATTGTTGGCTTCCACCTACAAGTTGCCTATAGCCACTATTTGTTTCCACCTACACATTTACCATAGTAACTATTAGCTTCTACCTACAAATTACCCATAGTAATTGTAGGATGCCTATAGAAACTATAGGCTTTCACCTATAAGGAGCCCATAGCCACTACATAGAATAAAACTATTATTGTCATAAGATCTTAAGGGCACTTCTAATTATCTTAGGAATTGAGTGGATGATTGAAGAGGATCCTCCATAGCTATTGTACAGACTCCCCACATGCAAAAAATCTTGGATATGTAGCCAAAGATGAGAAAGACAAGGAAAATGGAAAGGAGACAAAAAGAAGTAAAACAAAAAAAATAGTATACATTGTCCTTAACCTAGTAATGCCTAAAACAAGCAACTTCAGTTACTAATCATCTGAAGGTTGACTAGGGAAGTTTCTAAAGTATTTTTACTTTTCCTAGTTTAGTATTTTTGGTTAAAGCTAATAAATTGCCTTTTATATTTAATGATAGAACCCAGATTAGATTAGGAGTTGGATAGATGATAATAAAGTGGTAGAATTATATAAGTCATTGAATTCTAAATATTATAATCTATTGTAGCAATCTTTAATTACTACATATCTAAATAATAAGAATGTTTATTCTATAAGAAGCTTTTCAAGTCTCTTAGAGAAGGATTGGAATTTATTTATATATGAGGAAGGGCCCCCTCAGAAGGAGTTATAGTGAAGATCTTAACCCTCTTTAGTTTAAGTGTTTTGTGTAAGTTCATTTTATTATTATTTTGATTACAAAAAGTGTGATGCATGTGTGATTCATAAGTGTGAAGTATTTCTATATTTATATTATAATAAATTCATAGTATAACTATTTGGTGAATTTAGTATAAGTTCATTGTATTAAAACTAGTAAATCAAGTTAATCTATGAATCAATAATGCATATATAGTGTTAATATCCTTGAAAATCATAAAGACCTTGGGTTGACAATTAATGTTAATCAAACTCAAGAATCTATAAATTAACTAGGTAATAAATTTGCACAAAATTTTTGTGTCATTACCAAGGAGGGTGTCAATTATTATTTTCTAGATCAATTATTACTTTTCAAAATTGATTAATACACTATCCTACCTAGCCAGGCAAGTTGAGTGAGGACACTATTATGTCTTATGCCAGATGTCTATGTTCTTAGATGTTGATGGTGCACAACATTTTTGATGTACTATCCTACCTAGTCATGCAAGTTGAGTAAGGGTATTATGATGTATTATTCTAGATGTCTAAGTTCCTAGATGTTGATGGCGTATAACTTTAAATGCTTCTTTGCAAACTTGTGATTTACTTAGTTAATGGTTTTCTTTAGAATTTACTTTCCTGCAAGAGTGATTTACTTTCTACAAAGTGTGCCTTTCATTTTCTAATTTATAGAGTAATTTTCCCACTTTCAATAGATAGCTTTAGTACTTTCTAAAAATAAAATTTCAATTCTAGTCATTTTTATTTCCACACTCCTTTATTTATCTACATTTTTTTTGCTTATTCTAAAAAACCCCATGGAACACATGAAAAACACACTAACCCTATGCAGGAAGGGATAAGATAGCTGAAAGAGTGGCACAACATTTATGTAAAGAAAAAGATATTTTTAAGGGATATTCCTACCAAACAAACCACAAGTTGCTATCAAAAAATAACCACAAATACCTAAAACAAGTAAGAGTCTTGTTGAAAAATACACCATAAGACAAAAGAATCTTGAAGAAGGGAACATTAAAAACCAAAAGAGGAAGCTTATAGAAGAAGTATTATTGGCTTTGAAAAATAAAATAGAAGTGGAGAAAGAATTAGCTAAGTTGGTAAGAAGAAATGAGAGAGAACTTCATGAACCAAACACTCAAGAAAGTAACATTAGAACAACATTCCAATAAGGATTTCTTGAACAAATCAATGAAAGCTCAGGAGAATCTTCAAATTTCTCATCTAGTAAAAAGACCTCAGATTAATAGATAAATGTTTACTATCATGCTGATGAAGGGACTAATACAAAATTTGAAGACATGAACTTGAGTACCTTTGGTATCCATATCACAATAAAATCCATCATGAATGGAGGAAACATTGTGGATGACAACAAGACTCCAGACATAGTTGCTTTTAAATTTCCTATTCTAGATGCAACATGTGTAACACAAATAAAAAATATTCCACCCTCTACCTTATCCAATTTTATAGGTACATTATTAGAATATTGAGACACATTCTTATTCAAATTTTATATCCTATGTATAATCTATGATTATAGGTATGATACACAAAAATTAAAACTTTTTCTTGCCACCCTCAAAGACTTAACACTTTGTTGGTTCAGGAGACTGGGTATTAATTTAGTCCACACTTGGGAGGACATGGAAAATAAATTTCTAGCTAAGTATCATGAATATGGATGAATAAGAAATTATATAAAAAATGACATTTTTAGGATGACTCAAGAAGAGGATGAATATTTGGAATATTATGTTAAATGATTCATGTTCAGTGTACAAAAATTTAAGAAAAGTACACTAGGAGAAGAGCATTTAAAAATCATCTTCTTGAAAGGAGTTAGAGAAGATTGTCTAGAAGCCTTTGACATAATGAGTGGGGGAGATATCTCCCACTTATCATTTGTAGACATCAAAGAGTTGAGAAAAAATTATTCCAGGTCTACCATTAATAAAGTCAAGGGCAACAAGATTCTACTGACAACTGTAGGTGGCCTATCAAAATGTAAAGTAAGTAACCTATTATAAGACATGAAATAAGATATCATTAATTACTTGGCCACTTAAGTGGATAGCCTACATTAAAGGCAAAATAAAATAAACTTAGATCAAGCTTTGACCATTTATTATCTAAATTGTATGAAGAAGATAAATTGTAGGTGTCATGAGGTTTAGGCTAAAGTAGCTAAATCATAGATGAAAAAATAGAAACAATAGAGGTACATGATTTAGGAGGAGATGGGGAATAGATTTTCTATATTTCACAAAGAACACCATGGGTTCAATTACCATCGTATCTAGGTATAGGACAAAATCCACCTTTTTCAAATTCCACCTCTTTTAATTCAAAATTTGTAAATACTTCTCCCAATTGGACTAGTCCATAGATGAACGTCCCACCTCTTAATTTCAAATGGCATCCACATTAGATAAGCTACCTCACCACCTCCTAACAACCTCCATAAAATATATCCCCACCTTAGATACAAGTTTGGCAACCACCCCAAGGCCCATCCTTCATAAACTAGTGGTAGTAGCCCCAGAGACCTAATCAACCTTGAGGAAACCATCAAGGAGGATTCCCTCCATAAAAACAACAACCTCCTACTCTTATTCCCAGTATATAAACTACACCCAAGTCTAACCAATTCCCTACCCAAGCCATGTAGAATCTTATAAATAAGTTAGTGGAATTGACATCTAGTACTAAACCTGCTTAGTACCCAACATACACAATGGACATCCATGAAGTTCACCTATGTTCAAGAAGAGTTATACCACCCCCAGCTCCACCCATAATAATGTAATTAGATTAGGAAAATATAGAAGTGCTAACCCACCCTCACCACCACAAGAACTCTCTAAACTAGTAAAGAAAGCTATTGATGAAACAACCCCATGATTTCTAGAATGTCTTAGCCTTCATCATCATGTAATTGAGCCTAAATTTGATTTCATAGGATAACTCAAGAATATTTGTGTTAAAATTCCTATATTTCAAGACATAAAGGATGTACCCATATATTCCAAAGTTATTAAAGACTTATGTCTATGTAAACCTAGAAGGAAGAAGAAGGATCCTAATATAGTGTATGTGATTAGCTAACTGGTAGACATTATACTAAAAAACACCTTTCCAAAGAAATATTTATATCCATGATGCCCAATAGTAAAAGTCTAGTTCCATGACTATCATATGTCTAATACATTGATAGACTTGGTTTCTAAAATAAATATAATGACAATGGAAACCATGAATAAACTATAGTTAAATAATATGTGTCCCACATCTACAATGTTGTAAATATCTGATAGGTCTATAGTCTGACCAAAAGTAGTCATTGAAGATCTTATCATTACTATAGATTCTTGGGAATATCCTACAAATTTCATTATGCTACAACCAAAGTCTAATTTAGGTGGATACCGTATTAAATTTGGATGACATTGGATTTCCATTGTTGATGTCTTCATCAGCTACAAATTAGGTAACATGTTGATATCCAATGGTAACCACACTAAGAAGTTGATCCTATATCCTCCAACATAGTCAACCTTAGCATCAGAGCATACATTATGGGTTGAAGAAGATGAAGTAGACCAACCTTCTTGGATTACTTTATTTACCATAGACCATGCATGCACCTTAGCTGATCAAGAAGAATATACAATTATCTCCAATGTTCTCTAGAATAATTACCAAACTCATTCTATATATCTCAACCACCTATAATGTGTTGAGTGCCTATTTTATAGCTTCTAAGAAGAATATAATTCTAATGCATTTGTATAGGAAATATTCCACTGGCTACTACCCCATAGCTATAGCCAAACCAAATACATTAGCAATATATAAATTATAAAATCACTTTCACTAAAAATTGAAATCTTTCCAATAAAAACATTGCTTATTAATGGCAAGTTGGAGTCAAATGAGGAAAAGTGCCTAGTCAACATGTTACAGTTAAAACAATTTGATTTTTCATGGGATTATGAGGATATGTAAAGAATCAGCTCAAAAGCATGTACACTTCATATCTACATAAAATAAAAATTCCAACCAATCAAACATCCACAACATCAGATGGATCTAACTCTTAGAGAGATAGTCAAAGTGGAATTATAGAAACTCCTGACTACTGAATTTATATATCCCATCTCAGATAGTGAATGGGTTTCACCATTGGTAATTATACCAAACAAAAATAGAGAATGGTATGTATGCATAGATTAAAGGGGACTTAATATAATAACCATAAATAATCACTTTCCTCTACCATTCATTGATCAGGGATTGGATACATTATTAGGAAAGAAATATTTTACCTTTCTAGATGGATTTAGTGGTTACAACCAGATTAGAATTACTCTTGAGGACCAAGAGAATACCACCTTCACTTGTTCGTGGAGTACTTATGCTTATGTTGTATTACCTTTTGGGATATGTAATTCTCTTGCAACATTCCAAAGGGTTATCCTATGTATCTTTATAGATATTAACAATGAATATGTAAAAATCTATATGGATGACTTCAATATTTATGGAGAAAAATTTGATGAATGTCTGAAGAACCTAGAGAAAGTTATACAATTCTATCAAGAGCACCATTTGTATTTAATTCATGATAAATGCTACATGCTTATGATAGAAGGCATTATCTTAGGCCACCATGTATTTGTTAAAGGAATTTATGTTGACCCTATAAAATTTAACATCATAAAATACCTACCTATTACTTAGAAACAAAAAGATGTCAAGAGTTTTTAGGACATGCTAGTTACTACAAGATATTTATCAATAATTTCAGCAAAGTAGCAACACCATTATTCACTCTCTTGACTAAAGATGTTGAATTCATATGAACTCCTACTTGTGATACAAACTTCAAACAATTGAAGGAATTATTGACCACCACCCCTATTTTGCATGGTCCTAATTAGAAGCTTCCCTTCCATATTCACACAAATGATTTAGATACTACCTTAGGAGCTATGTTAGGCCAAAAACAAGAATCACTCAATTTATGTTATATATTTTATAAGTAAAAACCTACAATAGTAGAATTAAATTAAACAATCACTAAAAAAGAGTTCTTGGTAGTAGTCTATGTTATCAATAAGTTCCATCACTACATAATAGGGTATCAAGTCTTTATTCATACAGACCATGTAGCCATTAGGTACCTTATGAACAAACCAACTATCCTAGGTAGAGTGATAAGATGGCTGCTCTTATTATAAGAATTTTATTTGACTATTGTAGATAAGCTTGGTAAGGACAATGTCATGGATGAATTACTATCATGAATATAATCTCCTCAAGAAGATACCATAGTGGATGACTCATTTATAGATGAGCACTTATTCTCCCTCACCATTACCACACCTTGGTATGATGATATTGATAACTACCCTGTAACAGGCTTACTTCCACAACACTTTCTCCCTAAACAAAAAAGAGATTTGATTTAGAAAAGTGGTAGGTATCCATGGCTATCTAGATTCTTTTTCTATATTGAGCTTGACTCCATCATTAGAAGATGTATTAGATAAGAAAAAGTTCTAGATATCCTCAAAGCCTAGCATGATGAACCCTATGAAGGGAACTTTAGAACCAAGCGTACAATGGTAAAAATCTTAAATATATGATATTATTGGCCCTCACTCCATAAAAATGAAATAAAGTATACTATTCATTGTGATAGATGTTAGCATATGGGGAAACCCACATGTTCAAATAAGATTCATTTATAGCCTCAAATGGTGCTTGAACCATTTGAAAAATAGGGCCTAGACTTTATAAAAATTTTTGATCTAAAATCCAACAACAAAGACTACATGCTTATATGTAACGACTATCTCACTATATGGGTGGAAGTAAAATATCTTACACACACTAGGGATGAGAAGGTGGTATCTTTCCTCTATGAATAAATATTCACAAGATATGATGTGCCACAAGAAATAGTCATTGATTAAGGACCCTAATTCACTGCTAGTTTAATTACTACCTTGGTCTAACAATATGAGATTAGGCATAATAAATAAACTCCATATCATCCATAGTCTAATGGATAGGTAGAAGTCACCAACAAGGAGTTATAATATATTTTGACCAATACTATTAGTATGTCCTATAAGGATTGAGAGGCTAGACTTCTTGAAGCTATTTGAACTTACATAATCACATGGAAGACCACTATAGACTTCACCCCATATGATTTGGTCTATGGGAAGAAACCTATCTTGTAAATTGAATTTGATTACAAGACCTTATGGACATCACTAGAACTTGGGATGGATATCTCTGAAGAACAGAAAGAAAGACTTATGAAATTGAATGCCTTAGATGAATATAGATAATAGGCATTGTAGAATTCAAAAATTGTATAGTAGTAATGGATTAGATGACATGATAGGTACATTATGACCAGATAATTTAATGTAGGAGATTAGTCCCTTCTTTTTGATTTAAAATACAAGGATCAAAAGGGCAAACTCCAGCCCAGATGACTTGGCTTATTTGAGATTGAACATGTTTATGAAAATGGATCAGTGTAACTCCAAACCATTAATCTAGTAAGATTCCATCTACTGGTTAATGTTCATAGATTAAAGTTGTATAAAAATATACTCACTCAAGAGGAGTTTATGAAGCACATATTCAAACAATTACAAAATGGATACAATGATGTACTAGATTAGCATGATGTCTCACCAAACAAAGGGAGAACTAACCATCACATAGATGAAGGAGAGGAGGACATCTTGACCCTCTTATGGTATGAAGGATGAGACCTTAAAATGGTCCTTTACTATTCACCCTCATAGTTGACTTGATAAGGACCTAGAACAAACATTCTACTATAGGTAGTAGTTAGAGTAAAAATAAAAAGAAAAAACCAATAATGAAAACCCTTTTTCGACATTTTTGGTAGTTTTTGGGTAGAAAACCAGCTTGTTGTCTACTTAGAACTATAAAATGGGCTTAAATAGAAAACCATCTTGTTGGATATTTAGGGGTAAAAACCAAAATGCAAAAAAAAAATCATTCTGAGAAAAACTTTTCATCTTCCTCCAGTTTCCATGGGCTATTATGTAGCTACTATAGGCACCTCCTTTATCATTGATATAGGTACCTTTATCAATGAAGGTATTCCTTCAGTTGTTATAGGATATGTTCTAACTAGTAAGAACACCTTCCCCACAATTAGGCATAACTTTATAGTTACTATGGGCTTCACCTATAGTTTTTATAGGTACATCTTAACACCTATATACACCTCTCTAGTGCATGTAGGTTAGTTCTTCACAAACCATAAGCTATAACCTTGGCTATGATATTTTGATCTATTCATAGAAGACACCAAATAAGCTATAGGATAAGTGAATGAGGCTTAGAGTATAATAGTTAAAACAGTGCTTAGGTATACCCTTGAATAACAAGTTAAGAGCCACAATAAAGAAATACACTTTCAATCTCCATTTGAAGTGTTGCAGACCAAAATTTATGGCTACAAAGACACACATGAACCACTTTATCTTTTGGTCATTTTATGGAGATGATTTCACTCTATCACATAGTAATATCTAGGTTTTTTGGGATCACAGGTCCAAAGTTTGAAAATGCTACCAGTTGTTAAAGGAAAAATTTACTAGGCACATAATCCATAGGGATTAACAAAACATATAGACAAATCCTTAGCAAAGTCATGAAAAGGAAGATCACACAATAAAAACACCCTCAACTTCCCTCTTACATGTTCATGTAACACCTAAATTGGATAACCCAAAGATCCATAGTGACCACCTTGTGGTAGGAAGACAATAATCTCTCATCCAATTACAAGACCCTTTTATGTAGGTTGTCATGATTACATGTAGGTTGCTGAGGGCATCATGAAAGGATAACATATTGTGATCTCATGATTACTCAAGAGGACCAATTTAGTCAAGCTATAAATACCAATAAATCACTGCATTCTAGAAACCACTCACATGCAAATACTCACATACAAATCCCCTATATAACCCTAGGCAAATTGTTAAAAAGGTACATTGTATATTTCGGTAATATAAAAGCATTTTTTTAAATTATTAATATATCATGTATTATATTGAAAATAATATTTAATAATTAAAAATTCATTCATTAAGTCTTTTCTCCACTCATATTCATACCCTCATCATGACTTTGTCCTCTCTCTTTTTTGTCCTAATCATTCCACATCACTTGGGAACAAGTAACACCTCATGTGGGAGGGATAGAATGATATGATAAATCAATCCCACACACTTTAGGATAGTTTATACATGCATATTGAATGCCCATGATGACACCATATGATAAATAGGGAAAATAATAACTTTTATTATTTTCACTTATGAGTACAACCCATTCAAATAATGCTAAAGCATGACATTACCTATAACCTAAAACTTACAACCACAAAATACCATTATTGAAAAAAACCTACTTTTCTATAGGTAAAACTTTATAAATCAAACTAAGTGTGTTGATAATTATTAGTTGAAAGGGTCATTAGAAATCTAAACCTAACCAGAATGTGAGGGTCAGTTGTGATATGGGAACCCATAGATAATATACAACTTCAAAGAGACCTAACCAACTGGGCTATCTTCAACAGAGTTAGATGGAATACTTATTTTGAGAAATTATAACATTTATTATAACCCATTTCTATAGAATTTTTAGGGTCCTTTATATGAAATTAACCTACTTACTGTACATAACATTACATTTCTAGTCACTAAAAAAGTAGTAATCCAGGTAATTGGGCTACCAAGTATAAGAGAAAATTGGCAAGACAAACCCAATGGTCAAGAAGTCAAACAATAGTTATATTAGGGAGATGAAAGACTCATATTAAAGAAAGGTGGTATAGAGAGACTTATCCTACCTACAACTTGGAGGGAGGCAGCCTCATACATCATCAAATATACGACCTATGAAGGAAAGTACTCTCTAGTTTAAATGTTTGAATTACTTAAGGCATGATAGAACCATTAATATTTAAAATCACCTATGTAACATTATAAAAAATATGTCCAAATAATATCATAAGGGGATTGAGATAGCCTTGTCTCATCATTGCCTAATATGGTTGAGAATTAAACATAGAATAAACACTATTAGACTTGACCTCAATTGGGAACAATTTATAACCCTAAGGAATGGTGAACCTTGGAAAAAAGAGGAAAATAATGAGGAGGAATATCTTGAATATTAGGCCCAATAGACTACACAATAAGGTAATACAAGCACTAGTGCTACTAGACAACTTGTAGCCACTAAAGGTTCATCTAAAACTGCTACAAGTAGAAGGAGAAGGAAATTAGTCTTACCTCCTTCTAACATAGAGGAGGAAAATCCACCCACACAAATTGAGTAGAATATTCCTTCTCCCTCTATTCCAACTATCTCCTTACCAAGGGTTGATTCTTCCATCATGGCTTCTTCAAGGGAAGATGAAGTTCTTCCATCAACTGCTACATAAGAAGAATAGGTTCCAATAGCCACTTCTAAAAAAAAGAAGAAAAATGAAGAAAATAAACCCTCTATATCAAAAAGTAGACCTCCTCCTAGGAGATATTATAGAATTAAGAAATAGAAGATAACTCTAGCCTCCTCACCCATAGACATCAGTGAGGATGAAAAGAAAAAAAAACCTAGGATTTGAAAGACCTCTAATGGGTTTGAGATTACAAAATGTTCTACCAAAGAATAATCTACTAGGGAAGAAGAAGTACCATCACTTAAGCCACCCAAACTAACTAAGGAAGACATGGATATCCTTAGACATATTTGGTACATAGAAGAAGATTTGAGAATGATAGATCAACCTATAGAAGAAGAAGACTTGATTGAAGAAAATTTTATTGAAGAATAAGTAGAACAAGAGATAGTTCCTTATGACCAAGAGATCCAAATCTTGGAATAAGTTATGAAATAAATATATAGGATAAGGAATGAGATAATAGATTTGAAAGGTAAGAAAGGCCTGAAAAAACCTTTTGGGGAAACAAAATTTATAGATATATCTATGGGAAGAGAAAGGTTATTGGAGGAACTTGTAGCAACGTCCTTAGAGGAACCTATAACAACTTCATCTACTTTGCCCACATATAGCATTAGTGTACCTCAGAGGCACCTATAGAAGATAATTATCTATCTTTGGTACCTTTTTACAATAGATTTTCTCCTCCATTACCCATAGAAAAAACACCTACAATAGAAGAAGTAATTGATGTGGATCTTTTAGCTACCACACTAGTAGAAACTGATGACCTCTTAATTTTTTTAAAGAAAAATTTAGTGATGATGAAACTTACCAAAAGGAGTTGGTACAAATATTTAAGGTATATATGAAACAAGAGATTAGTAAGATGACTTTAAATAAATACTAGAAATGGTTGAAACTAGGATCAATTATTTGAAAGAAAAGATTACTAAAATTCATGAAACCACTAAATTGTTAATGGATTACAGATCACCTTCTAGGGTGTATGTTGTCTACTTAAAAGAAATATGGCTTAAATTTAGATATGATAAGATCTATAATGATAAATCCTACATGGTTTATGACCCTAAATATTTATTTGAAGTCTATAGACATGCTGACCCTAATCTCCAAGCATAGTTAAGTGAGTTTTACATACACCAGTATGTTGTACCTAGTGATGAAAATTGGAATCCAAATATATACTTGGGGGATGCCCAATGGAATGCATTTACTTCATATGTCCTTAATAAAATAAGAAAGAAATAGGTGGAGTATCAAGAAAAATAAAAAGTAGCTACCCTAATGATTAGGGGTGAATTAGGTAATATAGAAGTTATAATAGAAGAATGGATCTCCTTCATGAACTTAGGTACTCCACAAACATGGGTCATAAGGAAATAAGTAGAGGTTTAGAATCACTATTTGAGTCTTATTGAAGGAGATGGAAAGCAATTTTTTTTTCTTATTCTCACAGATGGGTAGAACTCTCTGATGCTTTAAAAATAAAGGAACCTTATTACCATCAAAAACTTAGGGAGGCCATACATAGGGTATACATGTATATTGAAATTATCAGGAGGAGAAGGATAAAATGGTTGGGATTGATGTTTTAACCACCTATGTTTTGATTCCCAAATCCTAATTGGGAGAGAAAGGTCCCCACTAATATGGAGGTAGAGAAGAAAAGATGGAACATTTTTGAAGATGCTAAAGGTTTCTATATCTTTGAAGGGATGGGCTGTATTGAGCACCTAGATTTCAAAAAAAATTATAGTTTCAAAATACAACCAAGGCTTGATTGATGTCAAGTAAGAGGCTAAGTAGGGGTTGTGATGAGGCTACTAATTGCTTTATTTTATATCCTCATCCATAACTAGTATATATATTTTCTATGTAAATCCCCATAACCATCCATGACTCATACAAAGGAATGAATGAATTTATGATTTTATGTGTGCATTAATATATGTGTGTGTGTGTGTGTGTGTGTGTGTGTGTGTGTGTGTGTGTGTGTGTGTGTGTGTGTGTGTGTGTGTGTGTGTGTGTTATAAATTAATGATTTTTTTCTTTGATTATATTATACTTGTGTAACTTTATTTAATAAACATTTGAAGGGTAACATAAGGATGTATGAATCTTGTTTGGGCACAACACATATAGAGAATCCCACATCAATTATTGTCTTTCACTTACAGGTTTCCCATAGCCACTGCTAGCTTCCATCTATAGGTTGCCTGTAATAATTGTTAGATTCCACCTATAGGTAACCCATATCCACTACTGGTTTCCACCTATATGTTTCCAAAAAAAACTACTAGCTTCTACCTATAGGTTTCCCATAGTAACTTTAGGTTTCCTACAATAACTATAGTCTTTCACCTATAGTTAGCTCACAACTACTATGCAAAATATAACTATTGTTGTGATCAAATATTAAGGGCACATCCATCTTTATTAAGAAATAAGTGGATGATTAAATATGATATTCCATATCTATTGTACAAACTCCCCACATGAAAATAATCTTAGATTTGCTGTCAAAGATGAGAAAGACAAGGATAATGGAAAAAAGACACAAAGAAGTAAAAAATCAAAACAATATACATTGTCCTTAACCTAGTTAGGCTTAAAACAAGTAACTTCAATTACTAACCACTTGAAGGTTGATTGGGGTAGTTCCTAAAGTATTTTTACTTTCCCTAGTTTAGTTTTTTTGGTTAAAGCTAATAAATTACCTTCTATATTTAATGGTAGAACCTAGATTAGATTAAGAGTTGGATAGATGATAACAGAGTAATAGAATTATATAAGCCATTACATAATGAATATTGTAATCTTATATAGTAATATTTAATTAATATAGATCTAAGTAATGAGAAGGTTGATTCTATAAGAAGATTTTATAAGTCTCTCAGAGAAGGATTGGAACTTAGTTTTGTATGAGGAAGGCCCCCCTCAGAAAGAGTTGTAGTGAATATCCTGACCCTCTTTAGTTTAAGTGTGTTGTGTAAGCTGATTTCATTATTAGTTTGATTATATAAAGTGTGATGCATGTGTGATTCATAAGTGTGAAGTATTTTTATATTTCTATTATAGTAAATTCATAGTATAACTATCTAGTGAATTCAATATAAGTTAATTGTACTACAACTAGTAAATCAAGTTAATCTATGAATCAATAATGCACATATAGTGCTAACATCCTTAAAAATTATACACACCCTGGGTTGATAATCAATGTTAATCAAACTCAAGAATCTAGCAATTAACTAGGTAATAAGTCTGCACAACACCAAGTAGGTTTTAGAAGAGGTCTAATTGCACACTTAACCTGTAGGTCCTACCCTTATAGTTTCACCTTGAGACTCACATGAGTGATCTAATGCCTCATATACATGATAAAATAACCTAATACAACATCTCATGCCTATGTGTATTCATCTCACCAAGCCATCATGACCCTTCATGCATAAGACTAGGCATCCTATGCACATACCTTCTTAAGACAATTACTAAGCTCAATAATTAGACAACATTTACAACAAAGACCCTCCATGATGACCTTCACATCACTCATGTAGAAATAAAAATATATACTAATCATATATTATACTCTTATAATCATTACAACATTGATCAATGTTCTCACTCATAGCTACAATCTTCAATGACCTCATGAATAAATTTCTCAAGAACCTTTGACATCAATGACAACATCAATGCCAAGCCTCAAAAACAAGAACAACGCTCAAAAAAAATATTCATGGGAAATGTGTTAGGAAAGCTCTAAACAAGATATAACTATAATGAAACCTTATAGAAGGTCCCACCAAGTGTGACAAAATGTAGCTCCAAGAATATAAATGAGCCACTATGGTTTGGTAGAAGAGGTATAAAGAAACACCTAATAAGATGAAAGACATAGGAACCAATTAGAGGTCTAAGGTAGTTATTCAATTTTACAACTTGCACTAGGCTATAGATATACTTGAAAACCATTTTAGGGCTAGCATGATCAAGCACATAAATAATTTTTGTATCTCTAACTAGTTTAACAACAAAATTATAAGTAGTTAAGGGGGGAAATGTTTAAATAAATAAATATATGCTATTTAAACAATTAAACACTAATAATAAATGAAAATTATTATGAATCATGTAAATATATTGAACGAATAATAATTTCAAATTAAAAAATGCTTTCAAGGAGAGAGAATTCATAAAACCTAAAAAACCTATGCTAACACTTGTTTAAATGAAGCTAACCTAGCATGTAGTTACTAAACATATAACTTAAGATACACTAAACTAACTAAATGGTCTCACCTTGTAACCAAGGTTTACTCAAATCATGCTCAAACACAATATAATTAATCTACTAACTGTGATTCCAAGTTTGATTTACATTGGAGGTATATTGGCTATAATGTAGAGCCTTGTCTAGTCCAATGTCAATAATCTAGGAGATAATATGAAGAAACAACAATAAAGAGGTGTTGAGGCCAATCTAAACATAAAAATCAAGTGTAATTCCAACTGAGGGAGCACAAGGGTAAGAAATAATGAAGACAAGAATAATTAAGAGTAACAATGGTGTATCCAGTTTAATAAGCAAGTGTGTATGCGAGTATATATTGATCGGGAGTATAAATCCAAATGGGAGTTGAATGATCAAGAATGAAAAGAGAGAGAGATAAGATAATCAAGTGAGAGAGTTGAAATTAGAGTTTTGAAGTCAAATAGGGTATCTCAATGATCATATCTTTAAAAAAATGTGTTTGTCACCATTTTGAAAAGGAAAAATGCAAAAGGGAAGCATAATATGGAAGAGTTATGACCTAAAATATTATTTAAGAAGGAAAATAAGTGACCTAAGATACATATAAAAACTAAAAAACTAGGATTCCAAACCTCTTAGAGGGTCTCTAGAGTACACATAATGGTTCTTATGGGGTGTAAGAGCTCCACTAGACTATAGGGAAGGTTTGAAAGGGAGATCAATGGACTGAGGATCTCCTCAAGTGACTGAGTAAGATAAAATAGGACTCACATGGTAGTATGCATGATGAGAAAATATGTAATGATCAATAGGAATAAAGTTAGAGGAATCATGTTTATAAATCTTGCTATGCATAAATGCTTATCTTATAGTCCAACCTTGATATTTTGATTATTGTTAGCATACACATAGGTGGGTTGAGTTTATTATTTGGCATTATGTAATTGGTAAATATGAATAAAAATAAAATGTAGAGACAAAATAAAAGTAAAGAGTCATGTAATAAGAAAATAGTTTAC
The DNA here is from genome assembly GCA_037957365.1 of Torreya grandis. NCBI lineage: Eukaryota > Viridiplantae > Streptophyta > Pinopsida > Cupressales > Taxaceae > Torreya > Torreya grandis. Next base: position 788,344 of record JARHVA010002408.1, read on the forward strand.
CCTAGGGATTTGTAATTATTTTTATGATTTAGGTGTAGTTTTGGAAGGGTTATAGGAGCACATGGATGACTAATGGAACCATCACATTGGGGATGAAACCATCAGTCTATAAGTAACCACCATGGTAGGATTTTAACCACTATAGTATATAAAGGGGGAAGTCATGTAATCACATTCATATGGTGGTTAGGTAACAACCTATGATGATTATGTACTCACCTACAGTGGTTATGTAATCTCCTTTAGAGGTTATGTAGCCTATTATGGTTCTGTAATCACCACCTAAAAATAGAGGTAGTTCCATAATTTTGGAACAAGAAGGTATAATGTAGATCTTTGAAAGGAATAAATTATTTGAGGGTTGACTTGGGATATTTTATTATTTTAGGGGGGTATATACACTAGAGTAAATCTTGGGAATATAAGTGGTTCCCCTTAGTCATGATATTTTTGATGATGAATGATCTAGTTATTATCGATCAAGTGGGCATTATACTAATTGCACAGGTGGGGATTTTCTCATTGAGTAGGTTATTATGTGACTTTTTCACCAAATGGATATTACTAGGAACAAGTTTGTGTTCCCTTGTACCTAATGAGAATGGAATATCACTATCATATATTTTTATAGAATCATTGGACTATCGACGATAGGTTAGTTGGTGGCCCTTTGGGAGGCCACAAGTATAGAAGAGGAAATGGGGTTGGACAACCATTTTAGAGACATAGGTACACTCAAAATGGGTGTGAAGTGTAGAGTGTAGCTTTCCTATATTTAGGGATCAATGATACCCAATTAAAGGAAAGGGATCATTAGTTTTTTTACCTCCTAGCTAGTGGGGGAAAATGGTATTGGTAAGGTGTTTTATATCTAGTCCCTGATCATTCTCAAGATTAAGGAGAGGGAAGATAGATTCTCATGGGGACAAGATATTTTTACTCACACTTAGAGGGACTTATACCATGTGGCTCAACTGGGAGAACTCTTGATTTGTCACCCCATTCTCCTTATGATTTGGGTATTTGATAGGATGACCCCATATTAGATAAGAGTACTTATTTGGGATGTAATATTCATCAAGGACTCAAATAGATAGACATGGTACCCTTTCATGCCTTACCCTAGACCATTAGGACTTTGACACCTATAGACACCTAAATTTGGCCACCAATGGCTTCATATCTAACTTTAAACCAATTCTTGACAATCATTGAATACCTAGCCCAAGAATTTCTATTAGTCTCAAATTTGGCTTCATAACCTTGAATTAAATCAATTTGGCTTAAGAAATCAATTAAATAAGGTAAATATAAACATTGAATTAATCAAAATTAAATAAATGACCAAATGCATAAAAATAATTAATTAACTTGCACACCCTAATCAAAATCAATTAGCAAGTTAAATCAATTTCAAATTCTAATTAAGTTCATCTATGAGCTAATAAATAAATTAAATCAATTACTAAAATGTAAATTCAAGAGCATATTAACTTTTTGAGTTTTTAATTTTAGAAATATCCAAAATAATATTCTAGGAATATGCCAAACTCAACCATGGTTGTGAGTTGTCCCTTTTGGAAAATATCTAAAAGAATATCTTAGAAATATGCCGAACTCAACCAAAGTTAATAAACTTAACCATGGTCAGATTTAACCTATTCTAAGGAATTTTAAATCCTATAAAATCAAGCCTAGAGCTCTTCATAATGGAATCTTAATCAAAGTATAGTTATAATACAAGAATAGATTCATGAAGCTAACAACTTAGTGTTATAATGTTAAAATTGAGTCAAACCATCAATCAAGCCAAGCATTCAATAATGGTGAATAGAGGAGATGATGCTAGTCATATATCATTGATGAAGACTTATTATGCATAATCTGATCAAGCCAAACAAAAAAATCATTTGAAGCTTTCAAGGAAGGTAATGATTGTTGTTCTTTGCATTTTAATTGGGTTTTCAATTGTTGTTTGTTCATTAAGCTTCCCCTAAGATCTAGGCTTAGATATGTTAGTATGTTAGTGTGTTTATTTCATGGTTTTATGGATTAACACTTTATCTAACCTCTTCTCTTTCTTAAATTCTTTGATCACAAATGGCACACCTAATGGGCCTATCTTCATGAGAGTGCAACCCACAAACTTTTTTGTATTCATAATTTTAATTATTATTTTTTGTTGTTTTTGCTTTGCTAGAGTAAAAATGGTCCACAAAGAATTAATAACACTTTATTTACTTAAATTTTTTTTAGGAGTACATATAAATATGTTATTGATAGTTTTTGAAAATTTCAAAAAACATCTTTATATTTTAGAAGTTATAAATATTTTAGTGATTGTCACTTTTTATTTTTTTATTTTTTAGTAAAAATGGTTAGTACATAGCTAATAACTTTTTTTATTCACTATTTTGACCTAAAGTATTTAATATATGTGCTCCTAGACCTATAAATAACCTTCAAAATTTTTGTGATAAATAGATGTATATTTTAAAAGTTATGGCTGAATTATTGACTATAAGTTTTTATGATTATTGTGTTTGGTTTTCTTTTTTTACCTTCTAAATTGTTTGCATGTTTCATAGGTCTATTTTAATTTTTTAATTTTTTTTTTGAAATTTTTATTGAAATTTTTTCTAACCTTTTCCTAACCTAACATTTTTTATTTTTTGGGGTTTTACCTTCGATTCGATAGATTTAACCTTTCAAAGTTGTTTGTTTCATTTGATAAATAAGCTTCAAAGCTAAAAAAATCTCTAACCATTTCTTTGTAGGACCTATTTAGAGAAAACCATTTAAATATAAATTAGTCTTTTCAAACTTCATTTGGATGTATAAAACAAATTAGGAATCCTTCATTTTAGTGTTTAAAGAAACTTTTTAGGGTGTTTTATTGGTTTCTTTCAAAGTTCACAACTTAAAGCCAAGGGGTTAAAGGAACACCACCACACATTTCATTTAGTGCTATAAAACTGAATACACTTCAAATTTTTACAAGTTATTTTTTTTATTTGTTTAGTCTAATATTTTTTGAATAAATGAGGAATTGTGTGTGTATGCTCTCCCATCCATTCCCTTTAGGGAACTTTTGGGATCAAAAGCACCAAATTATTTTTTGGTAGTTTGAAATTATTTTCATTTGCACTTCTTAAATTCAATAGGCTAGTAATGAATCTAATCAAACACTTTCAATTTGGTGTAATGAAATTAACTTCACTTCAATTATTTGCAAACTTTCTTATTGATTGTTTATTTTTATGAAAAAAGACATGCATGTATGCTATCCCATTCATCCCATTTAGGGAACTTTTGGTATCAAAAGCACCATCTCATCACACTTTGAACCTAGTCCAAGGCATATAAAGAATGTCATTTAAATCCCTCCCCAAAAACTCATAATAGTATTGGGTGATCTTGAGGTGACCATAAAGTCTTTCTATTATGTCATCTATTTCATGCATCTTGGATTACGATGGGGACTTCATTACCTCCTGTGAGTTATATAGGAAAGATTTAACATGGGGTTTCATCTCCTGACATTGAATTCATTCACTCCCACTAGGATCAAAGGTTTGAGTGGTTAAACCACCTTCTAGTGTTGGAGTTGTACATGGGACGTATATATACTTTGGACATTGAACTAAACGAAGCAAGCGATGGATGTAGTGGTTATGAAAAGGCCAAGACCTTTTTACAACAAGCCAAGTGTTGTGGACACCCAATTAAAATGTATTTAGTTTTCATCATTTGGCATGAAATTCATTGTGCAATTGATACATCTAAAACATTCAAAAAATAATTAGTTTAGTAAACCCTATATTTCCAAACCCTTGCTAAGATTTGAATGATTATACTTAATATATTTTGGTCATTTTTTCTTGGTGTGTTAGACTAAAACTTGTATTATTCAAACCATGCCATTTTATGAGTCATGAGTCTACATAAATCCATTATTTGAGTAGGTGTTATGCCATCTATATGACACTTTGATTTAAATTAGTAAATATTCTCTTTTTGTGTCAAAACATTGGGAGTAGCACTTGATTAAGGAGGGCACCGTTATGCTACCTAAATCATTTAAAAATATTATGCCTTTAAAATATTGAACTATAAACCATTTATCACATCATTTTTAGGAGTGCTAACACCACTAGGCTACCCATTTTATTTTAAAAGAATTATCTTGTTTCATCTTACATCTTCATTATCATTTGTTTGCAACCAATCACTTAAGCCTTATTGAATCTTGGATTAGCATGGTCACATTGTTCAATTCTTTCTATCTCTTTGTCATCAAATTTATAGTTTATCCTTAGTTGAGTCGTTAATTAACTATTAAAATTTCAAATTCAAATATTGGTTGATTTTGGTTTAGACTTCAGTTTGTGGGGTTGATACCTAGATCTTCCCTTTTTAGATTATGCAACTTGGGTTAATTCATATCTCAAATTTGTAAAATTATATTATTTTGTGCTTTTATTTTGGTCAAATTAGTTTATCTTTAAACATCTCTTATTTAGCATCTTATATTAATCAGATCATGTTTTATGCCTAGAGTCATGTACCTTGTCTATGTTAAACTATTCCAAGTTTGTTAGATTAATCGGTCATCACTTTTAAGTTGATATTTTTCCACCATTTGGCCATTATTCCTCACATATCATATTTGAGCTTAGCTTTTGACTCCATATTTGGATAAAAGACCTAGCAATTTTTTGCTTTAGTAGCTTAGACCTACTTGGAACATGTCTCAACATTAGAGTTTGGTAGTTTGATTCTTAGGTCATTTTGCATGACCTTTGCATGTATCAAGCACTTAGTATTTATCATTTGATGATACACTATTTTTATCAAGTCTTTGCATAGAATTTTTAGAGATTCACCTCCACCTTTGACCAAGTTAGATCACATTTAAACCCTTTATCTTTCCAAAAGGCATAAATTTTATATATTTTATAAAACCTTAATCCCTTCTCTTGTCATGAAATATTGTCATTTAATTTAAACATGGCTCACTATACACGTAGTGGAACTATATACAATTATGGATATGGAAATCATTTCACACAAGGGGAATTTGTGGAAAAACCTACTAAAGACAATGTCATTTAGGAAATAGATTCTTATCCATCCAAAAAAATTCAACTAGGGGGACAAAGTCAAGATCTTTTGGCCAATTATTTGGATAGTACACCTCCATATATAGAACAAGATCAAGAGCTAATATCCTAATACTTATCTAGCATACCATTAGTTGTAAAAAGTACTCAAAAACAAACTTATCACATCATAATACCATCAACATATGATCCCAATAGAACCATAGAGGTAGGGTATGAAAACTTACAAAATCTAGAAAGTGAGCCTTCCAACATGTTTTACAATCAAACTCATGGAAAATTCTCTTCTAGCAATCCTAATGCCATTTTACCAATACCTTATCAAAACCACCATGTTTTTATCCAACAAAGATGTGCCATGGATGACCACTTTGATCAAATGCATCAAGTATACTAGACATATCTCAATTTAGTGCATAAATTCACTAATATGGCTTTGTCAAATGTACCTCTTATTAATCTATCTCCTTGAACATAAGGTTTAATAGAGTTGATAGGTCAATAAAATTAGGGTTTAGACCCATTTATGCAAAACACTTCAGTAGAAACCATGTTAAATACAATTATTATAAAGGAAATATCTTCAATTTCTATGCATGATACTGAGCAAAACATAGGGGATAATGTGCAAAAAATGTCTAATTTAAGCCAAAATTGTGTTGGCACACTAACAATTAATCCATAACAAAATGTTCCTTTAGCTAGTACCATTAGTGGTTTCTAAAATTATGGAGTAGGAAATTCTACGTCCCAACCTCAACCAACTACTTCTAATCCTCAACTAGCCACTTCTTCAAGTGCACAACTAGAAGGATTGATTAGTCAGCTAATAAGCATTGCTAAATCAAAACAAAACATGTTGAATCCTAATCCACCCCAAAATGTGATGATTAGTATTTTGTAATAATAAGCACAATCAAGTATCCCAATATAATAGAGGCTGAATGTATTACCACCTCAATAGTGGGCAATCAATGTTCCACCTCACTAGGTAGCAATGAAAATACCTCTTCCTTCACAAGCAAATATACCAATCCAAATCAAATGATGTCTAATCAATAACATATTCATATTGGTTAGTGATAGATATAGAATATCTAACATGCATCTACTTCTCAATAGGTATTCACATAACAAAGAGGTTCCAATGTTCCTCAAGTACCTTCTAGGCAATAATTACCTTTTATACATAATGTACCATAGGTTTAGAGATAGGGTCTTAGCTCATAAGTTCCCACTTAGTAATAAGGTTTTATTAGTCAACAAAAAGTCCCTATTCAACCATAATAGGAATAATATGGTTATATCCCTCCATCCTTGCTCCAATATCCACAAAATTAGTTGTACATATCCAACCCTAACTAGAATGTTGCACTACTATTGGTAAAATTTCAACAATTTCACCCTAATCTAAGCATGTGCATTATTGGACCATTCCCTAGCCAATCTAACCTACTACACTAAATCCCTCCATCATATCTCAGTCTAAGTTATCCATTTGTGAATTCCTAACCATCAACCCAAGCCAATATTCCAACAAGTTTCCTTAAGTAAGAATTACAACAAATGAAGGATGCAATTTTAACCATCCAAGCTAGGAAAAAAGTCAAAAAGTTTAAATTAGATGATGTGTGTTCATATCCTTTTAACATTGAGTACTTATAGATTCTATTCCCTCCAAGATATGAGCCACCCAAGTTTGACAAATACAAGGGGAAAGGTTATCCTAAAGCACATTTAATAGAGTTATTTGTTGCATGTTAGCTAGTGGCATATAGTGACATCTATTTATTGTTGTTATTTCCAAGGAGTTTAGTTGGACAAGTATTGGAATGGTTTTTAAAACTACCAAATAACTCAATTTCTAACTTTGATGATTTATCAGATAAGTTTGTGCAAAACTTCTCATACAATCTCAAGCATGAGATTTCATTGGTTGACTTAATGCAGGGAAAGAAAAAACTAGGTGAAAACTTTGCAAGTTATCTATAGTGATGGAGAGCTCTTTCCAGTTACTCTACCCATAGTCTACCAAACAATAAATTAGTGGTTGTGTTATGAAAAATATACATAGTGAAATATCCTACTATCTGGAGTTGCAATTTATGCATACATTCAAGGGGATCATAGACAAAGGTTTACTGATTAAAAGATCCCTTATTAAAAAAAGGATCATAAAACTAAACTCAAATAATCAAAATAATGGCCAAAACCAAAATTAGACCAATAATCAACATAAAAATCCAAACTAAGTACAAGCATTGCAACCAGTATAGGCTAATAATAATGATAGGCCAAAACAATTTAACCATTATAAGAATGTTGTTGGGAATAGAGTATAAGAGTCATGCCATGTATAAATGGTGCAAACACCATATTCTCATCTAGCACCACATTTTTATCTTAATCCTACCCAATAAAATCTTTAATAGTCGTAACATGCACAACAAGGATAACTTAAGCCAGTGCAATAAATACAACAATTACAATAGTGTGATGAACCTCCTACAGCAATTTACCTCTTACAACAGATTTAATCAAAATATGCCAAAATAAAATAACTCTTACCAATAACAGGAACACAGAAAGCTTATATTGATCGCAGGCCTCTTCGAGGGGGCAACCTCCTTTGAGCAAGCTCAATACAATGAATTCGTGGATGCCTTTATTCGGCCTTAACACTTACTTATATACTAACTCTATTCTAACAACTACTACTTCCCCTTGTATGTGGGATAATTCGAATAAGCTCTAAGGGACGACTTACAAAGCATATGCGTCCATAGCAATTAAGCACGGGTTCCTAACATCCCCTCCCTCTTAAAAAAAGCTTTGCCCTCAAAGCTTCAAATGTGGGAATTGTTGTTGAATCTGGAAGAGTGGTTCCCATGTTGCATCTTCTGGTTGCATGCCGTGCCATTGGATTAAGACCTCTGTGATGGAGCGGGATCGAAGTTGGTGGGTGCGCCTGTCCAAGATTGCTTCGGGCTCGAGAAGGATGGAGCCTTCGTTGTCAAGTGCTGGTAAAGCTGTCTGCACTCGGATGTTGGATCCAAGAACTTGTTTCAAACATGAGACATGAAAGACGGGGTGAACTTGGGAGGAAGGTGGAAGCTGTAACTTGTAAGCAACTGACCCAATCTTTTGAAGAACCTTATATGGCCCATAAAACTTTGGAGCAAGCTTTTGGTGCCCTTTTTGTTTTAGTGATGATTGCTTGTATGGCTGTAGACGAAGAAAGACCATATCACCAGGTTGAAAGGTACGCTCAGAGCGGTGTTGATCAGCTTGCTGCTTCATTCGGTTTTGGGCCATGTGGAGATTGTTTCGCAAGGTGCGGAGAATCTGATCCCGGTTTCGGAGAGTAGTGTCAACTGCCTGAACTGGTGAGCTACCAGGATGATATGGAAGAAGTGGTGGCGGTGCTTGACCATAAACTGCCTCATAGGGAGTCATTTTGGTGGAAGTGTGGTATGAGGTATTGTACCACCATTCAGCTAGGGGAAGCCACTTGGCCCATTGATGTTGTTGTTCTGAAGCAAAACAACGAAGGAAGGTCTCCAAGCATTTGTTGACGATTTCTGTCTGGCCATCTGTTTGTGGGTGGTACCCAGAGCTCATTTTCAATTGTGTGCCTGTGCGACGAAATAGTTCCGTCCAAAAATGGCTAGTGAAAGTGGCATCACGATCTGAGACAATTGAAGAAGGAATGCCATGAAGACGGAAGATCTGATCCAAGAAAACCTGTGCAACTGTGGACGCGGTGTATGGGTGGCTGAGTGCACAAAAATGACTATATTTGGAGAGGCGATCGACAACAACTAGGATCACTGTCTTTCCCCCAGATTTAGGGAGGCCCTCAATGAAATCCATGGAAATATCTGTCCAGATCCTAGTAGGAATGGGCAAGGGCACGAGCAAACCAGGAGTCAATGTGGTTTCACCTTTGTGTCGTTGGCAGGTTTCACATTCAGCCACCATCTGTTTAATTTTGGTTTTCATGCCTTTCCAAAAGAAGTGTCGACGTGCCCGCTCATAGGTTTTGAGAAACCCTGAGTGCCCTGCTGAGGGGGAAGCATGAATTTCATAGAAGATAGCCTGATGTAGGTCTGAAATTTGGGGAAGCACCAAACGACCCTTGTATCGCAAAGAAGCACCATCCCATGAATAATGTGGTATGGCAGAGGGGTCAGTGGTCAATTGATGAATGATGTGGCATAAGGATGGATCATTTACATACCCTTGTTGGACAAATTCCAACCATTTAGGAATGGGCATGGAGATGGCAGAGAGGGAAGGGTGGTCCTCGAAGGTTCTTGAGAGAGCATCAGCCACAACATTGTCTTTTCCCTTCTTATAGGTGATCTCATAGTCATAGCCCATGAGTTTGCTGACCCACTTCTGCTGAGCTGGGGATGAGACCCGCTGTTCCAAGAAATATTTCAAACTCTGATGATCAGTTTTGATGCAAAAATGGTTTCCCAGTAAGTAGGGTCTCCATTTTTGTACTGCATGTAAAATTGCCATCATTTCCTTTTCATATGTAGACAAAGCTAAATTGCGGCCAGAAAGGGCTTTGCTGGTGAAGGCAATTGGTCGGCCCTCTTGGAGAAGAACAGCACCCAAGCCAATGCCACTGGCATCACTTTCGATGGTGAAAGTTTTGCTGAAGTCTGGCAGTGCCAAAACTGGTGTACTACACATAGCCTGTTTGAGTTGGATGAATGCCTGATCAGCTGTTGCACCCCAGGTGAAAGCATCCTTCTTCAATAAGGAAGTCAAAGGAGCCGCGATCTTTCCATAATTTTTGACGAACTTGCGATAGTATCCTGTCAGGCCTAAGAAACCACGAAGGCTCTTGAGGGTGGTTGGTTGAGGCCAATTCTGCATAGCACTAATTTTTTCTGGGTCCACGCGAACCCCATTGGCTGAAACAATGTGCCCCAAATAGTCAATTTCCTCTTGAGCGAATGAACACTTAGATTGCTTGGCACATAATTGATTGTCGGCTAACAACTGTAATGCCTTGTCAAGATGTTGGAGATGCTCGGCCCATGTGCGGCTGTAAACCAAAATGTCATCAAAGAAAACTAAAATAAATTGACGGAGAAAAGGCCGAAAGATTTTATTCATGAGTGCTTGAAAAGTGGAAGGGGCATTTGTAAGGCCAAATGGCATGACAAGGAACTCATAGTGACCCTCATGTGTACGGAAGGCTGTCTTGGGAATGTCATCAGGATGCACTCGAATTTGATGATAGCCAGAACGCAGATCCAACTTGGAGAAGAATTTGGCCCCATGGAGCTCATCAAGAAGCTCATCAATGACAGGAATTGGGAATTTATCCTTGATAGTGAGGTGGTTAAGGGCTCGAAAGTCTATGCAAAGGCGCCACGACCCATCTTTTTTATGGACAAGAAGCACTGGGGAGGAATATGGGCTGGTGCTGGGGCGGATAACGCCAGACTTGAGGAGTTCCCGGACTAAGTTCTCAATTTCCGTCTTTTGCAGATGGGGGTAACGATATGGCCGAATGTTGGGTGGAATGCTTCCTGGAAGGAGAGGAATGCGGTGATCTTCAGGGCGTGAAGGGGGTAGCCCTACTGGTTCTAAAAAAATGGTTACATGCTTGTCGAGTATGGCTTGTAAGTCTATAGGGTGGTTAGAAGCAGCAGAGGGCTGGAGTTGAATGGAATGCAATTGTGCAATGACCCCATGTGAGCCTTTTTTCAAAAGTTTTTCCATGCGATGAGAACTAATGATGCTAGCAGATCCTGGTAATAACCCTTTTAAGGTGTGCTTCTGACCATTATCTGTGAACTGCATCCAAAGCTCAGAGAAGTCCCATAAAATAGGTCCTAATGTGCGAAGCCATTGTGCCCCTAAAACCACATCACACCCACCTAAGGGTAGGGCAAACATATCAGAGCGACAATTATAATCGCCGATTGCAAGACGCACATTTCGACACTTCCCTTTACATGGCAATGTGCCCCCATTAGCAATCATGACTTCAAAGCTAGAACAAGGGTAGATAAAGCAGTCTGCTGCCTTAGCAATGCGAGGATCAATGAAATTGTGAGTACTGCCCGAGTCAATGAGAATTGTGAGAGGGATCTTTTTGAAGCACCCTTTGACCTTCATGGTTTGGGGAGTAGTGACACCTGCTAGTGCATGTACTGAGATCTCAGGTTGAGTCTCTTGAACCATTGGGTCCTCTTCAGTGCCGGGTTCATCTTGAGCATCTTGAAATTCTGGAATATCAATCTCGCTGTCTTGTTCTGGTGGTGACTCCACATCTAGCAAGTAAAGTTTTTGTTGGATGCACCTGTGACCCTTAACCCATTTGTCATCACAGTTATAACATAATCCTTTTTCTTTACGAGCCCACATCTCTGTCTCAGTCAGGCGCTTGATTGGTGTGGTTATGGTTGTCCGCTGATTCACTGTGTTCTTCGCTGGTAAAAAGGTGGGAGGTCGACGCTGTGTGGAGAGTTTATCTTCTGCTAACTTAGCCAGACCCAAAGCATCCATCATATTTTCAGGGCGAAACATTTTTACCTCTGAGCGGATCGGCTCTCGAAGGCCACTAACAAAGCAACTTTTGAAGAAGTCATCTGACAACCCTTCAGTGTGATTAGCGAGTTTTTCAAATTCAAGCTGATATTCCCGAACAGTTCCTGTTTGACGGAGTTTGGTGAGGGTGCCTGTGAAATCCTCGAATGCTGAGGGACCAAACCTACCCAAAATTAAGGATGCAAAAGTTGACCAATCAGGTTCATCATTGGTCTTGAGATACCAACGGTACCACTGAAGTGCTTCGTGTTCCAAATGAAAGGAAGCAATTGGGACTTTGTTTACAGAATAAGTATTGTGGAGGTTGAAGAATTGTTCAGCTCGATATATCCATCCTGTAGGATCTGTACCATTGAACCGTGGAAAGTCTAGCTTAGGTCCACGGGAGGAGTTGGAAGTAAAGGAGTGACGGTCTGAAGAAGACTCCTCCTTCTGCATTCGGTTGAGCAAGATGCTATTCTGTTGATTCAAGCCACGCATCATATCGGTTAACTCTGTAACCTGAGATTTCAATGTGGCGATTTCTTCCTCCATGATTTTTGTGCTTGCACGAGTGGTGACCATAACCAGTTGTGAATAGCCGGGGATCCTTCGCGTTCCCTGCCGCGATGCAGGGCGGGGTTCGGGGCAGCGCCCCGAAAAAAAAAAAAAATTTGGACTTTTTTTTTTTTTTTTTTTTTTTTTGCTGTTTTTTTTTTTTTTTTTTTGCTGCTGTTTTTTTTTTTTTTTTGCTGTTGTCGTTTTTTTTTTTTTTTTTTTTTTTTTTTTTAATAATAAGCCTCTGTTTCAGGAACGGATTGTCTGCAACTGTGTGGTTCGAAATATCATCAACTGTGGGTATGCTGTTGTTTGCTGTCTGAACTTGATAAGTTGGATATGGACCCCAGGTTTGTTTGGCTGCCTAAAGGATTTTAAAATTCTCTCTGGCCACCAAAGCTGTCTGAGCGAGTACCGCTCTCCAGAAATTTCTGGCCGCGGGTTTACCTCTTAACGACAGCTTTTGGTTTACCTCACGGATGGGATCTAGTCAATCAGGTTGGGGTCGTTGCCCTTTTCGCTGGCAGGTCCTCTCAATGGGCCAGCTACTTCGGGGTTCCTGTGGTACTCCTCACAATGAGTTTTAGGGCTTATGCCCAAGCACTTCCCACAGTTAAGCGGATAGGTATTTACCCAATCCGAAATGATGGAACCTGCAATGAAAAATTTCTTGCCAAAAAATGGCGCAGCTCCTGGAAAGCCCTGCTTTGAAAAATATTGCGCCAAATCTACCCACAAAGCCAAGAAAGCGCTCTGATACCAAATGTGATGAACCTCCTACAGCAATTTACCTCTTACAACAGATTTAATCAAAATATGCCAAAATAAAATAACTCTTACCAATAACAGGAACACAGAAAGCTTATATTGATCGCAGGCCTCTTCGAGGGGGCAACCTCCTTTGAGCAAGCTCAATACAATGAATTCGTGGATGCCTTTATTCGGCCTTAACACTTACTTATATACTAACTCTATTCTAACAACTACTACTTCCCCTTGTATGTGGGATAATTCGAATAAGCTCTAAGGGACGACTTACAAAGCATATGCGTCCATAGCAATTAAGCACGGGTTCCTAACAAACAGGCTTTGATTTTTCAAAACCCACCACCTCCAAGGAGAAACCCACCTACTCATCATCTTTTTACCAACCTTGGATAACCCATCAAACAATTATTTCAAAATATTTTAATATCTAACCTAATTAGATACCTCATTCTAAAAGAGCAATATCATGAAGGTACAAACATGCCAGACTGGTACAAGCTAGAATAATTCTATGAGTTTCATAAAAATTAAAGGCAATAATTTACAACATTGTGTGAAAATCAAACATGTCATCTAAAATATGTTGGATAATGATGAGATAACATTAGATAATGGATACTCCACATCCAATTCAAACCTTGACATCTATCATAACCCATTTATTCAACATAAAAAAAACTAGTATAACAACAACAAAGGCTAAGTCACCAGAATCAATAAAACCAAAATAATGGATAGAACAAAGGAAAAAAAAGTGGCCACAACCAACACAAATACCATGCCATTGTACATGAATATAACTCAATTGTAGGTCATACCTTAGGTGGTAGCGTTAATACCATTTCCATCAATCTTAGACCAAGTTTCAACTAGACAAGACCATTGCTAGTCATACAAAACCAATCTAATCATTTTTGTAACCCTTATTTAACCTAGGACCATACATAGGTGAATCATCAAGTAGGTATCACCCCATTAGGACCTTATAATGATAACTCATCATTGGCCTATGACCACACTCAAGTGCATCAATTAATGAGACTTATCTTATCTGGCACCCCTCCACCACCATCAGTTAGCAATAATAGTCCTATATCTAATCTTAATTGTACAATCATAACTTGGTGGTATAAGCTTACCATACCAGGCCCATAACCACCTACCACTTCAACCATCATTTAACCCACCATTCAGCCTTAGAATAAGCCATTTAACATTATTCTAGAAAAGACATTTGATATAGTGGAATAATTGCAAAAAATAACAACACAAATATCCATTTTAGATTTGTTGTGCACGTCAACAATCCATAAACAAATCTTGAATGAATACCTTATCCAATCCATTATTATAAATGACATATCCCCTAATGAATTTCAAGCTTTGGTTAGACACCTAGCTCTAACCCAACAAGTCACATTCAACCAAAGCAATATGTCACCTCTTGGCCCACTGCATAACAATCCATTATACATTGAAGTATATATAATGTGACATAAAGTGAAACATGTTTTTATAGATAATGGATTAAGTTTAAACATAGTGTCTCTAAAGATCATGAATTTTCTTGGGTACATAATGGTGGATCTCCAAGCATAAATAATCACCATCAAAGCATATGATAATCAAGAGTGTGAATCATAGGGCACTATTAGCTTACCAGTTCTCATTGGGCCCTTAACTCATGATACCCTATTCCATGTGTTGTATCTTAATTTTTCATACAATATACTTTTGGGTAGGCCTTGGTTACATGAGATCCATGTAGTTCCATCAACATTGCACCAATATATTAAGTTCTCCCATTCAGGGATGGAGGTTAACATTATAAGACATTTGCATCAATATGAGCATTGTAAATATCTATAGGCTGAGTTCTAAAGTTAAAAATACCATTTTGGCATGAATCCATCTAATAATTAGGATAAAGGGAATCAATAATCCTCAAATTACCAAAGCATAACTACATTGATCCTAATACCCTTGATTCTCTCAGTCACATGCCACCTCCTGAAGTATCCAATAATTTTACCATCTTGACTAATAGCCTAAAAGAGTACTTAAATCATGATACATATCATATCATAAATCTTCCTCAAAACCTAAAAGCCTTTGGAATACCTAAAACTAAGCCACACATGCACTGGTACAAAAAAGGCAAAGGCCACGTTCATAATCCAGGACTAATCATTTTCATATCATCTTTTGACCTAAAACAAAACCCTTTAGAAGGAGACAAGTCATGGTTGTATAATGATAATTTGGCCAATTGTATCAAGAAACCAAAGTATCTCATTCCCAATAACATCATGGAAAATCAAGATTATAAAGGAAGGAGCCTCAAGTTAAATCTATAAGGAATGTTGGAACCTATTTTTATGACCAAGTACTAAGGGCCATATGGACTTGGATTTAAACCACCTAAGGGTGACCCCATATACCTTACTCATGTTCCATCATCATTGACTAGTGATAAGGATGCTGAAAATGAAGCAGAGTCTAATCATAGCTTATTTGATGACTTAGCCTAAACTAACCTATTTGATAATCACACCATTTTCACCCTTCACCCAATCACTCATATCAATCCCTTACCATTATATTATCCCCAACTAATAGATTAGTACTAGTAAGAGACACACATATTAGTTGATGAGTTTCAAAATGATGAAGCATTCTACGATTTTCTAGGCTTTAGGGTCAATGTTCCCTTAGGAGATCATAAATCAAGATTCTTAATCAAATTTGATCTTGAATACTCTTTTTGAGAACAACTAAACACCCTTAGCCAAAATCAAATAAATAAAACATTGAGGTCTCAAAGTGAAAACCTATTTGAGGTACTTTTTGACTAGGGAAATATTAAAGATAAAGGCTAGTCTAGTAATGCAAACCTATTTGAGGTGCCACTAGATAGGTGTGTTCAACCTTCTTCATGTATAGACTAGGAGACCACCAATGATGAACTTGTCTATGGGCCCAAATTTCATATTGAAGAGCATCAGGATTTTGAGAAAATCATGAAAGAAACTAACAATGATGAAGTTCACTATGGATATGAGTTCAGCCCTAAAGAGAAACATGATTTTGATCAAATAATTCAAGAGGATTCTAAAAATGAACATGATAATGGGTTTTCTTTCAATATTGAAAGGCAATAATCCTTTGATCAGGTCATATGAGAATTTATGACTATCTTTGTCACATGGTCTAATCTCCCATTAAGAGATTCTGATTCATCATGTCTTAGAGAGCTTGTAAAAGAACCAATCCTAATAGAGGACTCTAATGTTACCAATCAATTAAAATCATTACCAACTATCCTTGATCATGGCTCCTCTCTTCTAGTCAAAGATATAATATAGGTTAACATCAGGTCCCTAGATGACCCAAAATGGATCAAGCTAGGTGCATCCCTTACTGAGAAAGAGCATGAATTATTCATGGCCCTACTAAGAGAGTTTGTGGATATATTTGCTTGGGAATATTTTGACATGCATGGTTTGGACTCCAACTTGGTTCTACATTACCTTGTGCTCATTCTTGATGCCAAACTGGTAAAATATAATTTACACAAGATGCATCCTTGCATTGTTGTATTAGTGAAGAAAGAGTTGGAAAAAATCTTAGAATTAGGATAAATTAGACCAATTGACTACTCTGAATGGATTTCCAATGTAGTAATTATCAAAAATAAACCCAAAGGAATCAAAATTTGTACTGATTTCCATGACATTAATAAAGCATGCTCTAAGGATGACTTTTCACTATCTAACATTGACATGATATTCAAATCCACAATAGGTTATGAAATGCTTTCACTAATGGATGATTTCTTAGGTTACAATCAAATCAAAATAGCACCAAAATACAAGTGCAAAATAGTGTTCACCACTTTGTGGGGAACATTCTATTATTAGGTTATGCTATTTGGCCTTAAGAACATAGGGGACACTTATCAAAGAGTTATGATTGTCATATTTCATGATATGATGCATGCCACTATTGAAGACTACGTTGATGACATATTAGGCAAATCCAAAACTAGGGTTGACCATTCAGTAGCATTAAGGAGGATATTTGAGAAACTATGGGACTACAAATTTAGGCTCAACCCTAAGAAGTGTGTGTTTGGAGTTACATCAAGTAAGTTATTGGGTTTCCTTATGTCTTGTAGGGCCATTAAAGTTTATCTAGCTAAAGTAAGATCCATAATAGAGATGCTACCACTAACCAATTTAAAGTAGCTCCATAGTTTATAGGGAAAGATCTAGTCCATTTGATGCTTCATATCTCAATTATTAGATAAGTGCCATCCATTTACACACATACTAAAGAAAGGTGTCACATTTCATTAGGATAATGATTGTTAACAAAATTTTCAATAGTTGAAAGACTATCTCATGAATCCCTCAGTTCTATTGCCTCTGACACCAAGGAAACCATTCTTCTTATGTCTTTTTGCTACTGATAATGCTCTAGGGGAACTTATAGCTCAACAAGATGATAAGGAAAAAGAGCATGCAATGTACAATCTAAGACATACATTGGATACATATGAACACAACTATACAGCCATAAAAAAACTTGTCTCATTATGATCTTTGTAGCTTAGAAACTATGCCACTACATGTTAAACAATAAGACCATGGTTATTTCCAAAGTAGATCTACTTAAGTATATACTATCAAAAACAACTTTATAAGGCTGTATGGCCAAATGGATCATGCTACTTAGTGAGTTTGAGATAGAGTATGTAAACCAAAAAGAAATTAAGGGGAAAGTTTTCATAGATAAGCTTTCTAAAGCACCTCTTGTAGACACAGAGTCATTAACATTCTAATTTATTGACGAATCCATCATGACCATAATTTAAACACCTATTAAGGAGTAGCTCTAGAAGCTATATTTTGATGGATCATTTATTTCACATGGATTAGGGGAAGGCATTTTATTCATAATGAATCAAGGGGATCTAATCCCTAAGTCATTTAGAATCATCTTTCCTTGTACTAATAAGATGGCTAAATATGAAGCACTCATCATAGGGATTTGATAGGTAGTACAATATAACATATGTCATCCAAAAGTTTATGGTGATTCTTAGTTAATCATCAATAAGGTTATAGACCATTTCTAAACTAAAGATGATAATTTGGCTCCATACAAGGCAATGGTTTAAACTCTTAAGAACCAGATCATTGACATTCAAATTAAGCATATACCAAGAGTGAGCAATATAATAGAAGATGCCATGGCTACTATTAGATCATTGATTCATCATGTAGACATAGCTAATAGATGTTAGTTTCTTGTAGAAAATCTAACAACACCAACTCATGAGCCTTCAACTATTGTAATGATATTTGATATTCTTGGTCCTAGCTCTAATTGGTACTCAAACCTATATGCATATTTACATGAACAAATCCTCCCACTAGACTTATCCTAGAAATAAACCAAATATTTCATCCATAATGCCCAATATTACACCCTACTCAGACCAACCCTATACCACCATAGTTTTGATGGAACTCTACTTCATTATTTACCTTTGATAGAATCTAAACTAACATTATGAGATGTTCATGAAGGAGGATGTGGAGGCCACACTAGTGGGGCAATCCTATCCAAAAATCTCTTACGTACTAGTTACTATTGGTCAATAACGGATGCAGTTGTAACTACATATGTCAAGAAATGTGACAAGTGTCAATGGCATGCTAATTTGATTCATGCACCTACCAAGACCTTAAAACAAAAGTTCACACCATGGCCATTTGATATATGGGGCCTTGGCCTCATTAGTAATATAAACCCCACCTCATCATATGGCCATAAACACATTCTCACTACCATTGAATTTTTCACTAAGTGGGTCAAAGCCATACCCCTCACTTACATGAATAGAAAGTAAATTTCCAAACTCATCTTTAACCATCTAATCTACAACTATGGTATCCATTCTAACATTATATCTGATAACAGAAGATCATTTAAGAATAAATATGTTGACAAGTTATGGTTTGAATACAAGATCACACAACACTTTTCAATAACATATTACCCTCAAGGTAATGGTCAAGATGAAGCATCAAATAAAACCCTTGTCAACATTATCAAAAATATTATCAATGATGCTAGTCAAGATTGACACCTTTAGATATTCTATGCCCTTTGGGCATACCATACCAATCATCACACACCCATAAGAGCCACTCCATACTTTTTTATGGCACTAAAGACATACTTCCCATTGAGGTCAAGTTGCCTTGATTACACATATATTTAAAGTATGTTCTTGATGATAATAGCTATCTATTAGCTCAACTAAAAAATCTATATTTACTTGATGAGAATCATATGGATGTTGTCAACAATATGTAGGCCTATGAGAATCAACTTCAAGGGCAATATAATCAGCATGTAAAACATAAAACGTTTAAACTTGGTGATCTTGTCCTAAAAGAGAACCAAAAGAATACCATAGCTAAAAATAAACATAAAGGAAATTTCAAACCCAACTAGGTGGGTCCTTTAATCATCACTATAGACTATGGCACTGGAGCATACAGGCTTGACACACTATATGAAAATGAACATTATTCACCTCAAGTGGTACTATGCTTGTGTAACTTAATGTATCATTTATAAGGATCATTTCAATTTTTACCATATTATCAATATTATTCTTTATACCATTATCAAAATATTTTTTATACCATCCTCTCACTTTACCATTCCAACCAGATCATCTAACCATTCCATTCCTACTTGACTAAACATGTTTTGAATCCTATCAACCTAGCCCATTTGACCTTGGTTCATCCATTGGTTTCATGTTTGTAGCATACAAAATTAGACTAGTTTTAGTAGTTATTTCAAGCATTTTAGATTGAGGTAGTATTTTGGAGTAGTATGACAAAAGTATTGGTCATTTCATCCTTTGTTTTTTATTCCATTCTTATCAATTTTGTTTATGTGAGCTTGATTATATTTCCTACTAGGGTAAATCCATGTTCACCAGTCTTGATACTAATTATATTGCCTATTAGGTCAAATTGGTATCATTGATCTATTATTTGTATCTTAGTTATAAACACCTATAGGAAAACTAGGGGTAACATTTGTTTATTATGCCTTGACATATCACCTAGCGATTCCTATGCCATAATATGCCATCATACCAACTTTGCTTGATTTGTTTGAATTGGCTACTACACTAGCCACATTCATTTATTATGAGGTGAACTACTATAAACTAAAACCATTTTAGAACTATATGGGCCATGTTTGATTCATGTTAAGTTTAGCTCAGTCCCCCTTTAGCCATGCTCTCACCATTTTGTGAGCATCATTTCAATTTATAATAATCTCACCATTTTTCAAGCATCATTTCACATTATAATGATCTCACCATTTTGAGCAACTTCAACCATGATCTCACCATTTTGCAAGCATCACTTCAAGTTATAATTCTTTTGCCATTTTGTGAGTTTGGACCATTAGTGTCTTGTCATTCTATATTGAGTTGAGATGCTTTGAAAATTCCAAAAACATTTAAAAATAATTTAGAAAACCAAAAACATCGACCACTTCTTTGCCTTAAGGATTTTGGGAACCCTTAATAAGTCACAAATATACCACTTGTTCTTTATTTTCCATATCTTTTTTGGCCTTTTATTATACACTATCCCCATTTTTTGTATTCATCCCTATTCTTCTATCACATCCATCATGTCTTCTATCAATCATCATTTTCTTCCCATTTCTTTGGAGAACTAAATTTGGCTTGAAGTTTTGTTGGATTGTCATATCCATGGAAATATGTAGATAGCATCCACTTTCCTAGCACATATAGAGACAAATCAACCACCCCCTTCCTTTTATTATATTCCCCCATCTTGTTTGTTTGTTTAGTTGTCACCTAGTTTCTAGGGGCAATGTTTGTCATGTTGTTTATATTCACATAAGGACTAACACTTGTTTGTTTCTTTATTTGTTTGTTTATGTGTCTATTTGTTTTATTTTAGAATTATGGCCATGATTTAGTTTATTCATGTTCATTTGGTTATTCCTTGCATATTATTATTGAATATATCCATATTTAAACATATACATTATCATCAGTGTAATTATTTTCTATTAAGTATCAAATATTGAGATTTAGTCCTTATGCATATTTTATCCAAGCCCCCATGGTGTTATATCATGAGGCCTACCATCAAATAATACAACAAAAATCAGCTTTGAGAGGTCTAAAACATCAATGTAGTTCACCATCTCCTTGATACCGACATCAACAACAATCCTAATCCAATACCCAATCATATTCCAAATAGAGTAATTAAGTAACAAAATAATTTCAACCTTTTTTAGTTCAGATGAGTATCTCCCTATTAGTAGGTTTTCCTAATTCATATTTATCATGTTTATCAACTTATCAATCATCAACCATAAATCATGTTTTCATAATCAAGGTATACTACATCAGCACTATACACTGTCCCACATGCATTATCAATGATTATATCTCCTACTAGGGAAAATCATTTTGTTATCACCAATTTTCCTTTTTAATTTGTCTATCCTAATTGAGGAAGCTCCATATTATCAATGATTATATCACCTACTGGGGTAAATCATTGTGTTA